>JARQOC010000004.1:422747526-423300026 GCA_033576535.1 Allobates femoralis | reverse complement strand
AGACTATGACGCTCCCGGGGCCAAGACGTGTGACTGTGCAAATTTTTGTAGCTGTAGCTGGCAGCTGTCGATTTTCCTCCCACACGTTTCCTTTCCCTTTTTTTCCCCATTATGTAGATGGGGCCAAAATTGTTTGGTGAACTGGAACGCGCGGGGTTAAAATTTCGCCTCACAACATAGCCTATGACGCTCTCAGGGTCCAGACGTGTGACTGTGCAAAATTTTGCCTCTATAGCTGACAGCTGTCGATTTTCCTCCAATATTTTTCCATTCACTTTTTCCCCATTATGTAGATAGGGCCAAAATTGTTTGGTGAACTGGAATGCGCAGGGTTAAAATTTCGCCTCACAACATAGCCTATGACGCTCCCGGGGTCGAGACGTGTGACTGCAATATTTTGTGGCTATAGTTGCGACGGTGTAGATGCCAATCCCGGATATACACACACACATACACACGCATACACACATTCAGCTTTATATATTAGATATAGGGCCACGTCACACACACAGATATTTGTGCAGATATTGTTCACAGATCTCTGGTTGCAGTGAAATCATGGACACATTGTACCATTTGTATACAGCCACAAAATGGAGCAATATGTCCATGATTTCACTGCAACCAGAGATCTGCGAACAATATCTGCCCAAATATCTGTGCGTGAGACGTGGCCCATACATATATATACATACGTACGTACATACGTGTTTAAAAAGTCCTGCCTAGGATAAATTGATTTTTCTCAAGTTTTAAACGTTTCCTGTTGAATATCTTCGATGCTAATATGTCATATTTATATATGGTTTTGTTCAGCATACAATTTTGCATTCTGTCCCTGTAATATTTTTAGCTTTTGAAGCAGTTTTGCCTGAAATTATTGCAACAATATGGGAATTGAAAGCACAACTAAATATTGTACAGCTTCAGATCCAAAATTAGCCAATCACAGATGAGGTTCTTGTGACCAATTATAACCTGGATATGGCAGCCAATCACATTCCATTACATTGCATCACATCTGCTGCTTTGTTTGTTTGTTTTATCTGTTGGTCTATCTAGTGAATCATACTATAGAGCAGGGGTCTCAAACTCCAGGCCTCGAGGGTCGCACACAGTGCAGGTTTTTAGGATTTCCTTAGTCTGACAGTTGGTTATTTGATTGGCAACTGTCAAATGCAATAAAAATCCTGAAAACCTGCACTGTGTGCGGCCCTCGAGGCCTGGAGTTTGAGACCCCTGCTGTAGAGCTTTATGATGGCAGCCTTCAGATTTTTGTCAGCGGAGGATCGTGTGCGAGTTGTGGTGCTACATGAAGAGGGTTATACTGGCCCCCAGATCTCAAGGAAGGTCGGCTGTAATCAGAGTACAGTCTAAGAATTTTGCAGAAACCTAAGCAGCTTGGAATTACCCAGGACAGGCCCAGATCTGGTCGGCCCAGAAAGTCAACGAAAAGGGAGGATAGAGTACTGATAAGAACATCCCTTGTCAATTGAAAGCTCACCTCTCCTCAGCTTCTGCAAGAATGGCAAGGAAAGTGCAATATTGAGGCAGCAACATCAACTGTTAGGAAGAGATGTTTGGAAGCAGGATTAAGAGGGTGCAAGGCCCGAAAGAAGCCATTGATGACAGCCATACAAGACAAAGGCGAAAACTGTGTTCAAAATGGAGGAAGGAGAAGTGGGAAAAAGTGCTATTTAGTGATGAAAGCACTTTTTGCATTTTAGGAAATGATGCCAAGTCTTATGTGAGAAGGTTTCCACATGAAGAGTACAAGCCGGAGTGTTTGAGCTTCTCTGTGAAACATTCGATGAAAGTAATGGTCTGGGGCTGTATGGCAAGCCAATGGTGTTGGAAGGCTTCATATTGTGGAGGGTATGGTTAATGCAAAAAAATACATAGACATCCTTAAAAAGAAAATGCTTCCTTCTGCTCCTTGTCACAGCGCTAAGACCGTAACGGAATGGAAAAAAAAGAACAAGGGTGGCTACTATTGATTGGCCAGCCCAGTCCCCGAACCTCAATCCAATTGAAAATTTGTGGCACAAGGTGTCAAGAGATATCTAATGGTGGGTTTACACACACCAATTTATCTGTTCAATCTCTGAACCAATCTCTGGTTGCAGTGAAATCATGGATACATTGCTCCATGTTGTACACAGCCACAAAATGGAACTATGTATCCATGATTTCACTGCAACCAGAGATTGGTTCAGAGATTGAACAGATAAATTGGTGTGTGTAAACCCACCATAAAAAAACAGCCAAGGACCAAGAGAGTTGATTGAGGCTCTGATACAGGCCTGGAACCACATCATCACTCGTGAACATCTGCAGAAGCTTGTTCACTCAATGCCACAGAGATGCAAGTTGGTGCTCAAGAGCAAAGGCTGGCCAATAAAGTATTAGAAGCTAAAGATGCACTGAAAAGGCCCTTTTCAGGACTCTGAATTAAATAAAAAATAATAAATCTTAAAAAGTAACATTTAAGTCTGTGTGAACTTGCATTGGAAGTTAATGAACTTAGAAACCTGTTCACCATTTTAAAAACTTACGTTTTTTTCAAAAAACTCAAAAATTCTAATTTTTTATTTCTGAAGTTCTTGGTACATACATTGGCCAATGTCTGCTTGCTCATCGCAGTTGTATGTACCAAGAACTTCAGAAATAAAAAATTTGAATTTTTGAGTTTTTTGAAAAAAAACGTAAGTTTTTAAACTTTTTCCTCAAACACATATAGCTTGTAGCATTTGTACATCATTGGTAGTAGCTGTGTGCTGCAAGAATTTTTTCACATTATATGACCCTGCGTCTTTGCTAGCACCAGTTCACATTTGTCTTTGAGTGCTGTGCAGTTTTTTTCTTGTTTATTATATGGAGTTGCAGGCTCCTTGCTGCAATGTGCACCCTCATTAACCTACTGGTGATCGAGGGTCTAGATGGAGTCTGCCCACTGAGAAGTGGGGGGTGGACAAGGAGGATAGGGATATCAGAGTAGGACTCATCAGACCTGAAGTCACTTTGTCGCAGTTGATGAGCAAGCAGACATTGGCCAATGTATGTACCAAGAACTTCAGAAATAAAAAATTAGAATTTTTGAGTTTTTTGAAAAAAACGTAAGTTTTTAAACTTTTTCCTCAAACACATATAGCTTGTAGCATTTGTACATCATTATTAGTAGCTGTGTGCTGCAAGAATTTTTTCACATTATATATATATATATATATATATATATTATAATATACGTGTGTGTTAGTATATGTGTTTTGTTGCGTGTGTGTATATATATATATATATATATATATATATATATATATATATATATATATATATATATATATATATATAATATATATAATTATGATTTTATTTACATTACATTATATTGCATACGGTTGTGCTCAAACGTTTACATGCCCCGGCAGATTTTTTTTTGCTTTCTTTGCATTTTTTCAAAGAGCATGAGTGATGGCACAAACATTTTCCCCACTCATGGTTAGTGGTTGGGTGAAGTTCACATACCCTGGTGATCTTGACCTGATAACGTGCACAAAAGTTGACACAAATGGGCTTGAGTGGCTAATAAAGGTAACATCCTCACTTGTGACCTGTTTGCTTGTAATCAGGGTGTGTGCATAAGCTGAGTGAGTTTCTGGGATCCAGGCAGACTCTTGCATCTTTCATTCAGCCACTGGATTGTAAGTCCTAGGGAAAGCAAAAGAATTGTCCGTGGTTCTATGGAAAAAGAAAGTTGAACTGTATGAAACAGGATACAAAAAGATATCCAAGGAATTGATATGCCAGTCAGCAGAGTTCAAACTGTGACTAACAAATGGAAAATCAAGGGCTATGTAAAAACCAAACCACGATCAGATAGACCAACAATTTCGGCCACACGTGCTAGAAAAAGTGTTCGGAATGCAAAGAAAAACCCACAAATAACATCAGCTGAAATACAGGAGTCATTGAAAACTAGCCGCGTGTGGCTGTTTCAAGATGTACAAGGAGTCACTTGAAGAAAAATGGCCTGCATTGAACAAGGTAATTTGGAGTGATGAGACCAAAATCTAACTTTTTGGCCACAACCATAAATGTTACATTTGGAGAGGTGTCAACAAGGTCTATGATGAAAGGAACACCATTGTTATTGTAAAGCACAGAGGTGGATCACTGATGTGGGAATATGTGAGCTACAAAGGCACAGGAAACTTGGTCAAAGTTGAAGGAAAGATGAATGCAACATTTTATCAGCAAATACTGATAAAAAAAAATTGCGTTCATCAGCCCGGAAGCTGCACAGAAAACGTACATTGGACGTTCCAACATGACAACGATCCAAAACACAAGGCCAAGTCTACCTGTGATTGGCTACGGCATAACAAAGTGAAGGTTCTGGAGTGGTCATCTCAGTCTCCTGACCTCAATATCATTGTGCCGCTCTGGGGAGATCTCAAGCGTGTCGTTCATGCAAGAAAGTCCAGGAATTTACCGGAACTGGAGGCTTTTTGACAGGAAGAGTGGGCAGCTTTACCATCTGAGAAAATAGTCTCATCCACAACTACCACAAAAGACTTCAAGATGTCACTTATGTTAGAAGTGGCAATACACGGTATTAAGAGCACAGGGATGTGAACTTTTGATCAGGGTCATTTGGATGATTTTGGTTATCATTATGATTTAATAAGAGAAAATGCAGTAGTTTGACAATAAATTGCTTCACACAACCATTAACCATGAATGGGAAAAAAGGTTTTGTCATCATTCATATTCTCTGAAAAAAGGCTAAGAAAGCAAAAAATCTGTCGGGGTATCTAAACGTTTGAGCACAACTGTATATATATTATGTTCTAGTCATAACCAAAAGTGTTGGCAACCTTTTATATTGTTCAGGGGAAAAAATGAAGTATTTCTCCCAGAACATTATTGCAATTCCACATGTTTATATACATTGTGCGTATTGGAACACGGGGAAAAAAAAGGCAAATTGCACATAATTTCACACAAATCCCCAAATATAGGACTTGCTGAATTGCCCTCTCCAAAATTGTGGGTAAACAACTTTATTTCAAGCTTATAACTCACCTGTGACAAACAAGTTTGGTCAATATGAAAATAGCACTTGAAACCAGATTAAAATATGGAGAAGTTGACTAATTTTTTGCATTCTGTGTCTGTGGGTGCCACACTAAAGGCCCCTAACACGCTAAGATATCGTTAAAGATATTGTTGAAATGTCACGGCTTTTGGGGCGGTGCAGCGGCGTCATAATGGTGTTGCTGCGTGTGACACCTAGATACGACCAACGATAAGTCGTTGATCATAGATTTAGGAACATGTTCAGAAACCTGTCGTCCGTTCAACCTGCAGAATCGGCATGTGTAACACCTTTCCAATGATCTGAATAGGCAAAGTTGGAAACAAGAACTGATGCACGTAGGCGGCCAAACGTTCGCTTGTAACGGAATAGTTGATGCGTCGTTCAATACATCTGTACGTGTGACACCTCAGCAGTGATCACTAAACTATGTCCCACTGATCTCAGCCAAGTTGGATCGTTGGTTGGATCGCTGAGACATTGAAGCGTGTAACAAGGCCTTTAGAATGAGATAAAGAGCAGAGAACTGTCTGAGGACTTGTAACCTTAATGTTGATATTTGCAACAATTATGGTTCTCAAGTCTGTCTACACAAATCTTGATGTTCATTTGTCTACGGTGCGCAGCATAATCAAGAAGTAACCCATGGCACTGCAGGTAATCTCCCTGGATGTGGACAGCAGAGAAAAATTGAAAGGAGTCAATGCACTGTTCAGATGGTGGATAAGCAGCCCCAATCACATTCCGAAAAAACTTGTGCTATCCTGCAGGCTCAGTGGCCATCAGTGTCGGAGCAAACTGACATTTGAATAAACTGAAACGTTATGGCAGGAGACTCAGGAGGACCTCACTGCTGACACAGGGTCATAAAAAAAGCTAGATTACATTTTGGTAAACTGCAATGTGAGTAAGCCAAAATCCTTCTGGGAAAGTGTCTTGTGGACAGATGAGACCAAGATGGAGCTTTTTGGTAAAACCCAACATTCTAATGTTTGCAAAAAACAGAATGAGGCCAACAAAGAAAGGAACACTGTACCTACAGTTAAATATGGGTGAAAGACGTTTTAGGGCGGCTTTTCCATCTCAGACACTGTCTTGATTGTGTGCAATGCAGTGCCCAGTGTGAGAAAGCTGGGTTTGCATTCACCAAGATAATGGGTCTTCCAGCAGGACAATGACACCAACGATACTTCGAAAAGCACCTAGTGTTCTGAACTGGCTAGCACCATCAAAAAGTAGCAACAATTGTCTTTTCATAATTCATTTGACAAAAAAGTGGAATAAAACAAGATCAAAAAGTCATATGTAAATTAAAAATGGTAATACTGAAAATGTCATCTTGTCATGCAAAAAAATAAGTCACCATACAGCTCTGCCAGCAGAAAAATAAAAAAAGCTAAAAAGCTCAGAATACAACAATGCAAAACAATTTATTTTCTATGAAATTTGTTTTTATGGTGTAAAGGCATAAATAAATATGTAAATGTGGCATCTCTGTATTCATACTGACCCAAACAATTAAGATGCCGTATCACTTACACAACACTGACCGGCGTATGATAAACAAACAAAAAAAAAATCCTGAATATCTATTTCTTCGTAATTCTGTTTTACAAAAATCTGAATATAAAGCGATAAAAAAATCACATGGCACAAAATGGTACCAATAACAACTCCAACTCATCCTGCCAAAAACATGACTGTCAGCTAAAAAATAACAATAAAAAAACTATAGCCTTAAATTGATAATTCAAAAAACCTTTATTTTTAGAAGACATATTTTTTTTGTGTGATAAACTATATAACTCTGGTACCTCTATAAGGCCTTGTGCACACATTGAGCATTTGGTGAGTATTTTACCTTAGGATTTGTAGCCAAAACCAGGAGTGGAACAACCAGAGGAAAAGTATAATAGAAACACGTCACCAATTCTGTATTTATCACCCACTCCTGGTTTTGGCTACAAATACTGAGGTACAAACCTCACCAAATACTCAGTGTGCATATGGCCTAACTGTACTGACTAGAGATCGCAGCAAGGCTGCTTTCACATCTGCGGTAGGTGTAATTTCCGGCAGATGTCGTCGGATCTGTTGCGTTATGGCTGACTTGCGGCACCAAGCCGGTAAGCCCCATTCATTCTCTATGTGGGGCTTGTGGTCGGGTGTGGCAAGTGAGGTATTGCTGAATCTTTTTTTTTTTTTTTTTTTTTTTTTTTTTTTTTTTTTTTTTTTTTTTTTTGCTGTGCCGGATTTTAAAGGCTGACTGGCCGCACCCGACCGCAAGCCCGAAAGAGAATGAATGGGGCTTGCTGGATTGGTGCCGCAAGTCAGCCTTTAAGCGGCAGATCCATCGACATCTGCCAGGAATTACGTCTACCACAGATGTGAAACCACCCTAAAGGCCCCGTTACACGTAGTGATATCGCTGCAACATAGTAACATAGTAACATAGTTTGTAAGGTTGAAGGAAGACTTTAAGTCCATCTAGTTCAACCCATAGCCTAACATGTTGATCCAGAGGAAGGCAAAAAAAACCCATGTGGCAACACTAAGCTCCACATTGGGGGAAAAAATTCCTTCCTGACTCCAGATACGGCAATCAGACTAATTCCCTGGATCAACGCCCTATCAAAGAATCTAGTATGTATAACTGATAATATTATAGTTTTCAAGAAAGTCATCCAGGCCCTTCTTAAATGTTAGTAGTGACTCACTCATTACAGCAGCATGTGGCAGAGAGTTCCATAGTCTCACTGCTCTTACAGTAAAGAATCCACGTCTGTGATTATGATTAAACCTTTTTTCCTCCAGACGTAGAGGATGCCCCCTTGTCCCAGTCTCAGGCCTAAGAGTAAAGAGATCATTAGAAAGGTCTCTGTACTGTCCCCTCATATATTTATACATTATTATAAGATCACCCCTAAGCCTTCGTTTTTCCAAGCTAAATAACCCCAAGTTTAATAACCTGTCTTGGTATTGCAGGCCCCTTAGTCCTCTAATGACTTTTGTCGCTCTTCTCTGGACCCGCTCTAGTTCAGCTATGTCTTTCTTATACACCGGAGACCAGAATTGTACACAGTATTCTAAGTGTGGTCGCACTAGTGACTTGTATAGAGGTAAAATTATGTTCTCCTCATGAGCATCTATGCCTCTTTTAATGCATCCCATTATTTTATTTGCCTTTGCAGCAGCTGCCTGACACTGGCCACTAAATGTGAGTTTGTCATCTACCCATACACCCAGGTCTTTTTCAGTGACCGTTTTGCCCAGTGTTTTACAATTAAGCACATAATTATACCTTTTGTTTCCTCTGCCCAAGTGCATGACTTTACATTTATCCCCATTAAAGCGCATTTGCCATTTAGCAGCCCAAGCTTCTAGTTTACATAAATCCTCCTGTAATATAAAATTGTCCTCCTCTGTATTGATTACCCTGCAGAGTTTAGTGTCATCTGCAAATATTGAGATTCTACTCCGTATGCCCCCTACAAGGTCATTAATAAATATATTAAATAGAAGCGGGCCCAACACTGACCCCTGTGGTACCCCACTGTTAACTGTGACCCATTCTGAGTGTGTTCCATTAATAACCACCCTTTGTTTCCTATCACTAAGCCAGTTCTTAACCCACTTACACATATTTTCCCCTATCCCCATTGCCCTCATTTTATGTATCAACCTTTTGTGTGGCACCGTATCAAAAGCTTTTGAAAAGTCCATATACACCACATCCACTGCATTTCCTTGGTCCAGTCCAGAACTTACTTCTTCATAGAAGCTTATTAGATTAGTTTGACAGGAACGGTCCCTCGTAAAACCATGTTGATAATGGGTCATGAGGTTATTTTTCTTCAGATACTCCAGTATAGCATCTCTTAGAAAACCCTCTAGGATTTTACCCACAGTAGAGGTTAAGCTTACTGGCCTATAATTTCCAAGTTCAGTTTTTGTCCCCTTTTTGAATAATGGCACCACATTTGCTATACGCCAGTCCTGTGGTACAGACCCTGTTATTATGGAATCTTTAAATATTAAAAATAATGGTCTATCTATGACAGTACTTAATTCCTGCAGCACTCTGGGGTGTATCCCATCCGGGCCCGGGGATTTGTCAATTTTAGTGATTTTTAGACGATGCCGTACTTCCTCTTGGGTTAAGCAGGTGACATTTAATTGAGACTTTTTGTTATCACTGATCATATTGTCTGTCATGGGATTTTCTTGTGTAAATACTGTTGAAAAAAAGTCATTTAGCATATTGGCTTTTTCCTCATCCTCATCCACCATTTCACCCAGACTATTTTTAAAGGGGCCAACACCATCATTTTTTAGTTTCTTACTATTTATGTAGTTAAAAAATATTTTGGTATTCTTTTTACTTTCTCTGGCAATGAGTCTCTCTGTCTCAATCTTTGCTGCCTTGATTTGCTTTTTACAAATGTTATTTAATTTTCAGTATTTATTTAATAATGCTTCATCACTACCTACTTGCTTTAATTCCCTAAATGCTTTCTTTTTGTCACATATTGCACTTCTTACCGCTTTATTTAGCCATAGTGGTTTCCTCCTATTTCTAGCATGCTTATTCCCATAGGGTATATATTGTGCACAGGTCCTATTCAGGATTCTAATAAACATCTCCCATTTGTGTTGGAAAATACTCTGAAATGAGCCAGATGGAGTCCATTTGAAATCCTGTCTGACTTGTGATCAGACTGTGTCCATCTTTGTACGCGTCTTTTTAAACTTGTACAAAAGTGCGGTCAAAAACACACTTGTGCTTCTTTTGGAAAAGGACACAGCTGAACAGAGGCCAAACAAAGTCCAGAGTAACTCTGCTGCCTCATTAGTGAATGACTGTATTTTGGCTATGTAGATGGAAACCCTAATGTAATTCTTTTGAGGTAAAACATTTTTTAAAAACAGCCAAGGAAATGTTTTACCTCCCAAAATAATCAGCTGTAATTCCCTGCTGTACTGTCTTTATACTCTCTTGTGTCCTCCCTGACCCAGCAGTGTACAGTCAGGCACATTCATTACATAGTACATAGCAGGAACACATATATAAGATTATCTCAGCACAGGAGATGTGGAATGATCAGACCATGTCCCTGTACAGTCAGACACATCCATTACACAGTACATCAGAGGGACACATATATAAGATTATCTCAGCACAGGAGATGTGGTATGATCAGATCATTTCCTTGTACAGTCAGACACATCCATTACACAGTACATAGCAAGGGCACATATATGATTATCTCAGCACAGGAACATTTTTTTTTATTAAACATCCAATTGTGGAAATTATTATTAATAAAAGATCTATTGATTAAAATGCACTGTAAAATTAACTGTTAGTTTGAAACCCCTCTGCATCTCTATACACTTACACTTACACATTTAGTCTATCTGAACTATATTACTATTTTTAGGATTGTACGTTTGATGCAAGCAAGACAAATATGTGAATGTGAAACTTGTCATTGTGCAGGTGTCTATGAACCGAAGTCGCCTTTACAGATCACCGTCTATGCCTGAGAAACTAAACCGACCTTTGCTAAAGAGAACAATAAAACCGCAAGAAAATGAAACTCCAGTTAAGATGAAAAGAAGGCGCAGCACTAACAGCCCCCTCCATCCTGAAGCCGATGAAAACTGCCAACCGAGAAGACGGGTAAGGAAATCCTGCATTCAGAGTTGAGGATAGATTACACTGGTCAATAAATTTTTTAGAAAAGTCATGTTACTGAAATATAGTGTAATTTCAGATCAGTTTGTATGTGCTCAACACGGACATGACCGTCAAAATGCAAAATTGTCTCTAGTATTTTTTTTTTTTTTATAATCTGCAATTATTGTTTACATCACAAACTACATGCCAATAGTAACATGCCTATGGTGAATACCTGTAAAAAAAATTAAGTCATAGATTTCTCTTCTCTTGTTTCGGGAGCATCTCTGGAGAGTGTCCAGTAGTAGTCAGCCAGCATGGTAGTAGACCATTTTCCCTGGTATCTTTGTTTCATTCTTGCAATATCTCAATGGAAATGTTCGCCATGTTTATCACTAACCATACCAGAGTTGTCAGGTATGAAATCCAGATAGGAATGAAGGAAGTGGATCTTAAGAGACATATTGCAGCCAGGTTTCTGATACGGTCTTCTACCTCATTGTAGGTTTCAGCCCTAACATTTTTATGTAACAGTAGCTTAAACTGTGTGCCACAAAGTCTGAAATATTTTAAATACTCAACCTTTCTGACTGGGCTTTATATAATACAGTGTGTATATATATATATATATATATATATATATATATATATATAATATATATATATATAATATAAAAAATACTTCAGCCGGCACCTGGCAGTAGTACTGCATTGCATCAGGAAATAATGCAATAAACTTGGTGTCGCGAATTATGCATTGTGGTGCAATGTTACATCATTCCTATTTACGAAAAGAAAACAGGAGGGGCACTCCAATGGGTAATACCCAGTGGTCTAGTGTTTGTGTGTGTATTAACACTAACCTTTCCTAATTGTACCATCCGTACAACCAGGATCTCCAGCCTGCTGTGTATTACTGCTCACAAAGCAGGGCCCATCATTCTTATTTAGGCTTATTTAGAATGTTTTTAGTCTTACTGGATACTTTTGCATGATGAAAATGTACCGTAAGAGATCTTCAAAAAATGAGAGCCAATAAAAAAATTTCATGGTCATATACGTGTTCAGCACACCAAGATACTATGGATTTAGGGTCTTTTTAAGTCAGTAACAATTTGTTATCAAGCATAGGGTAGTTACCCCTTATATAAGACTAATTAACGTACGATTGAGGGATTTCAGCTCATGTTTGTACTGTGGCACATCTTAAAAATGGTAAATATATATACTTATGTGTTCATATTATATCTATAGATTTTATTTTTAACTTGAATGTCCATTTTCTAAATCTAAATGGGCAAAATTCACTCTGGAATAATTTCTAAACTATTTAAGGCTGCTTTCACATCAGCATTTTGCTGATGTTTGCGGGCAATCTGGCAGTTGGCGCCGGATCGGCCACCTAATGGACGACTTGCGGCCCAGATCCCACAAGACCCGTGCATTGTCTACGGGGCTTGCGGTCGGGTGCGGTTCTGCTGGATCCGGCACTTGTGGCGTTGAAAAAAAAAACTGCCGCTAGCAGCGGGTTTTTTTTTTTTTCTCGCTGCCGGATCTGCCGCATTTGGCAGAACCACACTTGCCGCACCTGACCACAAGCCCCATAGACAATGCATGGGGCTTGCCGGATGCGGCCCCATCTGCTGGATCGGCCGCAAACATCAGCAAAACGCTGATGTGAAAGAAGTCTGCGTTGTGCGGTTCTCCATATTTCTGATACACAGCATTTGCGTAACCCTAATTATCAGTAAATATTTGGCCATCTGTTAACACATTTGTGTTCATGATCGCGTTGGGGGAAGAGTCAGGACCCCTTTACACACATTAACTGGCTGATGGAATCAACTAGGACTCATCTAGGTGTCTAATTTTAAGTTACTGTCCTTTCAATAAACTTTTTCATCTATAGCTCATGCAAATATAAGAATTTTATCTTATCAGACAAATGTATACTTCATTAGCCACTTATGAGCCACTTTTTCTTCTGCCTCTAGAATTCAAAGCTGCTACTTTTTAGTGAGTTTTAATGTCACCCAGGGCTGGAATCCTAGCTTCTGAACATGTACTACATAGGCAGTGAGGAGCTGGAGTGCTTCATGTTTGATTGAGCAGTGCATATGGCGCACGTCATAACAGCATGCAGGGACATATATAATGAAAGCATGACTGAAACAGTCACTTGCCTAAGCCCTGGCTGCCCTGGGCTAGCCCTGGCTAGTGAATTTGGCAGGAAGACACTAGTCTTACTACTACAATAAGGCAACACAAGCAAACAAACAAGTGGGTACAAAAGAACAAAAGCAATTCCACGGTTGTGACAGGAGTACCTTCTTCGTGGTCAAGGGTCAGCTCAAAAACTATAATTGGCACATGACAAAGGAAGGCGTGAGTTTAAGTAACAGCTGCTGCTCCTTATTGCCACTCCCTTCTAAGATTACAGCAAAAGGAATCTCTGCAGGATCAAAAGAATTATTGCCCATACTACACCAAAATGAACAAAATCCGCTCCACTTGTGTTCATTGCTGAGTGGACTTCAGTGAGTCCATGCCATCTGCTAATCGCTGTGATCTTCTGATCTGATTCCACCAAGGTCCCAGCCAGACACGACACACGTGTGACACTGCACTGTTGTACCTTCTCTATGATAAAAGGAACATGGGTGTTGGAAGTCTGTGCCTCATGGGCTCTAGCTAATGACCTGCCTTTCTTATTACCATGTTCATAATAATGACAATGGCATTTAGAGGAAACTGATTTTGCCTCATGTAAGAATAGGGATTGAAGTGACTCTCTTAATCAGCAGTGACTTTCTCATCTTATCCATTGGGGAACATCTTATGTGATCTTTCTAGATCCCCATTCTCCCCTAGCAGACAAGCAATCTCCTCAGTTGGTTAATGTCTTATACGGCCCCATGCTTAATAACCCCCCCCCCCCCCCCCCCCGACCATGCACTTGTGTGACTCCCATAGGATACAAGGGTCTGTTTCCTCAATAGAGTTAACAGCAAAGTATGTGTCATGAGAGTCCCATACTTCAGAATTCACAATGGGGTCATTAAGAAGATACACATTCAAGCTCCAGTCTGTCTGAATGCGGGTAGAGCAATGGAGACACTAGCAAGCGCATCATCTGAGAAGGAAATACTGCAAATATTGGCCCTTTAGAGTAATGTTATGATGTTTCAATAGAGAATAATCAATCCTCGTATAAACGTTATGTGGGTTAGAGTAGAAGGAAAAATCCCTGATCGCCGGGTTCAGCAGGCGCCATGTGTCAAACAACTGATTTTCCTGCAGAAATTTTAATATCATTTTTGTATAGGGCACGAGAGTAAAGTAATTACCCATAGAAGGCTCAAGAGCTGCGTTAAGGTAATCTCCCAGAATTCTTGGAATTCTGCGAAAACTGCTAATTGATCCAGGTAGGTATAGAGTGCTTTGTTTTAACCTGAGTTGGCAATCATAACCCTGCTGGGGGTGAGCAAACCCTGACCATCAGCAAACATACCTCTCCATCAGTTTGAGACTCAGAAAGCTCCCAGAGTACTGATCCCAAAATAAGTATGCATGTTCCTCTAGGTTTTGAGTTAGGTGATGGGCTGTGGTAAGCCGCAAGGAACCTAAAATTAGATATCTTGTTTTGGCAGAAATAAGTTTCCTGTAAAAAGGCAAGGGAGGCTCCCACTCCATTGAGGGCCAGTTAGAAATGGAAATGGGGTCCAAGCTCAGAAATTTTAAGAGCGCAGAAAGGTCCAAGTGTCTCTTGAGATACAAAGTGGAGCTTTCCTTTTTTACAATGAGATGAAAAGGATGACCACATCTGCACCAGCCTCTAACCTCTGCCAGAAGCGGTTGCAGGAGATGTTTTGTGCATAGAGTACAGTCAGAACCTCTGTAAAGATCTTAAAGGGAATCTGTCAGGTCAAAAATCCATATTTATAACTGATATCATTTTCTAATTGAACCAGTGAAGCTCTCTATTCCTGTATTTCTTATGTTTATACTTTTCTCTTCTATCCTCTGTAATCTGCAAAAAATATTAATTCCACCTGTCCATCACAATGAGTGATCACTTGGTTCTCTGCAGCCCACGCCCCAGGAAATGAATATTCATATGGAGACATCACTGCAATGCCCTCCTCTGGGTCTGTATCATGTTGTGTGGTCGGCTCTCCATGCCCAGGCTCAGTCCAGAGTGGGGGGAGGTGCTCTTTGTAGCTGCACATCTGATATCTACACTGTGTATATGAAACATGTGTAGTGTGTTTGAGATATTTCTATTGGTTAGAAGAACATTTGTGCAGCATTTTGTGTCAGCAGATACACACATTACATGTTTGTAGGAAGACCAGAGTTCATGTAAACCTAGTAATCTCTTACAGGCAGCACACGCATTGCAGTACAAAACACCCCCCTCCTATCTCTTCCCCTCAGAAGGAGCCTGCTTTCAGAGTAACTTCAGAGGGGAGGGACAGAATGTTAATTTGGATAGGTGTGTTTGTTTTAATAACCTTTACATACTGTAACTATTCACTAGTCTGGTCAATTACTTTTACTGCTGAAGATAGCTGCCTGCAGGGTGTGAAGATGCTTAAAGCAAGAAATCTATAAAGGGTTCAGTAACAATTTTTACGTGTTTTGAAAGGTTTGCCCGAGCACTATTCAAGGGTACTATTAGTATCTTACTGAAAAATGACCCGACAGATTTCCTATAATCACTGCTTCAGTAATAGACTTTGGATTAACCAGCCACAGATGAGAATATCCTCCTTGTCAGTGTAGTAATGGAGTCTGCATAAAACCGCTCTGATTGTTGGTGTCCAGAGGACCAATTCTGGATCCTCTGTGCATGCGATTGATAGGGAAACTTGGGCTCTCTTTGTAACTTTATTAAATAATACTATGACCAGAAGCTGAAGATTCTCCAGGCCATTACCTCCAGAAGCCCCTTTAGATGAATATTCATTAGCATCCCCTGTTCTCTCTTGATCGTCAAGTAGCAGTGTTAGATTCTGTACTTGGGATTTAATAGTTTCTTGTTTTCCTTCAAGAGTTTAGAGCCCGCCAGACAGATCCTGAGTGACATTTTATGTCGCCGTTGTCAAATAAGCATGTGAATTTTTCCCCTTAAAGCGTTTCTGGCTTGTTGATGGGATGTTTCGATTCTCTGGGCCAAGGAGTCAATCTTCTGTTAGGTTGGCAAGGCCTGTGTTAGTTCTTGTAGTCCCTGAAAGTCCAATTGCATCAGAGTAAATGGGATCTCTGCCTGTGAAGTCACAGGACTCTGAATTTATCCACAATGACTGTAAGGAATCCAGACCTTTCATGACTATTGGGTTGAGGAGATTGTCCACAGGAAGAAACTGAGGCGAACTCTATGTAGAGGTGTAATTCATGAGCTTGTAAGAATTCTCAGTGGGTCTCCTAGAGACTCCACATGAGCCAGCTGCTAGATTAGGCACCCCCATCAGAGGCGTGAGATATCTCTGCAATATCCAGTGTGAAAAAACGCCCTGTACAGTGTCATACTGGAGACAAAAGTCCTAACTCGTGGTCTCCATGTTTCCTGGGCATCCCAGAGACCATAGATAGAGTCCCAATGTAAGAATCATATGGCATTCACTATTTGGGCTTTTATCTTTTGGCTTATTTCATATTTGGGTGAACACCCAGGGGAGGGAGGGGAAGCAGAGTCACCAGCACCACCCTAGCTGTTTTGCACTAGGTGGTGCATATACAAATGGTGAGTACCATCTGATTTCTTACATTGACTGTCTGTATGTGCCTGATCTGGAAGATAGCGCACCACCACAGCGGTTTTCATATTGCCAGCCGTCTGTGGATTGCAGGAGGAATGCTATTTGCAATAGTGCAGGAAATGCCTGGTTGTCAGCGGTGCCCAGAGTTCCCTCTTGATTGATTATATGCATAATGAGTCAATGTCAGGTGTCTGGATCGACACCATATCAATTCTTCTTGGTTCACTTTGCCATATCTGGGCTTTGTCCCGACAGCAACTGGCTACTTGGCCAGACGAGGTGGGTTACGGCTTTGTTACTGTACAGCTTACTTCTGTTTTATTCAAAAATGATTGTAATATCTCTTTTGGACACTAGATGGCAGTAGATCCACAAACTGATATTGATAAAAGAACACTGCCACAGCACCGTTATATCAAATACTGATTCACGGTTGTAAAAAATCTGGTTCCTGTTTATAGTCCAATTTAATTAGCAAATGCTGTCAAAGTGCTTGGATTACTTATATTAATGAAGGGCCTTAAGTCTTTCAACTTTAAACTGTGGGGCTCTCTTAGAGAACCATTAAGCACCTCCTGATGATGCCTGCCTGGATGTCCACATAATGGCCGCAGAGAGTGAGTGGGTGCAGGAGAACCGGGCCAGAGCTTTCTACTGCATCCGCAATACCTCCAATGGAGCAAGGTGGCACGAGTCACATTAACAGCGAGGTCCTAGATGGGAAAAGGGGGATGCCCGTCTGACAGGTGGCACCACTCTCCATATATGTCGCTCTGACCAATGCATTCAGGGCAGCATTGGGATCCACACTGCCAGCACAGACAAGCAGGGAGCTTACCCAGCAAATATGTAAGATGGTCTCCACTGCCGATCTGTGCCTCACCAGGTGACTGGAGACAACCCACAGGATGGAGATAGGCGATTGGCCACAGGAAAGGCCACAGTCTCAGGACCTCCGGTAAGCCACACTTGATAGTGATGTAACAAAGCTGTAATATCTGCTCAGATGTGTCTCCACTGCATAGGGCATCCAGGGTAGGTGTCCATTGTGCTGAATGGTCACTTAAAGTGGCTGAATTTGGAGGATTTCATCAGATGGGCCCGAACCTGTCCTCAGACACGTAACAGGTAGTTTTCATCAGCTCAGAGACTGTAAATTACAGGAGGCAGCTGAGTGGAAGTCTGGAGAAGCATGCAAGATACAAGATCTATAATGATTCCTTGTCATAAGAATCAACTATTGTATTTAAAGGGTTAGTCCGAGGCCAAAACATTTTTCTCCTAACTTCCTATCTAATTTATTCCTTTAATCTAAGCTATATTCTAATAGACTTGCTTTAAAATTCCCTACTGTGCCTTCTCTACACTAACAGGTACTGTTTTTTTGTTTTTTTTTCTTTTTTTTTTCCTCCTATTTCCTGCTCTGATGACGTTTCAAGTGAGTGCCCCAGAGCGTGCTGGGATATTCACACACGTCGTCATTGGAGAAGGGGTAGAGGCTGAAGTCCCTTCCACAGTCTCTGATTCTCCCTGAAACAGTGTCACATTAGTGATTTGGGGCAGGGCAGTCACTGTTGTGTCCCCAAAGTGTCTTGATGCAGGGATTCCAGCCCCATCCCCACAATGCACTACCTCAGCCCGCCTCATGCAGGGTCTCGCCACTGTGCCAAGAGTGCCCTGTCCTGCAGTTATGTCTCCTGTTGTGCCTGTAGGTCTAATTTGTGGTAGATCGTGGAAGTTAGGAGATGATGGACACATTTGTGTCATGCAGTACAGGCACTCAGGTTGTGGCATTGGACCATACACTAAAAAACTGGTGTCTGGTTCCCTTTTAAACCTTCTACTTGTTCAGTCGTGCAGCATTTTTGCTGCAGATTGAACTATACTAATGAGTGAGGAAAATCTGTAAAAAGAGAAGTATGGCAAAAATATGCTGCATCTTTCCTGCCAACATGTCGGGATTTGCAGCAGAAGATCCTTATCCAAATCCTGAATGTTTGCACAAACCTTTTTAATTTTGCTAGAAGAATTGCAAGAGTAATTTCAATATCCACACAGGTTTCATGGTAATGTTTACCTGCTGCCATGGGGCACCAAAGTTATTCTTAAAAAGATCTTAGTTGTGTTTAATCATTCTTTTATGGTGGCTTCACACCTGGCGACGTCGCTAGCGACATCGCCGAATAAGTGACGTATCAGCAATGTCGCTAGCGACGTCGCGCTGTGTAAACGAGCGGCACGACCGCGTTTTATCGCCGGTCGCAGGTTGACAGGTTTACGGGAAGAACCATAAACCTGTCAACCTGCGATAAGGCTGGATCGCGCCGTGTGACATCGCCAGAGCGATGTCGGCGGCGATCCAGCCTATACCGCAGCGTTGCTGCGGATCGCTCGCTGGGCTAAGCCCAGCCCAGCGAGCGATGTCACCGCCCGCATCGCTGCGGTGTCGCCGGCTGCAGCGATGCTGTGTGACAGCTGGCCAGCGATGTCTGAACCGAGCGGGCACCCGCGCATCGCTTCCGACATCGCTGGCCAGGTCGTGCTGTGTGACGGCACCATTACTCTTCCTGGGTGACTTCTGCACATCAATTAAGTGCTCATCGTATACTCGCTCATTAGTTTATTGATAATGGCTTCATTGTGTGTGTGATGTATCTCACCCTTCTATCTTATCAGGGTTATTTTCTGAAGAAGACACTTTCACTATGTGATGTAGATATTACTACGGCTTTGGATGAGGATTACAGTCACAGACAGCTGATTGGAGATTTCTCAAAGGTGACATGATGTACTGTTTAACATAAACCTGTAGTAACTACAGCAGAAAATGTTTTGAGTTGAGATTGCCCAAAATAAACATGGTTTCTGTAGAATAGTGAAAAGTTTCCTTCTACAAAAGACTACCTGTGATGGGACCGATTCACAGGGGAAATCCATTCTGTTATCACTGGGGAAAATGGAAACCTTTTAATAAGTTGTGTAATTCCTTTCCTTGTCTACTAACCATGTAGAGCATTGATTGTCTCTTGGCATCCTGCTGTATGAAGGGGCATTGAGTGCTGCTTAGTGTCCATATTGTAGCGGTTGTGCTGGGTATTAGTGGTTTTGCAGGTAAACAGAAGAGGATGCCGTCTTCCGCATGTCTCATCAGTAGACATTCAGGAGTGTCCGGAATCCAGCTCCCTCCAGTAGTAGATGGATGGGCTGGCGAACGGATATTTCATGAGTATTCTGGACCCTGAAAGTGTCTACAAAGATAAGCTATCCCAAATTCATAGTGAACTCCATTGGTCAGGTAACCCTATCCCATGGATAGGGCCTACTTAATATTTTGGAATTATCCCATTAAGGAGCCATAAAAACAACGTAGATCTATTTGTAATATTCCAAACATTCTCTTCTGCAAATGTTGAGTCTTTATACAGGTCTGGGGAATTGGCTTTGTACTGTCTATCTTATGGAGAGGAATCTATACAGACACTTGCTGGACAGGGTTTGTGTATGTTAACTATCATTGTACTTTTCTGCAGGTTTATGCTTTGCCTACTGTGACGGGACGCCATCAAGATCTCCGCTACATAACAGCTGAGACTGTAAGTATGGTTTTCATGTAATGCAATGCATATATTTGGATAAGGGATGTTACCGTACCTTTACTCGTTTTAGCAATCATTCTTTGCAAACTAAAGTATATGTTCATCTATTCTACTCAAAGTTGATTGATCTTTGATAAACTTTATTGATCCCAAGGAAATTATAGTATCGCAGTAGAACATGAATTCCGTAATTACAACAGAACATTAGAATTGACAGAAGAATGTCATATTTTACTATTATTCCTGACAGGTTATTCACAGGTCATACACAATTCGTACAGCAATAACACATTTGCTTTGAGGATTTCACATTTTGGTGATTGTTATACAATCCCATAACAGTCAGCACAAATTATTCCTTCTTACACCTTAGTAGGATTAGATGGTTACTGCAGGTGCTCCTCGTGTTATATGAGCAGCTCATATAATGAGTGTGTATTATTCATTCTCACCATACATTTCTTTTCTCCACTTCCTCCTCAAAAGTGTCAAGATGGTGGCTAATGGCTTAGCTTGCTTTCTTGATAGAGATACAATAACTAACCCGTGCTGCTGGCAAATTATGCAAATCATCCAGACAATGACAAAAGGAAAAGAATGGTAACGTATATACTCGAGTATTGATTCGAGTATAAGTTTAGGGTGGGAAATGCAGCAGATTCCCATCCTGGTATATTGCTCCTCTTCACTGGTATATAGCACCCCATCACTGGTATATAGCAAACATCACTGTATACAGCCCCTCATCACTGGTATATAGCAATCATCACTGGTATACGGCCCACCCATCCTGGTAATCCTGGTATATAGCCCCCATCACTGGTATATAGCACCCACATCATGGTAAATGGCCCCTCATCCTGGTATATACCCCTCATGCTATACATATTCCCCCATCACTGGTATATAGCCCCTATTACTGTACATAGCCCCCATCACTGGTATATACCCCCCATCACTGGTATGCTTGCCCTCCTATCATCAGTATATGTCCCCATGCTTCCGCACACCATAAAATAATAAACCATTGATCATGACGTCATCGCTGCTGCACCAGTCACATGACGCTGGCAAAAGCAGGAAGACCAGAGGACGCAGCGATGGCATAGCAACAGAGTGTAAGAATGAATGATTTAATATTTTATGGTGTGCGGCAGCATGGGGGCATATACTGATCATGGGGGGGCGAGTATACATAGTGCAATAGAATATGCACTGCTCCCCCCCCGCCACTGATGGACAGTGGGTTGCAGTGCATATTGCATTGCACTAATGAGCATGCCCATGTGACATCTCCGCTCCTACTGCAGCCTCCTCCAGTGCCCGATCACCGCCCGATCACTGAGCCTGTACACTTTGACTCGGGCATAAGCCGAGGGGGAATTTTTAAACCAAAAAATTTGTGCTGAAAAACTTGGCTTATGCTCTAGTATATACGGTAATTTATTCCACGCGTTTCGAAGTGTCACTGCTTCTTCCTCAGGAAATTCATGGATCACAATACAAAGGAACAGTGCAGATTAAATAGGCAAGTGGTGTACAAAAGACTGCCAAACACCATCACATGTCCAATAGTTAAAATGGCTACACAGGGCTTTGCAATATTAGATATACAATATACACTGATATTACAAGTTAGAATATGTACGAATCATTTAATGAAATAGAAAAAGAAGAAAAAAGAGAGAAATAAAGAAAATTAATGCAAATTTAAAGAAAAATGTAAAAAAAAAAATAGAGGTGGATAGAACTCACAAAAACTAGTCTGAGAAGGTGAAGACTCGACAACATTTGCTATGCGGGAAAGTGAGAACGAGGTAAAGTAAAATATGTGATGTGCTATTCCTGTAAAAACAAATGGTGATCCATGTACTTGTACTTATAGCAATAATTACTTTATTGAATATTGAGTTGGGAATAATATATAATATTCCCATCTCAAAATTTTTATTATTCATAGAGCACCATTGATTTCATGGTACTGTACATGAGAAAGGGTTACATACAAACAAGTTAAAAATACAATGAACTAACGAACAGTGACAGACCGATACAGAGGGGAGAGAGGACTTACATTCTACAGGGCAGTGGGGAGAGAGACAGTAGGTTGCGTCTGCTATGATGGTGGTGGAGCGCTGGGTCCAGTGGTGGTGGAGCGCCGGGTCCAGTGGTGGTGGAGCGCCAGGTCCAGTGGTGGTGGAGCGCTGGGTCCAGTGGTGGTGAGCTGGAACTCTGGTCATTGCAGGCTGTAGACTGTTCTGAAGAGATTGGTTTTCAGGTTCCGCTTGAAGGTTCCGAGTGTAGGGGACAGTCAGACGTTTTGGGGTGCAGAATTCCAGAGAATGGGGGATGCTCGGGTGAAGTCTTGCAGGCGGTTAGATGAGGAACATACAAGTGTGGAGGAAAGAAGGTGGTCTTGGGAAGATAAAAGATTATAAGTTAGATGATATCTGGAGATTAGTTCCGAGATATATGGGGGGGACAGATTGTGGACGGCTTTGTAAATCAGTATTAGTAGTTTGAATAGGATACGCTGGGGAATTGGGAGCCAGTGGAGGGATTTGCAGAGGAGAGAGGTGGATTAGTCAGGCAGCAGAGTTAAGGACAGATTGGAGATGTGCAAGAGTGTTAGCAGAGAGGACACAGAGGAGGAGGTTGCAGTAGTCTAGTGAGGACATTATGAGGGCATGCACTAGTAGTTTAGTAGATTGAGGGTTGAGGAAGGGACGGATTCTGGAAATATTTTTGAGTTGGAGGTGGCAAGGGCTTGGATATGCAGTTTGAAGGACAGGGCAGAGTCGAGGGTTACTCCAAGGCTGCAGACTTCACAATAAATGACATCACACTTTGCCCTGTACCTGATCGATAGATCTGGTAAGGAATATGTGTGAGATCGAGGAAAGATGAGGAGTTCGGTTTTGTCTACATTGAGTTTTGGGAAGCGAGAGGAGAAGGTGTATATGGCTGATACACTCCAGGATTCTAGACAGCAGAGACGTGATATCTGGGTCAGAGAGAGAGATCTGAGTGTCGTCAGCGTACAGGTGATACTGGAAGCCATGGGGCTTTATGCGTTGTCCCAGACCAAGGGTATAGATTGAAAAAAGGAGGGGCCCCATGACAGCGCCTTGAGGGATCCCAACAGAGAGGAGGTCGTGTGAGAGTGTGAGATGCTAAATGTGCGGTTGGAAAGGTAGGAAGAGATCCAGGAGAGGGCAAGGTCAGTGATACCAGTGAAAGAGAGGATCTGTAATAGGAGACAGTGGTCGACTGTGTCAAATGCAGAGATCAGGTCTAGAAGGAGGAGGACGGAGATATGTATGTTAGCTTTGGCCATGAGTAAGTCATTAGTGATTTTGGTCAGGGCAGTTTCGGTGGAGTAGTGGGGGCGGAAGCCGGATTGAAGGTTGTCAAAGAGAGAGTTGGATGAGAGATGGGATGAGAGTACAGTGTGGACATGCTTTTCAAGAAGTTTGGAAGCGATCGGCAGCAGGGATATGGGCCAGTAGCTGGATGTAGAAGTGGGGTCGAGGGGATGGGGTGGGGGGATGGCTTCTTTAAGATGGGTGCAATTGTTGCATGTTTAAAAGCAGAAGGAAAGGTACTAGAGGTTAGTGGTAGATTGACGAGGTGGGATAGGGCTGGGATAAGTGTTGTGCTGAGGTTGGGGAGAAAGTGGGATGGGATATGGGGTCCAGTGCACAAGTTGTGAGGTGCAATCTGGAGAGGAGGTGTGCAAGTTATCCTTTGGTGATGGGGGGTGGGGGGGGTTGGTTAGTGGGGTAGAGGAGTAGTCCGGTATACATGGGGGTTGTGGTGGTTGGGTAGCAAAGACTTGTCTGATCTGATCGATCTTGTTGGTGAAATATGTTGCTTTATATCCATTAAAGTAATGATTGCTATAAGCATGAGTACATGGATAACCATTTGTATTTACAGGAATAGCACATCACATATTTTACTTTGTCCCTTTCTCACTTTCCTGCATATATAATAAAAAAAAATTGTGAATAATATTTATTTTTTAATTTTATTATTCCCATTTCAATATCCATTAAAAATAATCATTGCTATAAGCAGCAGTACATAGATCACCATTTTACAGTAATAGCACATTTTACTTTGTCCCTTTCTCACCATTCCACATAGCACATGCACGTGTTGTGGAGTCTCCACAACTAGTTTCAGACTAGATTCTGTAAGTTCTATCCCCGTCCCTTTTTTTGTTTTGTTTTGTATTTTTCTCTAAGACATTGTTACGCTCCTCTGTCCACAGTATCTGTTCCCCAGCATATGACTACGAATAAAATGGCACTTGCCACTACGGACTGGTAGTGTTTCTAACATTTTGCTGCACATATTAAAGAGGACCTGTCGCCCTTCCCTGGTGCTATGCTAACTGAATGCAGCCCTGTGTGCCTGCTGTATTCAGGGAAGGGGTCCCCCATGTTTCTAGCCCACCTTTTAGTTGTATAAAACACTTTATAAAGTGTACAGGTAAGGAATCCGGAGGGACTTACTCAGTAATGAGTCATCACTGTTGTATGGTGTCCTCCCTGCCTCCAGCCTTCTCTGTGCCCCCTCAGTAACACCTCATATGTGTCCCCCCCCCCCCCCCCCTCCTCACCCACTCATGCGCCTCATTGGTATAAGTGATGCAAGCGCAGAGCGAGCAATGGGCGGGAGCGGTCCTGGCAGCTGAAAAGCCTCCTGCCCGTGACGTCAGCGCCGGAGCTAGCCCTGCTCCAGATTATGCTGTATGCTCCGGCGCTGACATCACGGGCAGGAGGCTTTTCAGCTGCCAGGACCGCTCCCGCCCATTGCTCGCTCTGCGCCTGCGTTACTTAAGCCGATGAGGCGCGTGAGTGGGCGAGGAGGGAAAGACATATAACGGAGTTGTTACTGAGGAGCTGAAGGTGGCACAGAGCGAGCTGGAGGCGGGGGAGGACACCAGGGGCAAGCGAGGACTCATTACTGAGTAAGTCCCTCCGGACTCCTTATCTGTACACTTTATTAAGTGTTTTGTACAACTTACAGGGGGGCTAGAGACATGGGGGACCCTTCCCTGAATGCAGCAGACTCTGCTGCATTCATGGGTGCTTTCAGTTTGGAAAGCACCAGGGAGGGTGACAGGTCCTCTTTAAATTACCTTTGTTTCTGTAGGACATACAGTTTGTTCATCACCTTCTTGTAGACACTCCCTACATGGCGTCTCCAGTCTAGTTTGCTGTCCAAGTGGACCCCAAATATTTGTAACTCGCAATCAAATATATTACTTATATTGATGTGATCCTGATTTACAACTTGTAGTCTAGAACCACCTTTTCAATATTGCTGATGTGCTGATGTTGTCAAGCTTTTCAACAGACATTCCTATAATAGCATAGCTGAGCTGTTATTATATTCCTTATTGTTAAAATGTAAGGAAATACATTAATACATGATGTTCATTGTTTTACCACTAGATGGCAGCCTTAATTAATGGTGAATTCAACAGTCTGGTGGAGCAGTTCTACATCATTGACTGCCGTTATCCCTATGAATTTGAAGGGGGCCATATCCAGGTGAAGTGCTGCAAGTCGACGAGCTCTGCAGTTCTGAATTATTCAGATATGTTACTGATATTCTTCAAGCCTCTCCATACTTCCATACTGGTTTTAGTCTTTTTTTTTTTTTATACTAACCATGATGAAAGCTTTTTTCTTTTGTAACCTTTTTTTTTTTTCCCCCATTAAGGAATACCTAGCTTGGTCCAAAAATTATCACTTTATTGTTATTCTGTATTTCAATCTTAGACATTTATGGCGTAGGCATAGTGACCCCTTGACTTAGGATATATGCAGTTCCTAAAGGTGGTTTTAAGATGAATTAAAATCTACATTTTTCTTACAATAATGTGTGTGTATAGAATAAACTATGCATATGTTATTGTTGCCACATCTGATCTTAAATCTACTTTTAACAGTTTATCAATTCAAACAAAGACCAAATTAGTGTTTGGTGTACCTATTTAATAAATGGAAGGATACCGGAGTTCTCATACAAAAAATATAAAAGTTTAATACAAATCTTCACATGAAACAAGGGATCCGACACATTGTTTACAAATAACAGCAAGAACAGATTTGGGCAGTGTAAGGAGACAAAGACACAGGGGGTACAATGTAACCATAATACAGCAAAAGAACTAGATTACAAATGATATAGTATATTCACCGTAAAATGTTCAAGGGATAGTAAAGTGCATTAAGTTACTCCGTGTGCCTACACAGGATCATCAGCCCAAGTCCAGATAAGTCCCAGTCAATCATAATGGACAGGGAATCCTTCCCATATAGACATATACATAGTCACAGCATAATCCCTATTTCTATAGTGAATGACCATAAATGGTTAAAATCTCATACCTAATGCTGTATGGCAGCACCCACAGTGTCAGGGAGGAGCCCCGACATGTTTCAAAAGTTCCTCGGGGGCAGTGGTTCACGGTTTATCAGTATAATGTTTTGCGTCATTTGTAATGTTTTTCATTCTGCATTATTCCACAGGGAGCTTTGAATCTTCATCGAGCAGATGATGTGTTGGATTATTTTCTCAGGTGTCCTTTGGTCCCATTAGTGGCAGAAAAACGTATTATACTGGTGTTTCACTGCGAGTTCTCAACTGAAAGAGGTCCAAAAATGTAGGCAAATGAATCACAGGTTTTATTTTTTTAATGCACTTTCTTACTTAGACTGTGAGCCTTTGAGGACAGGGTCCCACTCCCTCCTGTTTCTGTTTGTATGGACTACATGAATATATTGTACTTGTCCTCATCCCTCCACTTTAAATACGAGATGACAGTAACTACTATCAAGATTTAATCTCATTCATTGTCTTCCCTGAATACCGATTTTGGCCATGAACCTTTAGACAATATTCCTTATCTACATGTGCAGCTAACATGAAATATAGAAAATTATTTATCTCAAAGCTTTACAGAAGTGTGGTGTCTTTAGTTTTGTCTGTCTTTATGCTTCTTGAAAGGTCTCGCTTCTTGAGAGAAGAAGATCGAGCGATCAACAACTATCCAAGTCTTAATTATCCAGAGGTGTATCTACTGAAAGGGGGATACAGGGAGTTTTTTCCAGAATACAAGGTAGGTTTCTTTAACTTTTATTTTTTTGCTCGTTAACTGCCCCGTATAACATACAGTACTGTGCAAAGGTTTTAGACGTGTGGAAAAAATGCTTCAAAGTGCAAAGTAACAATGTTAATTGATAAATAAACGAGTTTTTTCTGAGGCACATGCGGCACCCTGGCAGCACCACTACAGATAAAGCTACAGTACCTGATGCTTCCTGTTCTCTCCCTACAGACTCTGGATGAAGGATCATGGAGGGTTATGTGGGAGTAATAAAGATTAAGTTGAGAAATGTGTTTTGTGTTTTTTGTTAAATAAAATTAATTTTTCTGTGTGTTGTGTATTATTATTTACTATTGATTCATAATGGCCGTGTCTAACGTTGCCTAGACATTATGAATCTCGGGCTTAATGCCAGCTGGCATGAACCCCTTTATTACCCAGTCTGCCACCGCCACAGGGCAAATGGAACAGTAGGGTACAGCTCCAGAAGATAGCGCTATGATGAATGCGCCATTTTCTGGGGTGGCTGCGGGCTGCATTTTACAGCACGGGGGCCTCAGAACACTTGGGCCTTCCCACACTGAAGATTCCAGCCACCAGCAACCTTGTTTTGCCTAGCTGTCAACCAAAAATACAGTAAAGCACATATTTTTTTAATTATTCCTTTAAATAATTATATAAACAAAGAAAAAAAAAAGAGCACCCCAGTATTTTTGATTACCAGCCAGGTAAAACTAAGCAGGATGGGGGCAGCCCATAGTTCAAGAAATAATAAAAAAAAGGGTCTGTTGGTGACTAAAATTCAGCAGAGCCACATTTCATTAGCACAAAATATACTCCCTAAATACGCAGCAAATATTCACTGTGAACACTGCTGCGTATTTAGGAGCTAACATTGAGGTTTATGGGTGAAAATCGTGGCCAAATATGCTGCAAGATTTTCCTGCAAAACGTTTTTTGGCAAACCCGCAGTATGGGCACTGGTCTTCTGTGTTTACCTACACTTTGCTTGCACATGAGTGTGCTGCAGATTTGTGACAGTTATGCAGCATATGTACAATAAAATTGTTGGAAAGCCGCAGCATGGCAACATAGCCTCAGCGACTCTGCGAATGGATATCGCAAACTATCAAAGGAAAATCTGTGTTCATCACCATATGGCGCTCCTTCCCTCCCGAGCCCTGCAAACAGTTTTTTGGGAAAAAAATCTCTTTATTTTTTTCTTGTTTCTACGTTGTATAGTGAGCACCTTGAACCCACAAGTGCATCACAGAATTTTACATCTGGATAAGTTACTTGGAGGTGTGTGTGGGGGGTTTAGTCTAGTTTCCAGAATGGGTTCACTTGTGGGGGAATTCAATTGTTCAGGTACATCAAGAGCTAACCAAACTCCACATGACACTTGCAGACCGTTCCATCAACTTCTGCGCACCATAACGTCTCTACATCCCTTCTGAGCCCTGCTGTGCCCCCAGACAGTGGTTTTACACCAAATAAGGGGCATTGGCGTACTAAGTGTAAATTGCCCCAGATTTTGGTGCCTATTTTTATTTTGTTTCCCTTTTCATTTTTATGGCTCAATGTAGGAAATATCTGAGGTTTCAAATTGCTCACCACGCATGTAGATAAACTCCTTAGGGGGTCTAGTTTTCAAAATGGGGTCACTTATGGGTGTTTACACTGTTTAGGTACATCAGGAGCTCTCCAAACGTGGCATTGTGTCCGCTAGCGATTTCAGCTACCTTTTTAGCTTGAAATGTGAACTGTCCTTCCTTTTCAAGCCCTGCCGTGTGCCCAAACAGTGATTTTCCACCACATATGGAATATCTACGTACTCGGGACAAATTGCCCAACAAATGTTCGGATCCATTTTTATCCTGTTGCCACTGTGAAACTAAAAAAATTGAGTGTAAAAGAAGATTTTTGTGTTTAAAAAAACAAAAAAAACCCCACAACTTTTCATTTTCACAGCTCAATGTATGAAACACCTGAGGGTTCAAGGTGCTCACCCCACATCTAGATATATTTCTAGGTGGGGTCTAGTTTCTAAAATGGGGTCACTGTTTAGGCACATCAGGGGTTCTCCAAACTCAATATGGTTTTGGCTATTGATTCTAGCTAATTTTACATTCAAGAAGTCAAATGATACTGCATCCCTTTTGAGCCCTGCCGTTCCCCCAAACAGTGGTTTTTGGCCCCATATGGGATATCTGCGTACTTGATACAGAAATTGCACAACAAGTTTTAAGATCCATTTTCTACTGTTTCCCTTGTGAAAATGCAATATTTGAGGCTAAAGTAACATTTTGTTAAAGTAAAATGTTCATATTTTCCTTCCACATTGCTTTAGTTCCTGTGAAGCACCCGAAGGGTTAATAATCTTGAATTGGTTTTGAGTAGCTTGATGGGTGCAATTTTTAGAAAGATGTCACTTTTTGGTGTTTTCTGTGTCTTTTCTTGGCACTAATCGGACTGAGAAAAATATTGCAGCATGCTACGATTGTTAGCGAGTCTCTGATCACTCGCACCCATTCAAGGCTTTGGATGTATACGTGGTCACTGGCAATGAAGAAGAGGAAGAGATTAATCTCACTCCTCCATGCACCTGTGTGGTGATCGCTGGATTGTATCAAAGGTGCATGACACTCGGCTCATGCTTGCAGCAGAGCCTCAGCCGAATATCATTAGTATCCAATGCTCTGGATTTCAAGATTTGCCGTTGAATTTTTTTTTTTTTTTTTATGAAGCACCAAGAAATGGGCAACATTAACCCCTTCACGAACAAGGCTATATAGGTACGTCCTTGTTCTCCTCCCTTCCTTTGTTGTAAGCTCATGCGCTGAGCTCACATCTACCTCTGCACATATTAGCTGATCTGATCAGCGATCTGCCCACCGCTGTTAGGTACATTTCACGTCATTTTTTTGGTAATTCGGGGCAGATCCATCAGATTTTGCCGCATCTGCTGCACAACGGCTGACTTGTGGCAAGCCCCATTCATTCATTCCCTATGGGACTTGCAGTCAGGTGCAGCAGTTGCTGTTTTGCCAGATCCGGGAGATCCAGCACTTGCGGCAGAGCAAAAAAAACGCTGCTAGCATTGTTATTTTTACCTTCGTTGCAAGTGCCGGATCTGGCAAAACAGCAACTGCTGCACCTGACTGCAAGTCCCATAGGGAATGAATGGGGCTTGCTGCAAGTCATCTATTACGAATCAGATGTGGCAAAGCTGCCAGATCTGCCGTGCACGGGCAAAAACACTGATGTGAAAGCTCCTGCAGGTCGAGTGAGGGTCTCACTGACCTGTCACTCGGCCTGCAGGTACATGGGGAGTTGTACTACACCCCAGGGGGGGTCGATTTGCCCCCCCCCCCCCTACCCCCCCCCCCCCGGCTACAGGCGCGGTGATTGGCGCTCAAAAGTGAAAGTGAAAATCACAGCGCATGTCATATTTGCCTGCCTGCCGCTGCTCTCCCTACCCTCTGATCTTCTCCCCTGTCATCCTATAACTCCTGCCCTGTCCCCCACCTCTCTTTCCTGCCCCCCTTCATCTTTCTACCCCCCTTCCCGCCCACTTCCTCTTCCTGCCGCCCGCTTCCTCCTGACTGCCCCCGCTTCCTCCGAGTCCTAAGTGCCCCCCCACATCTACTGCCAGCCCCCCCACTGCCCCCTTCCTGCCCCCCCCCGATCACCGGAGCGGCGATCGCCTCTCCCACTCACCCCTCTGGCGGCCCGCTCCGTCCTGTGACTGCTGCGTCCCGCTCCTCCTCCTCTTCTATGCTGTGAGTCCCGCCGCCTCCGATCTGACAGCTCTGTACTGGAGCTGCCAGATCACTTTCTACAGCTGGATCCTGAGGATCTAGCTGCAGGAAGTGATCTGACAGCTCCAGCACAGTGATCCACAGTGACCATTATGTGATCACTGTAGATCACTGTGCTGGATCTGTCAGATCACTTTCTACAGCTGGATCCTGAGGATCTAGCTGCAGGAAGTGATTTGACAGCTCCAGCACAGTGATCCACAGTGACCATTATGTGATCACTGTGGATCACTGTGCTGGATCTGTCAGATTACTTTCTACAGCAGCTGGATCCTGAGGATCTAGCTGCAGGAAATGATCTGACAGATCCAGCACAGTGATCCACATTGATCACATAATGGTCACTGTGGATCACTGTGCTGGATCTGTCAGATCACTTTCTACAGCTGGATCCTGAGGATCTAGCTGCAGGAAGTGATCGGACAGCTCCAGCACAGTGATCCACAGTGACCATTATGTGATCACTGTAGATCACTGTGCTGGATCTGTCAGATCACTTTCTGCAGCTGGATCCTGGGGATCGAGCTGCAGAAAGCAATCTGACAGCCGGGGCGCACTGATGCACATAGTGGGTCACTGCGCCTGGGCTCTTAGATCGCTGCTCTGCAGCCCGATCTCCCTGCATGGGCATCGAGCTGCAGAAAGTGATCTGACACCCCGGGCGCAGTGACCCACTATGTGCATCACTGCGCCTGGGCTGCCAGATCGCTTTCCCCAGCTCGATCCCCATGCATGGGGATCGAGCTGCAGAAAGCAATCTGACAGCCCGGGCGCAGTGATGCACATAGTGGGTCACTGCGCCCAGGCTCCTAGATCGCTGCTCTGCAGCCCGATCTCCCTGCATGGGCATCGAGCTGCAGAAAGCAATCTGACAGCCCGGGCGCAGTGATGCACATAGTGGGTCACTGCGCCCGGGGTGTCAGATCACTTTCTGCAGCTCGATCACCATGTTGCCGGATCGGGCTCCAGAGTAGCGATCTGAAAGCAAAGGCGATCGAGCGTCGGGGGACCTTCGTTGTGGACTACGTCGGAGCGATCGAGCGTCGTGGGACCTTCGTTGTGGACTACGTCGGATCTTTTTACAATAAAGATGGAGTCCGAATTGTGTCTGTTTTTATTTGAAAAAAAAAAAAAAAAAAAAAAAAAAAAGATTTTTCTCTGTGTGTATTAATTGACTATTTACCGTACTAGAGATTCCTAATGGTGGGTCTAACATTGGCCCTATATAATGAATCTCGGGCTTAGTGCCAGCTGCCAATAAAAAGCTGGCATTAACCCCTTTATTACCCAGTTAGCCACCGGCACCAGGGCAACTGGAAGAGCGTGGGTACAGCGCCAGAAAATGGCGCTTCAATGAATGCGCCATTTTCTGGAGCGGCTGCGGGCTGCAATTCGCAGCATGGGGGGCCCAGAACGCTTGGGCCTCTCTATGCTGAGGATTCCAGCCCCCAGCTGCCTAGTTGTACCTGGCTGGACCAAAAATATGGCAAAGCCCCACATAATTTTTAGGCACACAGGGGCTCTCCAAATGCGACATGGTGTCCGCTAACAATTTGAGCTGATTTTCCATTCAAATTGTTAGTGGACACCATGTCGCGTTTGGTGAGCCCCTGTGTGCCTAAACTTGGCAGCTCCCCCAAGTGACCCCATTTTGGAAACTAGACCCACAGGGAACATATCTAGATGGGTGGTGAGCATATTGAACCCCCAGGTTCTTCACAAATTAATCCATTAAAAATGAAAAAAAAAATGTTTGTGCACAAAAAAAGTACTTTTTAATTTTTACGGATCAATTTGTGAAGCACCTGGGGGTTCAAAGTGCTCACGATGCATCTAGATATGTTCCCTGGGGGGTCTAGTTTCCAAAATGGGGTCACTTGTGGGGGAGCCCCAATGTTTAGGCACACAGGGGCTCTCCAAATGCGACATGGTGTCCGCTAACAATTTGAACTGATTTTCTATTCAAATTGTTAGCGGGCACCATGTCGCGTTTGGTGAGCCCCTGTGTGCCTAAACTTTGCAGCTCCCCCACAAGTGACCCCATTTTGGAAACTTGACCCCCCAGGGAACATATCTAGATGGGTGGTGAGCATATTGAACCCCCACATGCTTTACAAATTGATCTGTGAATGTGGAAAAAGTACTTTTTTCTTTTGCGCTCCATTGGGAGACCCAGACATTGGTGTATAGCTTCCTACCTCCGGAGGACACACAAGGCATTACACCTAAAAGTGTAACTCCTCCCTTACTGCCTATACACCCCCTCCAGGGAGAATCCCATCAGTTCTTTGCTTTGTGTTGAAGGAGGCACACTCTACACTCATGCTCTCTCACTGCTTAGTGTCGGATGGAAGCAAAGAGGATCTTTTGATCCCCAGCATGTCTCCTTCCTCTTTCCCTGGGTGGAGGCGGTTGAGGTACCCCTGGGGTACAACGGGCTGGAGCCCTCATGCTGATTGTCCTTCTCCACCCCTTAGGGGCTCTGGAGAAGTGGGATCGTCCTGGCCCCCACATGCTGGGAGCATCCACTCAGTCCACGGCTCCCCTGGTGTCTGCTGGCCTGTTTGAGAGATTCCCAGGGACTGGACCCTGCACCACTACTGTGGTACTCTGTGAGGGTCCGTGCTGCTTCTGCAGCTGGTCTATGCATCCGGGAGGGGGTCGCTGCCTCCCCCGGGGTTCTGGGGTCCTGGCCAGGTAATGCTGCGGCTCTTCCTCAGCTTTGGCGGTGCTCCGCGCTCGCCCCCCTCTGACAGGCGGCCGCGGAGCTAAATTTAGGCCCCGGCTTGCAGCCTAGTGGCTCTTAATGCACGCCGGGGCTACACAGGTGGGCGGACGGTGCCGCCCTTTGGATGTCCCCACCATTTTGGAGGACGACCTCGGTGCAGGCCGCTCCCCTTCTATGGGGGTGATGCTGCTGTTGCAGCCAGGGGGTGTTCCCTTCGGGGGAGAGGACCTGCCCTCCGGTTTCGCACGCTGGATGGGGCCACGCCCCTGACCACGCCTCCTCGCTCAGCTCCGTCGACCATCTTGCAGAGGTCTCTCCCTGCATTTTTTTCCGGTGGCTACAGGGGTTAGCGCTACTCCGGAGGGCACTCAAGGTCTGGTAGGTCACCCCAGGCTTCTGGTGGTGCTCTCTTCTCCTCCCTGGGACCGTTTACACTCCTCATCCCCTCCTCTGAGTTATTCCCTCACTGAGGTTATTACAATAGGCACCATGTCTTGCTCCAGGAACAAAGCTCCTAGGGTGCAGACACGTTATCATGCTTGCACGGCTTGTAAGGCCCAGCTGCCTGCTGGATCATCTTTCCCTCATTGCTCGGCTTGTTCCCTGCATGAGGCTGCCATCTCTTCTGCTACTGCAGTCCAAGTGGCTGCCATGGTGCACGAGGCTCCCCCCAGCTCTGAGTCTTCGGCGCCTGCACCTGGCCTGGTGGATCCAGCGGTGCCACCGCCTTGGACAGCTGTATTTGCTCAGTCCATTTCTGACTCTGTCTCTCAGTCTATGGCTGCTCTGACCAGAACCTTGCGGGAGTCCTTGTCCGGTGAATGGGAGGGTTCCTCTGGGGCCTCCGCCGCACGCCGCAGGCATCGTAGTGGGTCTTCCTCTGCAAGGGGTATGGACTCTGGAGACAATTCAGGACTCTCTGAGCCCTCTCCGCGACCTCCCAAGTGGCCGTGTCGAGCTGTTTCCCCTGCGCCCTCACATGCGGGCTCTCGCGCTGGGGGCTCCTTGCTTGATGGGGAGGAGGACTTAGACTCCGTCAGGGCCCCTGACGAGGCCCTGGACGACGGCTCTTTGGTGGACGACTTAGTGTCTTCTATCAATACTGTACTGGATTTGACGGTCCCCGCACCGCCGGTGAATTCGTCCCTCTCGGAGGAACTTTCAGTTCCTTCCTCCAGCCAGATCCAGAGGATCTATCTTGGATCATTCAAATTTCCGCTCTACGGTTCAGACCCCTCGGGCCTGTCCTGACAAGCGCTTTGCCAAGAAGCAGAACGATACCCGTTACCCTTTCCCACCTGAGGTGGTTAAGGGCTGGTCTGTACCTCCGAGAGTGGACCCTCCGGTCTCTCGGTTGTCCGCCAATACCGTCATGTCGGTGGCGGACGGGTCCTCTCTCAAGGATCCCCGGACAGGCAGATTGAGCTTCTGCAGAAGTTTATTTTTGAGGCCACAGGTGCTTCTTTTGCTCCAGCCTTTGCGGCCGTGTGGGCCCTGCAGGTGGTTTCGGCTTGTCTCTCGGAGATCCCTAAGGTGGCTTCGGAAATCCCCGAGGTGGCGATCCGGAGTGGACAATTGGGAGGCCGACTACTTGAGTCGGCAAGGAATGGAGGCGGGCGAATGGGCTCTTCACCCGGATGTGTTTCGGCACATTTGCAGCACTTGGGGAACTCCGGATGTGGACCTGATGGCGTCCAGGCTGAATCGCCAAGTTCCAGCCTTCATGTCTCTCTCCCGAGACAGCCTGGCAGTGGGGACGGATGCTCTGGTCCAGGACTGGTCCCGCTTTCGCCTTCTCTATGTCTTTCCCCCATTGGCCTTGTTACCCAGGGTCCTGCGGAAGCTCAGGGCGGAATGCAGGCGAGCCTTTCTCATCGCCCCAGACTGGCCCAGGAGGGCCTGGTACCCGGACCTGTTACGGCTCTCGGCAAGGGATCCGTGGAGGCTCCCGGATCGGCCGGATCTCTTGCCTCAGGGTCCGTTCTTCCGCCACAATTCCTCGGCCCTGAGCCTGACTTTGTGGCGCTTGAAGTCTGGTTGTTGACATCCCGTGGTTTTTCCACTGACATCGTTGCTACCATGAGACAGGCCAGGAAACCGGTCTCTGCAGGAATCTACCGCAGGGTCTGGAAGATCTTCTCCTGGTGCCGTCTCCACGGCAATTCCCCCTGGCCTTTTTCTCTATCAACCCTGCTTGCCTTCCTCCAATCGGGTTTGGCTAAGGGTTTGGCGCTCAGCTCCATCAAGGGGCAGATCTCTGCGCTGTCGGTTCTATTTTGTAAGCGTCTGGCTACGCTTCCTCAGGTGAAGACGTTTGTTCAGGGGGCGAGTCACATCATTCCTCCCTACAAACGTCCCTTGGACCTATGGGACCTTAACTTGGTTCTTGCGGCATTGCAGAAACCGCCTTTCGAACCTCTCAAGGAGGTCCCCCTTTCCAGACTTTCCCAGAAGGTTGCGTTTCTGGTTGCCATCACCTCTCTGCGGAGAGTTTCGGAGTTGGCTGCCTTGTCCTGCCGGTCTCCCTTTCTGGTGGTTCACCAAGATAAGGTGGTGCTTCGGCCTGTGGTGGAGTTCTTGCCTAACGTGCTTTCTCCTTTCCACCTGAATCAGGACATTGTCCTGCCGTCATTTTGCCCGCATCCGGTTCACCAGTATGAGAAGTCTCTCCATACTTTGGATCTGGTCAGGGCTATCAGGATTTACATTTCCCGAACGGCGTCGTTTCGCCATTCGGATGCCCTGTTTGTTCTTACTACAGGTCAGAAGAGGGGTGAGCCAGCCTCCAAGTCTTCCTTGGCCAGGTGGACCAAGGCTCCTATTTGGGAAGCCTACCTCTCCTCTGGTTTGCCTTTACCTGCTGGTGTTAAGGCTCATTCCACAAGGGCTGTGGGAGCCTCGTGGGCCTTGTCATAAGGCCTCGGCCCTTCAGGTGTGTCAGGCGGCCACGTGGTCTAGTCTTCACACCTTTACTAAACATTATCAAGTCCATGCGTTTGCTTCGGCTGATGCCAATGTGGGCAGGCGTATCCTTCAGGCAGCGGTCGCTCATTTGTGATGGGCCTGCCTCTGGGTCTTTCCCGCCCTGGGATAGCTTTTAGACACCCCAATGTCTCTAGGTCTCCCAATGGAGCGCAAAAGAAAGAGAATTTTGTTTACTTACCGTAAATTCTTTTTCTTATAGCTCCTATTGGGAGAACCAGCTCCCCACCTGTTCTCTGGTAGTGCCTGGTGTCGTTTGACCTCGCTATGTTGGCCCTGTTGGCCGTTTGTTATTTCCCAGACCTGTTGGTCTGGGTGCGGGTGGTTTCCTCCTTCCTGCTTGTGCACCGAACTGATGGGATTCTCCCTGGAGGGGGTGTATAGGCAGTAGGGGAGGAGTTACACTTTTAGGTGTAATGCCTTGTGTGTCCTCCGGAGGTCGGAAGCTATACACCAATGTCTGGGTCTCCCAATAGGAGCTATAAGAAAAAGAATTTTCTGATCATCATAATGGGAGACCCAGACAATGGGGTTTAGGGCACTGCCCTCCGGAGGCCACACTAGGTACTACAAGAACTGTAGACACCGCCCCCTCCGCTTATAAACCCCTACCGCAGGGAACATCCTCAGTTTTAAACTTAGTGTGCTCGGAGGTACCACACGCTTTGCTTGCACTTCATTGCATTCTCACAGCTTACGTGATGGCGTATGAAGACAAGGTAAAGAAGGTCCCAGTCAGGGACCTCCGGCAGTCTCCCTGTTTACCTTCGGGGAACATGCAGGTCGAGGTACCGGAGGGCCTAGTGCCTGGGCACACTGTGTCTCCCGGTACGCTGCCGTGCTCCTTCCCATCCCTCCTGGGGGCTCTGAGAAGTGGGAGATAGGAGCCTTGCACAGCTCCGCTCCGTCCGAGGCCTCCCTAAATGGTGCTTACAGACCGGACTGGAGTCAGCTCTGTCCGAGGCCTCCCTAAATGGTGCTTACAGACCGGACCGGCACTGACATACTCCGGTGTCTCCGGTGTGCCTGGGGGTAGTGTCGGACACTGATGTGTTTATGACACTCAGACCGCGCGTTGCCTTAGGGTCCGCGGTTCTGGCGGTGTACCCTGTGCTGGGGTCACCCTGGCTGACCGCCCTGTGTGACACAGGGGCTGCGGCTGTGGGCTTCAGACTTTGTCTGTGAGCCCGGGTATTTATGTTTAATACCTCCCGCGCTGCGGGCTCCGGCGCTTACATTATTGTAATGGCGGCCGGGAGAGATGTGGAGCGGCCCATGTGACCTGGATGGGCGTGTGTGTGTGCTTCCCGCGTGTTTCGGCCCCGCCCTCTGCTTCTACAGCGGCGGCCATCTTTTCCCCTCACTTTCCTGCTGGGATCGTTGGAGACTGCTCTGCTGCACTCCAGGGGAGACCAGGTTTTCTTTCCTCGCGGAGGCCACACACACACCGCTCCCTTCACCACCGCTGTGCAGCGGTCGGTAAGCCACCGGTTCCGGTGAAGTTTCTCCTGTGTTGATATTCCTCTACCGTGGGTATGTCCTCAGGGAAGAAAGGCGCTGCTAAGGCAGCCAGTACCACACCTGTCTGTGCTACATGCAACGGGACACTGGTGGAGGGGTCCTGCAATAATTGCGGACGCCCAGACGCCCGGACTGTCACTGCTGAGTCAACAGCTCCGGTGCTTTACCCTGAGGTTCAAGTGATCCCAGGGCCATGGGAAAAACAAAGCGAGATTAATGCCTCTCTGTTGTCCCAATTGTCCTCCATGTCGCAATCCCTGGAGGCACTAACAAGGAGACTGGATGCTCCAGCTACTCCTTCAAGCTACCCCGGGTGTCTCCATCTTCCACCGTGAGACCCCTTAAGCGGGCTCGCCGTGATGATTCACCCGAGCTCCAGATCCTCTCTGAGGAGGAGCGTCACTCTGATGGTGACGAGGATGATGGGGGTTCAACTCTCGGGTCGGTGTCTGAACCAGCTGAAGGGGTGGAGGATCTGGTGTCTTCCATCAACGAGACTTTACGTCTCGGGTTACCCCCTCAGGAGACAGCCGTTCACCCGAAGGAGGTCTACCAGTGGTTACGACCTGAGGCTAGACCGTGTGGTTCCTTTTTGGACCACACTAATTTTGAAAGGGTGGTTAGAGCTCCCAGGGTACACCCTGGACGGCGTTATGTCCGCAAATCCAAGGACAACCGCTTTCCCTTTCCTCAGGAGGTGCTTCAGGAGTGGTCGCAGTCCCCGAAAGTGGACGCTTCCATGACCAGGATTGCTGCACGCTCCCTATTCTCTGCCTCTGATAGCTCCTCACTGAAGGATGCGACAGACAGACAGGTCGAACAACTCGCCAAGTCGTCTTATGAGGCGGTGGGGTCTTCATTTGCCCCGAGTTTTGCTGCGGTCTGGACTCTGCAGGCGATCACATCCTGTCTGGATGGGATTGCTGACCTGGCAGGTTTTAACTCTGAAGTCCTGGCACTTACAGAGAGGGCAAAGGCCTATGCAGATTATGCTAGGACGGCGTCCCTGGAGACTGCCACTCGCTCAGCTGTGGCTTCGGCCAATGCGATAGCGATCCGCAGATTGTTGTGGCTGCGTCTATGGGACTCAGATGCCACGTCAAAGAAGATTCTGCAGAATCTTCCTTTCTCTGGTGACAGGCTGTTTGGTGCCGAGCTGGACAAGTTGATCAAAGACTCTACGGAGTCCAAGATCCCACAGAACAGACCTAAGCCTAGGTATACTGTGAAAAGGAACCCTAAACAGTGGTCCTTTCGTACCAGCTCACAGCCGTCAGCGTCTTCCGCTCGTGCGGACCGTGGGGCCAAGCCCTCTCAGCAATGGCGCCCCAAGAGTCGCCAGAAGAAGTCGGCAGGTACAACAGCTGCCGCTCCCAAGCCCACATCAGCATGACTCGCTCTCTCTTCCTGCCTCCCCACAGGTTGGAGGTCGCCTGTCTCAATTTCAAGACAAATGGCGACTCCACATCCAAGATCAGTGGGTTCGAGACGTAGTCTCCAGAGGATACAGGATAGAGCTGTCGTCACAACCCTCACACCGATTCCATCGGTCTGTCCCATCTCCAGAAAAGGCTCAGGCTTTTTATCTGGTCTTGGAGGGACTCCGCAGAGACGGAGTGGTGGTCCCAGTGCCCACTGGGGAGAGGTTCAGGGGTTTCTACTCCAACCTCTTTATCGTCCCGAAGAAGGACGGCTCCTTCCGCCCGGTTCTGGACCTCAAGCTGTTCAACCGCCATGTGTTGGTTCGGAAGTTCCGCATGGAATCCCTGCGCTCCGTGATCGCGGCTGTGTCGCAGGGCGACTTCCTAGCGTCCATAGACATTCGCGACGCTTATCTTCACATACCCATTGCACCGTCTCATCAACGATGGTTGAGGTTCGCGGTGGGGGAGGAACACTTCCAATTCGTGGCGCTGCCCTTCGGGTTGGCCTCGGCTCCCCGGGTGTTCACGAAAGTGATGGCATCGATGATGGCCTTACTGCATGCGCAGGGTCACGCCGTCATTCCTTATTTGGACGACCTACTGGTCAGAGCGCCATCGGAACACCTGTGTCAGCGAAGCCTGCAGGCGACCATGCAGTCTCTGGAGCAGTTCGGGTGGCTTCTCAACATCCAGAAGTCCACCCTGGTTCCAACCCAGTCACTGACGTACCTGGGCATGGAATTCCACACGGACTCTGCTCTAGTGTCCCTACCACGAGCCAAACAACTGGCCATTCAGTCAGGAGTACGCGATCTCCTCGAATCACCTCATTCATCCCTACGGGTATTGATGAAGATGGTGGGACGCATGGTGGCAGCAATAGAGGCGGTGCCCTTCGCACAGTTTCGCCTCCGTCCTCTGCAACTGGAAATCCTCCAGAGGTGGGACAAGAGGTCGTCCTCTCTGAATCAGCTGGTGGTCCTCTCCCAGCCGACCAGGGATGCTCTGCAGTGGTGGCTTCAGCCGAGTCACTTATCAAAGGGACGATCCTTCCTGAAGCCATCGTGGTTAGTGGTGACCACCGACGCCAGCCTGAAGGGCTGGGGCGCGGTGTTCTTACACCACAGAGCTCAAGGTCTCTGGACACGTGCAGAGACGACGTTGCAGATCAACGTGCTGGAGCTCAGGGCGGTCTATCTGGCACTCCTGGCCTTTCGGGTGTTCCTATCCGGACAACCAATTCGGGTTCAGTCCGACAATGCGACGACTGTCGCCTATATAAATCACCAAGGAGGAACCAGGAGTGCACAGGCTCTAGCGGAAGTCCACCGCATTCTATCATGGGTGGAAGTCAACAACTGCTTGATTTCCGCAGTCTACATCCCAGGTGTCGAGAATTGGGAGGCAGATTACCTGAGCCGACAGGGGATGGACGCCGGAGAATGGTCTCTCCATCCGGACGTCTTCCGGGACATCTGCATCAGATGGGGGACCCCGGATGTGGATCTGATGGCCTCCCGGCTGAATCATCAGGTGCCACAATACATGGCGAGATCGTGGGACCCTCAGTCTCTGGGGGCAGATGCTCTAGTCCTGAGTTGGTCAGATTTTCGCCTGCCATATGTTTTCCCGCCCCGGCGCTGATGCCCAAGGTCCTGTGGAAAATCAAGAAGGAATGTCACACAGCCATTCTAGTGGCTCCGGATTGGCCGAGGAGGTCCTGGTATCCGGATCTGTGGCAACTGTCCGGCGGACACCGGTGGGCTCTTCCAGACCGCGCAGATCTTCTCGCGCAGGGCCCCTTCTTCCGCCCCAATTCCAGGGCCCTCAGATTGACTGCATGGCTCTTGAGGCCTGGCTCTTAACATCCAGGGGTTTCTCTCCTGCGGTTGTTTCCACCATGAACAGAGCTAGACGGCCCACGTCACGGAAGATTTACCACAGAACGTGGAAAGTCTTTTTCGCCTGGTGCTCCTCGGGGGGACATGTACCTTGGCCCTTGTCGATCCCGACCCTATTGGCTTTTTTGCAGTCAGGTTTGGAGTTGGGCCTTTCCCTCAGTTCTCTGAAGGGTCAGGTATCAGCGCTGTCTGTATTGTTCGACAGGCGCTTGGCGCTCCTCCCAAAGGTTCGTCAATTTCTCCAAGGGGTGTCTCGAGTGGTTCCGCCGTATAGGCGGCCTCTGGACCCTTGGGATCTCAACATGGTCTTGGCGGCTTTGCAGAAACCACCTTTTGAGCCATTGAGAGAAGTCTCTCTTTCTTACTTGTCACAGAAAGTGGTTTTTCTGGTGGCTATTACGTCCCTGAGACGGGTCTCTGAACTGGCGGCACTATCGTGCAAGTCACCCTTTCTGGTGGTTCACCAAGACAAAGTGGTGTTACGCCCGCGGGCGGAATTCCTGCCAAAAGTGGTTTCCACTTTTCATTTGAACCAGGAGATTGTGCTCCCATCTTTTTGTCCCGCTCCGGTTCATCAGATTGAACGCGACCTCCATACTCTGGACCTCGTACGGGCTGTACGCATTTATGTGTCCAGAACTGCCTCCTTCCGGAGTTCGGACTCCTTGTTCGTACTTACGGCAGGTCGCTGTAAGGGGTCAGCGGCGTCAAAATCTACCTTGGCCAGATGGATCAAGGCACCCATTCAAGAGGCTTACCGGTCTTCTGGTTTGCCTCTCCCGGTAGGCTTGAGGGCACACTCGACAAGAGCTGTCGGTGCCTCCTGGGCCTTGCGACATCGCGCCTCTGCTCTGCAGGTGTGTCAGGCGGCCACTTGGTCTAGCCTGCACACCTTCTCTAAGCATTATATGGTGCATGCCCATGCCTCTGCGGATGCAAGTTTGGGCAGGCGGGTCCTCCAGGCGGCGGTTGCCCACCTTTGACGGGGACCGCGTATGCAAACGTCTTTTGAGGAACTTTTTCCCGCCCTGGGGTATTGCTTTAGGACATCCCCATTGTCTGGGTCTCCCATTATGATGATCAGAAAAAAGAGAATTTTGTTTACGTACCGTAAATTCTTTTTTCTTGAATCATCAATGGGAGACCCAGCACCCACCCAGTGTTCCGTTGTATGTTACGGTTGATCTGTTCCCTGTTGGGGCAGTTTATCCGGGTTGTTGACCCGTCTGTTCACGGTGTCTTCCCGAGGTTTCGGGTGTGGTTTTTCTGTTGTCTCCTCGCAGCTTATGGACCAAACTGAGGATGTTCCCTGCGGTAGGGGTTTATAAGCGGAGGGGGCGGTGTCTACAGTTCTTGTAGTACCTAGTGTGGCCTCCGGAGGGCAGTGCCCTAAACCCCATTGTCTGGGTCTCCCATTGATGATTCAAGAAAAAAGAATTTACGGTACGTAAACAAAATTCTCTTTTTACGGTAAGTAAACAAAATTCTCTTTTTTTCACAAAAATGTTCTTTTAGCCTCAATTCTTTCATTTTCACATGGGTAACAAGATAAAATTCATCCTAAAATTTGTTGGGCAATTTCTCCTGAGTACACCGATACCTCATATGGGGTCATAAATCACTGTTTTGACGCGCGGCAGGGCTCAGAAGTGAAGGAGCGCCATTTCTCTTTTTGAATGGAAAATTAACTCCAAAAGTCAAATTGCTCTCTTTCCCTTCAGAGCCCTGCCGTGCGCCCAAACCGTGGTTTATGATCACATATGAGGTATCGATATACTCAGGAGAAATTGCCCAACAAATTTTAGGATCCATTTTATCTTTTTGCCCATGTGAAAATGAAAAAATTGAGGATAAAAGAACATTTTTGTTAGAAAAATTAAAATATCCATTTTTTTTTTTCCAATTTGCTTAGTTCCTGTGAAGCACCTGAAGGGTTAATAATCTTCTTGAATGTAGTTTTGAGTAGCTTGAGGGGTGCAGTTTTTGGAATGGTGTCACTTTTTGGTGTTTTCTGTCATGTAAACCCCTCAAAGGGACTTCAAATGGGATGTGGTCACTAAAAAAAATGGTTTTGTAAATTTTGGTGGAAAAATGAAAAATTGCTCATGAACTTTGAACCCTTAACTTCCTAACAAAATTTTTTTTTTTTCCAAAATTGTGCTGATGTAAAGTAGACATGTGGGAAATATTATTTCATAACTATTTTGTGTCACATAACTCTCTGGTTTACCAGAAGAAATTCAAAATTTGAAAATTGCAAAATTTTCAACATTTTTGCCATATTTTTGATTTTTTCACAAATAAACGCAAAAATTATCGACCTAAATTTAATACCAACATGAAGCCCAATATGTCACGAAAAAACAATCTCAGAATCGCTAGGATCGGTTGAAGCGTTCCAGAGATATAACCTCATAAAGGAACACTGGTCAGAATTGACAAAAATGTCAATGTCTTTAGGGTCAAAATAGGCTGGATCCTGAAGGGGTTAAGAATATGGAAAAAAATAAAACCCCTAAAAGTTCGAATTACCACACCTTTTTAATAGTTGAAAATAAAACAAATACACATTCTGTATTGCCGCATTCTGAAATGCCGATCTATCAAAATATAAAATCATTTACTCTGATTGTCATACTGCATAATGGAAAAAAGCAAAAATGCCAAAATTAAAGTGTTTTTCTTTGGTCTTCGCAAAATTACCCGTTATAGCAATGAAAACATTGCATCTTCCCAAAAATGGTATCATTTGAAACGTCTGCTCAAGTCGCGAAACATAAGCCACACATCCCCAGATCCCAAAAAATGAGACAGCTGCGTATCATGTAAAACGGCGCCAACAGTGCAACTTTTTTTTTAATTATTATTACAAACTCCTGAATTCCCATATTTTTCAGACTATAAGACGCACTGGACTAGAAGACTCACCCAGATTTTAGAGGAAAATAGAGAAAAAAAAATGTAACCAAAAAATGTGGTTATAATGCACTATTATGGGGGGATGTGCTGCCGATAATTATGGGAGTAATATCCCCATCCTGGGCCCCTTCCAAGTAATATATGGCCCTGCCATCCTGGATATAGCCCCCCATCCTGGGATACAGCCCCCCCCCCCCCATCCTGGTATATAGCCACCCACCCTGGGATATAGATCCTACCATTCATGATTATTGTCCCCCATCGTCCTGGATATGGCCCCCCCCCCCCCCATGCTGCCGCACATAAGAAAATAACGAACAATGTAAAAGTCACCCTTTGGCGCTTACCTCAGTCTCCCCCTGATGCCAGCACTTGTGGTGTGAGTCCTGCGTCCCGGTGGCAGCCGGTCATGTGATCGGCACAGCAGAGTGACCTCATCACTGCGCACCCTGATCACATGATTGGCTGCCACCGGGACGCAGGATTCAGACCATGAGTGCTGGCAGCAGGGAGAGACTGAGGCAAGCGCCGAAGGGTGAGTTTTAAATTGCTCGGTAGCGGGGGGAGAAAAAATGAAAATAAAAAATCGTCCGGGGGTAAAAGGGCTAAAAGGGGTTTACCCACAAAGTTAATTAAATTAATCTTAAGGGGGAACTCCAGTGAGAAACGTTTTAGTACAGTTCTAGAATCTATAGATCTCATATAAATTGATAAAATCATACCTGCTTCTCTGCTCTGGACCCCAACTCGGGGAACCTAAATCTCTGCACGTCCCCTGCCATGCCCCTCCCTGAGAGAAGATCCCAACCAAGGCCCTAGTTTCTCAGTTTGCTGCACTGCTCCTGGACCATGAGGCGATTCTCAATCGTCCGCAGGTCAAAGTGAAAAGATGCAGAAGACCAGTCTAATGCCGGTGCTCCTGAAAAATTATATAATAGGCTAAGTTTTTTATTGTACACATACAAAGTAAAACCAATGTGTTTCAGCTTGAAAAGAGCAACAGCCTTCATCAGGTAAATTATACATCCATACTGGAACAATAGCCATGTTTTTTTTAAACCCTTTTCCCAACAGAACAGGGGAAAAAAAGAGGGAAGGGTGTTTGCTATTATCACCAATACGCCACTTGATTAGATTACTCCTCTTAATTAGTTTACTTCATTAACCAAGGTGGATAAGGGGTATAGTTCACTCATGGGCAAAAGGAGTTTACCGGCATTAGGGTGCAGTCACACATAACGATCGCTCCAACGATCCCGACAGCGATAACGACCTGCCGGGATCGCTGGAGCGTCGTTACCTGATCGCTGGGGAGCTGTCAAACAGGCAGATCTCCCCAGAGATCAGGCCAAGGGAGCCACCTCCCATATCGCTCCCTGCTTAGCGCTGCTTTTATAGGCAGCGCTAAGCAAGGAGAACGCAGGTAACTATGATAAACAGCGCGTATCCAGGCAGTGCGCGCTGCCTGGATACCCGCTGTTTATCATAGTTACCAGCGTTCTCCATGCTTACAGGCAGTGCTAAGCAGGGAGGACGCTGGTAACCATGGTAAATGCCGGGTATCTAGGCAGCGCGCGCTGCCTGGATACCCGGTGTTTACCATAGTAACCAGCCCTGTGAGGTCACAGATCGCTGGTGTCTCGCGGTCACACGCAGCGATGCGTGCTGACCAGCGGGAAACCAACGATCAAAAAATGACCCACAGCACTTTGCAACGATCAGCGACCCCACAGCAGGGGCCTGATCGCTGCAAAGTGTCACACAGAACGACATCGCTAGAGAGATCGTTGTAACGTCACAGTTACAACGATCTCTCTAACGATATCGTTATGTGTGACTGGGGCTTTAGAATGGTTTTTCATTCTGTTTCTTGAATATTTTCACTTAATACACATTTAGATTGTCTGCTTGTCTGGCTACTGATAACAAATTCTACTGATCTGCAAAGACAGTGCTCTGTTAAAGGGAACGTGTCACATGTTTTGGGGGTTCTAAACTCTTCCCACCACCTTAAACATGGTGTAATTGGGGTTCCTGACCCTGTAACTCCTTTATATCCCCAGACGTGCCCCTGCATATCTCTTATTCTTAATTACTTTTTAAGGGTCATACCGGGATCTGCACACTGGTCAGAGAAGCCCAGTTCCATGTAAGACCCGCTCCACGCCAACACTGCCCTACTGCATAAAAAAAAAAAACCCCGCTCCCTTATGACGTCTTTCGCCTGCTCAGTGGAATCTCGCGAGACTTCGGGCAATGTGCGGCTCTTCAATAGGGCACAGTGAGGTGCTCCACTGCGCAGGGGCAACACTTGTACATGATGTGGCTGTCATTCAATTGCGCACACACAGGAGTGGTGTGTGTGTTTTTTGCAGTGGAGCGGGGCAGGTCTGACCCAGGGAGCAGAACCCCTTATGACCCTTCAAGTAATTTGCATACAATGCAATACAGATTAAAAGTCATTTTATGAGGTATGTAGGGGCACGTGTCTGTAGCCCCTTTATATCCCCAGACCCCAATTTCATTTTGTTGGTGGTCAAGGTTTGGAATTCCCAAAGCAGGTGACATGTTCACTTTAAGAGATTTGCTACCTCTGTCAATGAAATAAAACAGGAAGCTGCTACACATGGCAAAAAAATGCCTCCTGCATGCTGTCAAGGCATCCTATGAGTTATCATTTTTTCCAACTAGAATGTTTGATAGATGTGTACCTTGCCAAATGTAATAGGGATAATGTTCTGTAACCTCAAATATAAACAAGATGGTCCTCTATCTATATCTAATAGTAAATCTTCTCAAATATGATGGCACTTTAATTTTAACCTAAATTCTGTACTTCCATGTAGGTAAATAAGGTGTTCTTAGATGTGGTCTTTTGAAGAGGTTTCATTGTATGTTTGTGTATACAACTACAGTATATATTAATATAGGTTGGCAGTTGGTAAGAGAATAATCTAATTCTTATTGCTTAATTTTATTTGTTCCCAGACTTTGTGTGAACCTCAGAGCTACTGCCCAATGCATCACCAGGATTATCGCCAGGAACTACTGAAATGCCGCACAAAAAGCAAATCCTGGGCGGGAGACCGGAAGAGAAGGGATCAAATTGCCAGATTGATGAAATTGTAGAACAATATTTGGAGATGTCCTGAAATACATTGAACTTGAACATTTCATTAATTTCCAATCTGACCATGGCTGCTTCCACACTTTGAGGATATCCTTTATGAACTGCCGCCACTGTGAATCCCTTTTATTATATTTCCTATAAATTAAATACCATGCAGGAATGTACTGGATATGCATGCATTTTGGAATGACTATAGCTATACCTGTGGTATGATCCTTTGTTCACCATTGATATAAACTGCTGTCTTTTTGGAGTACATCTCCCTTGGAAGTGTAGGTTAGATGATATGGTACAAATCTTGTCTTTTCTGAAGATCAGCACTATATATATGTTTTTTTTTCTTTTCCTCACAAACATTCACTACAGCCTATAAACTGCAATGAGCAAAAGCATTATGTGATGAGGTTGTCCCACTTCGACATCCCCATCCACATGACTGAGGGGTGTTGTAGGAATCCAAATTAAGATGACTAATCCATGTCACAGAAAATATATAACCAAACATGGCTTACCCCATGACAGCTGCTATTTACGAGGGGTTAGAGACTCTATGTAAAATGGGGCTTTGGATGAGACAACCCCTTTAATTTACTGAGTATCTACCTTCATAAATAATTTTTTTTTTCCTTTCAGAACATCAAAACTTGATGCAATCTTGCACAAAGTCTTGAAAAAGGGCAATTGGTCAGCATGATTTCACACCCACACATGTAGCTTTTCATGGTCAGTCCATTCCCACATTACTGAGATCCGGTCTTTCAATTGATGTACAAATGAGATTTTAAATCTGAACCTGTCATTCTAATTCTATTCTTCATCCAGTGCTACCGCCTACTAATTAACTGATCGACTCTATGCTGTGTGACTTCAGGTAACAGAGCTGGGTGGGGAATAGAACTGGAGTGACTGAGGCTTCAAAACTACCATATCAATTTGCATATGCCTTCAAATGTGTTCTGCGTAATGGAGGAATGGACTGGCCATGTAAAGGTATTATTGGACGCGTCTTTGAAAGACCTACATTTGCTTATAAATTGGTTTGTGGGTTGGGTGAAATCCTGCCGGTTCCCTTTAAACATACACTAATATATTTATTCTACTGATCCTAAACAGACCTACATTGCTCAACAAACAATAATTTCATAGTGAGATCCTTCTCTACACTGCCATACATCTACCCCCTATTTTCTGCTCATCTGACATATTTATGTAAGCATTAGGAGATAGATGCAAGGGGAAGGACCATAGGGTCAGACTGTCTTTCTCTTGGTTTTGAGCACTCGAAGTCTGCATAGGAGCTGTATACTGAAAAGTAAGTTTATCTTATATGACCACTATCTTGAATTCACTGAAAGTGTAATATTCCCTTTTTAATATTATGAGCAGTTTTATATAAATGCATAAGATAATAACTTTCAATATGGTCTCTTTATACAGTACACTTTATAAGATGTCTAATGAAGTTTTAGGAAAATCATGCCCCACAATTTACATAGTTGTTACAATTGCATTTACTTGCATGCTCTAATTTAAATGAGGTTTATAATTTACTTTATGAAGTCTTTGTGAGCAATGCGACCTTTGTAACTTTCAACAATGATGTAGCATTTACATTTCCTTTTCTTTTGGTGATATGACCCATCAGGAATATGTGTGGAGTCGGAATCAGCATGGTGAATTTTGAGCAGTAAAAGGTTGAATCTTTTTAAATGATACAGAATGAGCTTGTTATGTCTTCTGTATAGAGTATATATTTTAGTAACAACGGTGTAATTGTATGAATTGTACAGACAAGTAAATATCTTTTCATGGCTCTTCAGTGCATTATTAAAATGTGAACTCAACAGACGGCAGTGTATACATTACTAGCGAACGTCTTTGCCAAATGAGGGTTGTCAGTTTAGATATTAAAAACTTCAGTTTATCAAAACTGTTTTTGGACCTCCAATCTTGATTAAGAATGTGCTGGAGAAAGATGCACCAAAGTCTTTGAGCCATCTATCTGCTGCCTTATCGAGTAAATTATGAATTTGATGGGTTTTTATTCTCAAAAAGTTGATGTAACTGGATGTAAAAATCGCAAAACATTTTGAAAAACTACAAGTTCCAGAGTTCTCCTAATGCTGTCAAACCGATAGGCATATTTTTACTTAAAACATAGGTACCTTTTTTTTATTTTTTTTATTTTTTTTTATTTTATTAATATGACATATTCGTTTTAAACAATAGGCGATTTCATAGCTACCCTGCACTGATTAGAGAACTATTCTTGATAGTTCACCCCCAGAAGTCAGTGGTCATCTTCAGATAATTTATCTCTCTGGTAAAATAGAAAATGTTTTGTGTGTGTGTGTATAAATATCGCATATGTACATTACACACACAGCAGCATCTCTTAAGAAATTATATTATAAAAAAAAAAATATATATATATATATATATATATATATATATATATATATATATATTATTATATATACCGTATATACTCGTGTATAAGCCGAGTTTTTCAGCCCAAAAATTGGGCTGAAAAGTCACCCCCTCGGCTTATACACGGGTCAATACGGTAATATATGTGGTGGGGGCTGTGTCCGGGTGCTGGGGAGGCTGGAGGAGGCGGGGGGGGGCTGATGAGTGAGCGGCCCGTCACGTGGGGCCGCTCATTAGATATGCACGGCTCCCCCGCCCATCACAGCGGCAGGGGGAGCCGTGCATACAGCCCCCCAGTGTATACAGCAGCCCCCCAATGGCACTAACCCTCCCCATCATTGTAAGAGCCCCCCACACTTTGCAGAGCTCCCCCGCTGCTTTATCTTACCATCCGGGGTCTTCGCCGCGGGTCCTGCGCGCTGTGTTCAGGTCTCACGTGACCCAGCGCGATGACGTCATTCCACTGCGACCGCCGGCTCACATGAGACCGGGAACACAGCGCGCGAGGAAGGACTGGAGGACCCGCGGTGAAGAAGACCCCGGATGGTAAGATAAAGCAGCGGGGAGGGCTCTGCAAAGTGTGGGGGGCTCTTACAATGATGTGGGGGCTAGTGCCATTGGGGGGCTGCTGTATACACTGGGGGGCTGTATATACCCTGGGGCCTGCTGTATACACTGGGGGGCTGTATATACCCTGGGGCCTGCTGTATACCTCTGGGGCCTGCTGTATACCCCTGGGGCCTGCTGTATATACCCTGGGGCCTGCTGTATATACCCTGGGGCCTGCTGTATATACCCTGGGGCCTGCTGTATATACCCTGGGGCCTGCTGTATATACCCTGGGGCCTGCTGTATATACCCTGGGGCCTGCTGTATATACCCTGGGGCCTGCTGTATACCTCTGGGGCCTGCTGTATATACCCTGGGGCCTGCTGTATATACCTGGGGCCTGCTGTATATACCCTGGGGCCTGCTGTATATACCCTGGGGCCTGCTGTATATACCCTGGGGCCTGCTGTATATACCCTGGGGCCTGCTGTATACCTCTGGGGCCTGCTGTATATGCCTCTGGGGCCTGCTGTTTATACCTTTAGGGATGCTGTATATACCACTGGGGAGGCTGCTGTATACTACCACTGGGGAGGCTGCTGTATATTACCACTGGGGAGGCCTGTATACCACACTGCTGGGGGCTGTATACCTGTGCTGGGGTCCACCCTCGGCTTATACACGAGTCAATAGGTTTTCCCAAGTTTTGGGGCAAAAGTAGGGGGGGTCGGCTTATACACGGGTCGGCTTATACACGAGTATATACGGTGTATGTATGTATATAATATATATATATATAAATAATATTTCTTAAGAAATGCTGCTGTGCGTGTAATGTATATATGCGATATATACAGTGCTGTGTACATTAATTGGGACAAAGCATTTTTTAAGTAAAATGGTAAGTCGGGGTTACCAGTCAGTGATTCAAACCAGTTTTAACTGCTTTGAACAGGTGTGAGTGTACAACCTTGAGTAACAAAATGTGGTGTGACTGGTTTTAGTCAGAAAATAACAGCTAGCTGCCCCCTCAGCTTCATTTGAGAGCTTGTTTCTGTGAGGAGTGGTTTAGTGTACTTTTTCTCTGTGTGATTCGTGCCTGTAAAAATGGATGTTACTCCACAGAAGAGGTCTAGAATTACTACTCTTAATGAACATACAAGTCTGACTAAGAGAAATCGCTTCCACCATTGGTATTGGAGAATCTACTGTTTCAAGCATAATTCACACACAATGAAACTGCATAGTTTTCTCCAAAACGAAAAGGGAAATGTGGAAGAAAAAGGAAAACGACACCAAGAACTGATAAAACGCTTATCAGCAATAGTAAAATTAATACAAGAAAAACGTGATTTGTCCCAATTAATTTGCACAGCACTGTATATACAGATATACTAGACTCATCTACTGCTTTTTATGGTGTCCAGCGCTGTTCTCTACTTCTCAGTGACGTTACCAGTCTGAAGACTCTAGGTCACACTGCCTGACCCAGCACAAACCAGACAGAATGAGTGCATTATAGCCCAATTATTCATAGTGATACCATGAAAACGTCCACACAAGTGTACAGTATGCAATATAGAGTAATTTATTAACTCATCACGTCTGGACTATCACAAAAGTATAGATGGTTTTCTGATTGTCCACATGTGAGGAGTTAATAAATTACAATATTGCATCCTGAACATACAGAGAGAGACCCTCTTCTATATGTTGGTCGGATATATGAACCCTTGTAGCATTCTAAATCCTATAAAGACATAATGGTTGCCCCTCCCTCCCCCCTCACGATTATGCAGTAATGTCCCCAATCCTGTACTAATATCAACCATTCAGGGCCCCTTCCAGGTACATATATATCCTTCCTGGTAAATATGTCCCCATCCTTGTATATACCATATTTTTCCCATCGCCACGACAGCACCCACAGAGAGAGGGGATCCGCCCCCAGGGACAGGAAACCTACAGATAAAAAGGGGCGGTCCCCCTCGCCTCCTCAGTTGGTTTCCTGTCCCTGAAGGGAACCTACAGTTAGCAGGGTTCTGCTTACCTGGGTCCAATCAGCCTCTGTGCGGTTTCTGTGAGAACGGCAGGGCCTGGGACTGCAGATGCAGCGATGGGAAGTCCTGTCTCAGGCTCTCTCTTCGTCTGGCCGTCACCATGGAGGAAACTGCTGGGGTGTCCGTGTTGCCGCATGGGGAGCGCAGGAGGATGCTGTGAGGAGACGCCGCAGGTATCTCCCTTACTCACGGGGCAGTCGGGGGTGCTGTGGTGCGGGGCGCCGATGCGGTGCCCGCCCGTCATCGGCGCCTTGGTGATGGCTCCTGTGGGGCACGCTGGAGCGCGGTGATCGGGCGGGTGCTGGGGAGGTGCCGCCGACCCCGCGGTCGCCTCCGGCAGGTCTGAGGTGTGGGTCTGCGGCGGTGCGCGCGCCGGCGCTTCCGGGTGGCCGGGCGCGCATGCGCAGTGCGGCTCTGCGCTCCGACCCCGGAGGTGATGTCATTTCCGCTTCCGGGGTAGCCGGGGGAGGTGGCCTGGGGGAGGATATGTGATTCCCGGCGTGCGGACGCCTGGGGCCGGCAGACATGTCCTCTCCAGGGGCTTCAGAGGGGCGCCCTCTGACTGAAGAGAGGCAAGCCAGCAGAGGAAAGTCCAGTGGTCGCTCCAGGGATGAGGGATCCACAGACAGAAGTGAGAAGGCACGGACAACTGCGTCTCCCACTTCAGCTGGACCTCCACCTCCGGGACCGGTACATGGGGTGAGCTGTACTTCGGGGTAAGTCGGGCTGTGGCCTCTGTTCTGACGTCTGTCCTCCGTGTCTGTGTCCCTCTCCTAGGTTAAGAAGGTTAAGAAGGTGAAGCACCAGCAATGTGCTCTGTGTCCCCAACTTCTCCCTGATTCTTATCCTAAACGCCTGTGCCAATCATGTATTGCCGCCACAGTACGTGAGGAGTCCTCTGTGCCTGATATCCGGGCGATGATTCGGGAGGAATTGCAGTCTTTTTCGCTCCAGAGTCAGTCTAAAAAACGGAGGAAAAAGTCCCATCCAGATTTGTCCATGGTTGTTTCTGAGGCTGAGAGCGGTCAACTTAGCACCGATACTTCTGATTCTTCCTCGGCATCGTCTTCGGAGGATGAGGGCAGATCGTGTTTCCCCTTGGATAGTATGGATAATTTGGTCAAGTCGGTCCGGGCCACTATGGGGATTTCGGATTCTAAGGAGGTCAAGTCATCCCAAGATATTATGTTTGCGGGACTTGCACAGAAAAAGCTCCGTTCCTTTCCCGTCAGTTCAGCACTGAAGGAGGTAGTTCAGCGGGAATGGGACAAGCAGGAACACCGTGGGTCACTCCCTTCTTCTTCTAAAAGGCGTTATCCCTTTGATGATGAGGATTTGTTGTCCTGGTCGTCAGTTCCGAAGGTGGATGCAGCAGTCGCCTCGGCTTCTAAGCATTCATCCCTGCCGGTGGATGATTCAGGCCTGCTCTCGGATCCATTAGATCGCAAGGCGGATATGCTTCTTAAACGTTCCTGGGAGTCTTGCACAGGGGCGTTTAAACCTGCCGTGTCTGCTACTTGTACGGCGCGGTCCATGTTGGTCTGGATTGATCAATTGGAAGATCAACTTCGGGCCGGTGTTTCAAGGGACAAGTTGCTTTCAGCGCTTCCTCTGATCAGGGGGGGTACTGCTTATTTGGCGGATGCCTCGGCGGATTCCCTGAGATTGGCGGCCAGATCGGCAGGTCTTTCTAACTTGGCTCGTCGGGCTTTATGGCTTAAGGGCTGGAAAGGGGATGCTCAAGCCAAGAATAGGTTGTGTTCATTGCCCTGTAGGGGTGAGTACCTGTTTGGCAAGCCCTTAGATGAGCTCCTGGCCAAGGCTGCTGAAAGGAAATCGGGGTTCCCTAATGTTTCTCTTCCGTCCTATAGGAGGGCGTTCAGGCGCAGGTCGTTCGGTCAGAAGAAGCCCTTCAAAGACCGTAGCAGATGGGACAACAAGTGGGATACCAAGGCTTCAAAGACCAAAGGTGCCCTCTTTGGTTCCTCCTCTAGGAGGGATAATAAATTCCGATAGTCCGGTCCCTCCTGTGGGGGGGAGGTTGCGTCTTTTTTCCGCAAGATGGCGTGCTATTTCTTCTAGTCTTTGGATCTGGTCTATTGTGTCATCAGGTCTGAAGTTAGATTTTGAGGTTTTTCCTCCAGATTTTTTTGTGCAGACTTCCCCTCCGTCTTCGGTGCAGCAGCAGGCACTGGAGTTGGAGGTTCGGAGTTTGTTAGAGAAACGTGTCTTGTTGGAGGTCCCTGGGGACCAGGAGGGAAGGGGTGTCTACTCCCCCTTATTCCTGGTCTCTAAACCTGATGGGTCTTTCCGGACTATTATTAACTTGCGGAGATTGAACTCTTTTTTGCGGGCCTGTAGTTTTAGGATGGAATCCATTCAATCAGCTATTAAGGTCTTGTTTCCTAGGTGTTTTATGGCGGTCCTGGATTTAAAAGACGCATACTACCATCTGCCGATTCATCCGGACCATCAGAGGTACCTCCGGGTGGCCATCACGGTCGAGGGTCGGCTCCGGCATTTTCAATTTGCAGCGATGCCGTTTGGCCTCGCCATGGCTCCCCGGATCTTCACCAAAGTGATGTCAGAGGTGATGTGTTTTTTTGCGTCATCAGGATATTCTTATTGTGCCATATCTTGATGACTTTTTGATTGTGGGCAACTCTGCTTCTCAGTGCAGAGATCGCTTGTCGCGGACCATTTCTTTTTTACAGTCCTTAGGCTGGTTGATTAACTGGGATAAATCTAGGATGGTTCCTCTGACTTGTCAATCCTTCTTGGGTCTGCACCTGGATTCTGTGAGTCAGCTGTGTTTTTTGCCGGAGGCCAAGAAGCAGGTGATTCTCTCTAAGGTTGGGTTGGCGGTGAGCCATCCTCGGATGTCCTTGCGGTCGGCTATGTCTTTACTGGGGTCCTTGACCTCTTGTATTCCAGCGGTTCTGTGGGCTCAGTTCCACACCAGGTGTCTGCAGCGGGAGGTTCTCTGTGCTGAGGAGGAGTTGCGGGGGTCCCTTGACGACTTCCTTGTCCTGTCTTCTGAGGTTATCGCTTCCCTCTCATGGTGGTTGTCTCCTGCTCACCTGGCTAAGGGGGTTCCCTGGGTGGTTTCCCCGTCTAGAATTGTTGTCACTGATGCTAGTCCTGCCGGGTGGGGGGATCATCTGGGGTCCCTCTGGGCCCAGGGTCCTTGGTCAGTCCAGGAAGCAGCGGATTCTTCTAATATCCGGGAACTTAAGGCGATTCTTCAGGCAATACTTCGCTTTCTCCCACAGTTGGATTCTCGGCACGTCAGGGTCATGACGGACAATATGACTTGTGTCGCATATATCAATCGTCAAGGCGGTACGCGGTCACAACCTCTGATGTCTATTGCATCTCGGATCCTCCGTCTGGCCGAAGATCGTCTCCTGTCCCTCACGGCCCTTCATATCAAGGGAACGGACAACTCCACAGCCGATTATCTGAGTCGGCATGCTCTGCGCCAGGGCGAATGGACATTGAACAGGCGGGTGTTCCGGCAGATTGCTCGCCTCTGGGGTCTCCCGGACATCGATCTGTTCGCTACCAGGGCGAATCGTCAGGTCGAGCGGTTTGCCTCTCTCCATGTCAGGGACTGTCCGGAGGTGGTGGACGCTCTCCAAGTCCCTTGGTCGTTCCCTCTCGCCTATGCCTTTCCTCCAATGTCTATTCTTCCGTTGGTCATCAGGAAGATCAGGGAGGAAGGAGCGAGGGTCATTCTCATTGCTCCTTTCTGGCCGCGGAGACCATGGTTTTCCTGGCTCCGGGCCATGTCCCTGTCGGATCCTTGGATCCTGCCATCAACCCCGTCTCTGCTGTCTCAGGGTCCGCTCCGTCATCCTCAAGTGCACGGTCTCCACTTGACGGCGTGGAATTTGAGAGGCAGTTATTAAGATCCCGGGGGTTTTCGGACGGTCTGGTTTCCACCCTTCTTCTGAGTAGGAAGTCATCCAGTACTAACATCTACTGTAGGGTGTGGCGAAAGTTTTTGTCTTTTCACACGGTTCCCCTTTCTGAGGTGGTCCCTACCCGGGCTATATTGGAGTTTCTTCAACGGGGTCGGGACTTGGGGTTGTCTGTTAGTACCCTTAAAGTTCAGGTTTCGGCCTTGGGGGCTTTGTATGGGGCTAATGTGGCTGGAGATCGGTGGATTGCTCGTTTTATTTCGGCCTGTGAACGTAGTGCCCCTGTTCACATTGCCAGTGTGCCTCCGTGGGACCTGAACTTGGTTCTGGAGGCGCTTACTGGTGCTCCGTTTGAGCCTTTAGTCTCTTCCTCTCTGAAGGTGCTTTCCCTTAAGACGGCCCTTTTAGTTGCCCTTACGTCGGCTCGTCGGGTTAGTGACATTCAGGCTCTCTCCATAGACCCTCCATTCTTGTCTGTCCTTCCTGATAGGTTGGTACTGAAGCCTGATCCCTCTTACCTCCCGAAGGTAGTCTCTAGGTTTCACCGTAGTCAGGAGATTGTCCTTCCCTCCTTTTATCCTGACCCAGTTTCCCCGGCTGAGGTTAAGTTTCATACTCTGGATGTTCGACGTGCCGTCCTCACCTACATTGATAGGACTCAGGCAGGGAGGAAGTGTAGGGCTCTGTTTGTCTCCTTCCAGGGCCTTCGGAAGGGGTCTGGGGTCTCGAAGAGTACCTTGTCCCGCTGGATCAGAGATGCTATTGGGCTAGCTTATGAGTCTTCGGGTCTGCCTCCTCCGGATGGTGTACGGGCCCATTCCACCAGGGCAATGGCTTCTTCCTGGGCTGAGAGGGCAGACACGTCCATTGAACTGATATGTAAGGCGGCAACCTGGTCTTCACCTTCTACTTTTTATGACCACTATCGGTTGAATTTATCTTCCGGTTCTGATTTAGTGTTTGGGAGGTCTGTCCTCCGCACGATTGTCCCACCCTGAGTATTGATCTCTGTAAGTCTCTCTGTGGGTGCTGTCGTGGCGATGGGAAAAGACCAGTTTACTTACCGGTAGGCTGGTTTTATGGAGCCACGACAGCACCCACTCACTTCCCCCCCCTTTTTGCTTGCTTTCACGATTTGGTTGGCACACGTGTGGTGGTGGTTTGTTTATTGTCTGATTCGAACTTATACTAATTGACGGTTCCTCTCGGTCTCTGTAAAACAACTGAGGAGGCGAGGGGGACCGCCCCTTTTTATCTGTAGGTTTCCTGTCCCTGGGGGCGGATCCCCTCTCTCTGTGGGTGCTGTCGTGGCTCCATAAAACCAGCCTACCGGTAAGTAAACTGGTCTTTTTGGACTAGAAGATGCACCCAGATTTTAGAGGAGGAAAACTGGAAAAAAAAGATGGTAAAATATTTAACAACCTAAATAACATACTATTACATTTTATGATAATATATATGTTATTTAGTTGAAAGCTACAGGCAGAAGATGCGACAGGAGTGGTGGTGTTAAAGTACTATATGAAGATGCTGGAAGGTTAGTATAAGAATGGGGGCATGAAGCTTATATTTAAAGGACCACTCCAGCGCTGAAAAAAAAAACACTGGAGTGCTGTTTTAACATCACATGGGAGAACTATAACTCCCAGTATGTCCTGAAGATACTATGGCATGCTGGGAGTTATAGTTCACCACAGAATTGGTAGAGTGCTTTATGTACTGTAATTTATAATAAACTGTTAATATTGCCTTAATTCTTACTTCTGCAGGCTGTACTTACATTCTTGCTGGTCTTGCAGCCGCTCAGAATCTCTAGGACCTGGATGAAACTTGCTTGTTTCTAGTGTGGTTGCTGTAGGACCTGCGGTGACGTAATGATTAGGGAAGGCTTTGTGCTGTCATGTGCTGCTCCAGCCCTCCCTCTTAATTACATCACCGCAGGTCCTTCAATTGATGTGACCACTCGGCACGGATCGTGCTGTCAGGTATACCGTGCCTGGTCCTGTGACTGCAGTGATCTGCACTCCCTGCGGGCCAGGCATGACTGTCCCTCCTATGTGACACCCTGCTCCTGCTGCCCCTTCTTCTCTGGACACATGATCTCCCCAGCCACTGCACTCCCCAACCATTCATTAGCTGATCCCCATGCCCTTTTCTTACTGAAGCCGTCACTGACAGGTGGGCATGGGGACCCTCCCCAAGAGTAGTGAATATTAGAGTACTTTAAACAGCGGGCACTCACGGTTTCCTAGTAGCTGGATTCCTGCAGCAGAGACTTGTTCCTGCCTGTGATCCAAATCCACCGCTACCCCCTCCCCACAGCAAGCCACCACATGTTACATTCGGACTAGAAGACACATTCTACACTTTTGTCCCAAATATGGAGGAAAAAAAGTGTCTTGTATAGTCTGAAGAATACGGTATGTCTCTATCCTGGTATATATGTCCTCATCCAGGTATACAGCTCTGGCAAAAATTAAGACCACTGCAGTTTTCTAAAAATCTCCATCTCCACATGTCTAACAGCCATTCGATTCCAGTGTCCGTTGAATTCCAACCAAAGTACACCTCATTTTACCTAATGTGCTTCCGATTAGGTGATCACCTGAACCAAATCTTATTTAATGAGGGAAAGTATTAAAAAAAAAAAAACACTGCTGTGGCCTTCACAATTCTCTTGCAATAGGACAAGCTGCATGGCAAAACAAGTGCTAGGAATAGCCCAATAGTAATTTGAATGAAAACATAACTTTTAACTATGCCAAAGGAGTTAAAAAGAAAAGTCTTGAGTGAGGAAAAGAAGGGCTCAATTCTGGCTTTACTAGTAGAGGGATACAGTGGGTGTCATGTTGCCTCCATCCTTAAAATTTTGAAGACGGCAGTCCATTACAACTAAGTGAAGCAGCAGACATTGAGGACAACAAAGCTACAGACCGGCAGAGGGTGAAAGCGACTGTCCACTAACCGGGATGACAGTCATCATATTCGAATGTCACTCAGCAACCGCAGGATGACGTAAAGTGACCTACAAAATGGCAAATGACAGCTGTGAAGTGCACTAGAAGAACAGTTCGTAATACGCTCCTAGAGAAGCAGGGCTCAAATCATGTAAAGTTAGAAAAAAGCCTTTTATCAATGAGAAGCAAAGGAGAGCCAGGCTGAAGTTTACCAAAGACCATGAGGGTTGGGCCATGGAGGACTGGAGTAAGGTAATCTTCTCTGATGAGTATAATTTTCGGCTTTGCCCAACACGTGGTCATTAATGGTTAGATGGAGTACTGGAGAAGCGTACAAGCCACAGTGTCTTGCACTCACTGTGAAATTTGGTGGAGGATCGGTGATGATCTGGGGATGCTTCGGCAAGGCTGGAATTGGGCAGGTTAATCTTTGCCAAGGACATCTGAATAAAGCTGCATACAAGGTTATCCTTGAAAAACACTTGCTTTCTTCTGCTCAGGTAATGTTCCCCGACTCTGGGACCTTTTTTTTCCAGCAGGACAATGCCCCATGCCACACAGCCAGGTCAATCAATGTGTGGATGAAAGAGCACCACATCAAGACCTTGTCAGGGCCAGCCCACTCTCCAGACGTGAACCTCATTAAAAACCTCAAGAATGTAATTAAGAGGAAGATGGATAGTCACAAGCCATCAAACAAAGAAGCGCTGCTTAAATTTTTGCGCCAAGAGTGGCATAAGGTCACCCAAAAGCAGTGTGAAAGACTGGTGGAAAGCATGCCAAGATGCATGAAAGCTGTGATTTAAAAATAATGCTTATTCCACCAAATATTGATTTTTGTACTCTTCCTGAGTTATAACATTAGTATTGTTGTTTCTAAATGAATATGAACTTTTTTTAATATTTTGACAATTTTCTCATTTGCTCCAAATAAATGCAACATTCTTAGCTTTGAATTTCAGTGACATGTTGTCAATAGTTTATAGAATAAAAGAACATTGTACATTTTACTCAAAAATATACCTAGAAAGGAAAAAAATCAGAGAAACTGAAAATTATGCAGTGGTCTCTTAATTTTTGCTGTATATATCCTCATTCTGGGCCCATAATGGTGTATATATATAGTATATACAGTTGTGTTTAAAATTAATAGTGGGTTCAAAAACATGAGTAAAGCCCATAATCTTTACAATATATTCTATTTCTATTCACACTGTTTTTTTTAAATCTGCACATGAAGAGAAATCATTTTTAATCATATAATTTCTGCACTTCTTTACAAACCCAAAATATTACCTTTTTTTTTCTTTAGAATTTAGCATTCCTTGGAATCACTAACCAAATATTTAGTCATATGACCACAGTTTTTTAGAAATGGTTCACATATATGTTGTATGGAGTCAACCAGCTTCTGTTATTCCAGCCCAGGGTGCTTTGACTATATCCCAAAATGTATTCGCATTTGTTGGCTTTGCTTCAGAAACTGCATTTTTGATGTCACTCCACAAGTCTGTTAATTAAGGTCTGACGATTGGGCTGGCCAATCCATAATTTCAATTTTGTTGGACTGGTACCAAGATTGTGGATTTTTTTTTACTGGTGTGTTTAGGGTCGTTGTCTTGGTGAAACACCCATTTCAAGGGCATTTCCTCTTCATCATATGGCAACATGACCTCTTCAAGTATTTTGATATATGCAAACTGGTCCATAATCCTTGGTACGTGGTAAATATGCCTGACACCATAGTAAGAGAAGCATGAACATATCCTGATGATTACATCACCATGCTTCACAGTCTTCAGAGTATACTGTAGCTTGAATTCAGAGTTTTGGGGTCATCTGATGAACTGTGTGGCCCTGTGACCCAAAAAGAACAATTTTACTTTCATCAGTCCACAAAATGTTTCTCCATTTCTCTTTAGGCCCGTTGATGTGCTCTTTGGCAAATTGTATCCACTTCAGTCTTTTTTTTTTTTTTTTTTTTTTTTTTTTTTTATATAAACGGTGGGACTTTGAAGCTAATCTATTAGCAATAAGTCCCTGCACACAGGCGTCTTCTAACAGTACTAACAGGTAACTTGAGACTGTCTTTGATCATCCTGGAACTGATTATTGGCTAAGCTTTTGCCATTCTTGTTGTTCTTCGATCCATTCAAATGGTAGTTTGCCTCTATGGTTTTGCTTTTCATTTTAAAGCATTGAAGATCATTTTAGCTGAACAGCCTATCATTGTTCTTTATAAGTTTAAAGGGATCCTGTCACCCCCAAAACACCTCAAAACCTATTAAAAGCTGTCCCTACAGCATAGTAACACTTACCCTACACTCCTTTTTGCTCCTAAAAGCACCAAGTGAAATAGAAGAAAAATGTTATTATAGTACCTCATTATGGATGATAATGAGTGACTATGCTATTCATAGTCACCCTGGCAGGAGCTCCCTCTTCATGTTATCACGCCTCCATAGGCGTGATCTTGTAATCTGATTAAAATGCGCGCCTCCCCGCCGCTCTGTGGTGCCTCGGCCGGCCTGTAGTGGGGCTGGGTGACGCGATACGCGTCATTTCCGGCGCCAGGTGACGTATTTACACCCGCGCCGCTGTTGGCTTCAAGACCCGCACTGCGCATGCGCAGTGCTCGTTTTGAAGCTAACAGAGCGGTGTTTGGGGGTGTTTTGGGGGTGACAGGATCCCTTTAACTTTCTCAAACTTTTTAATCAATATATGCTCTTCTGAACGTCTCGACCAACTCCTATTTCTCAGACTTTCAAGGTGAAATGCATGTACAACATGTGCAGGCCACCTAATTCACACCTGTTTCTTCACAGAATGATTGACCTCACTAATTGAACTTCACACTGCTATTATTTTGAACACACACCCTTTTAATTAATTATTCAAACACCGACTCATAAACATTCAGATTATGAACTTAACACTTCAGGGCAGCTGGGCACCAGCGAGTCGACACAGAGCTCTCCTTTCCCTTCTTTCAGGGGCACCTGCGTTTCTCCTCACAGCTCTGCTGGATTTCCTGTCCCAGGGTGCACTTCCACGTTAGAGATATGTTACACAGAACATTCATCCAGAGAATGGCAGCAACTCACCGGGCAGGTTTCAGCAGTGTTTCTTTATTATTTATTCCATGAAAACAGGCGGTTTTTCAGGGGTAGTGGAGGGAGGATGGGGGTCGCAACAACGGGCCGTTCCGCACAGTCTCGTGGCCTGCGACCAGTCGAAGCACGAGACCGTGCGAAACGGCCCGTTGTTGCGACCCCCATCCTCCCTCCACTACCCCTGAAAAACCGCCTGTTTTCATGGAATAAATAATAAAGAAACACTGCTGAAACCTGCCCGGTGAGTTGCTGCCATTCTCTGGATGAATGATCTATGCAGATTATGAATGGTGAAGCCTGTTGGTTTTCTAAGAATCTACTGCACCAACTGGTAGCTTGGTTGACGTGGTAATACAAGTTATACAAAAAAACAGTGAACAATCTGGTTAGTCATATTGTACTGCTATTTTTCTGATCATCATAATGGGAGACCCAGACAATGGGGTTTAGGGCACTGCCCTCCGGAGGCCACACTAGGTACTACAAGTTTGTAGACACCGCCCCCTCTGCTTATAAACCCCTACCGCAGGAGATATCCTCAGTTTTAAACTTAGTGTGCTCGGACGGTATCACTGACCTGGCGGGGTCCAATTCAGAGGTCCTGGCGCTTACCGACAGGGCAAGGGCCTATGCGGATTAAGCCAGGACGGTGACCTTAGAGACTGCCACCCGCTCTGCTGTGGCTTCGGCCAATGCTATAGCGATCCGCAGGTTGTTGTGGCTGCGTCTATGGGACTCAGATGCCACGTCAAAGAAGATTCTGCAGAATCTCCCATTTTCTGGTGACAGACTTTTTGGAACTGAGCTGGATAAGCTGATAAAGGATTCTGCGGAGTCTAAGATCCCACAGATCCCACAGAATAAGCCTAAGCCACGGTATACCGTCAAAAGGAACCCTAAACAGTGGTCCTTTCGTTCCAGCTCGCAGTCATCAGCATCGTCCGCTCTAAGCCCTCTAATCAGTGGCGCCCCAAGGGTCGCCAGAAGAAGCCAACGGGGGCGGCGGCTGCCACCCCTAAACCCGCTTCCACATGACTCACTCTCTCGTCCTGCCGCCCCACAGGTGGGGGGCCGCCTGTCCCTTTTTCAGGACAGATGGTTGCTCCACGTTCAAGATCAGTGGGTCCGAGACGTAGTCTCGAGCGGCTACAGGATAGAGCTGACGTCGCGGCTGGCACACCGATTCCATCGGTCTGTTCCGTCCCCAGAAAAGGCTCAGGCTTTTTATCTGGTGTTGGAGGGACTCCGCAGAGACGGGGTAGTGGTCCCAGTGCCTACGGGGGAGAGGTTCCGGGGTTTTTACTCCAACCTCTTTATCGTCCCGAAGAAGGACGGCTCTTTTCGCCCGGTTCTGGACCTCAAGTTGTTCAACCGTCACGTGTTGGTTCGGAAGTTCCGTATGGAATCCCTGCGCTCCGTGATCGCGGCCGTGTCACAGGGAGACTTCCTAGCGTCCATAGATATCCGAGACGCTTACCTTCACGTGCCCATTGCACCGGCTCATCAGCGCTGGTTGCGATTCGCAGTAGGGAACGAACACTTCCAGTTCGTGGCGCTGCCTTTCGGGTTGGCCTCGGCACACGCGGGTGTTCACGAAAGTGATGGCCTCGATGATGGCTCTTCTGCATGCACAGGGACACGCCGTCATACCCTATCTAGACGACCTGCTGGTCAGGGCGCCATCGGAACACCTTTGTCAGAAAAGCCTGGAGGTGACCATGCAGTCTCTGGAACAGTTTGGGTGGCTTCTCAATATCCAGAAATCCACCCTGGTTCCGACCCAGTCACTGACGTACCTGGGTATGGACTTCCACACGGACTCTGCTCTGGTGTCCCTACCGCGAGCCAAACAGCTGGCCATCCAATCAGGAGTACACGATCTTCTCCTGTCACCGCACTCATCCCTGCGGGTGTTGATGAAGCTGGTGGGGCGCATGGTGGCAGCAATAGAGGCGGTGCCTTTTGCACAATTTCGCCTCCGTCCTCTCCAACTGGAGATTCTTCGCAGGTGGGACAAGAGGACGTCCTCTCTGAATCGGCTGGTGGTCCTTTCCCAACCGACCAGGGATTCCCTGCAGTGGTGGCTCCAGCCATGTCACCTGTCACGGGGCCGGTCCTTCCTCAAACCATCATGGTTAGTGGTGACCACCGACGCCAGTCTGAAGGGCTGGGGGGCGGTGTTCTTACACCACAGGGCTCAAGGCCTCTGGACACAGTCGGAGTCGGCGTTGCAAATCAATGTGCTGGAGATCAAGGCGGTCTTTTTTAGCACTCCTGGCTTTTCAGACGTTCCTGTCAGGTCAACCCATTCGGGTTCAGTCCGACAATGCGACGGCCGTCGCCTATATAAACCATCAGGGAGGGACCAGGAGTGCGCAGGCTCTAGCCGAAGTCCACCGCATTCTATCCTGGGTGGAGGACAACGACTGTCTGATCTCTGCAGTTCACATCCCAGGGGTCGAAAACTGGGAGGCCGACTACCTGAGTCGGCAGGGGATGGACGCCGGAGAGTGGTCTCTTCATCCGGACGTCTTCCGCGACATCTGCAGCAGATGGGGCATCCCGGACGTGGATCTGATGGCCTCGCGGCTGAATCATCAGGTGCCGCGATACTTGGCGAGATCGTGGGACCCTCAGTCTCTGGGGGCGGATGCCCTGATCCTGCGTTGGTCCAGTTTTCAGCTACCTTATGTGTTCCCGCCTCTAGCTCTGATTCCGAAGGTCCTGTGGAAAATCAGGACGGAGTGCCGCGAAGCCATTCTAGTGGCTCCGGATTGGCCCAGGAGGTCCTGGTATCCGGATCAGTGGCAACTGTCAGGCGGGAACCGGTGGGCTCTTCCAGACCGCGCAGATCTTCTCGCACAAGGCCCTTTCTTCCACCTCAATTCCAGGGCCCTCAGATTGACTGCATGGCTCTTGAGGCCTGGCTTCTGACCTCAAGGGGGTTCTCTCCTACAGTAGTTGACACCATGAGTCTGGCTAGAAAACCCGTATCGCGAAAGATATACCACAGAACGTGGAAAATCTTTTTCACTTGGTGTGCCTCTGGTGGACGGTCACCGTGGCCTTTGTCAGTTCCAACTCTGTTGGCCTTTTTACAGTCGGGTTTGGAGTTGGGCTTATCCCTCAGCTCCCTGAAGGGCCAGGTATCAGCACTTTCAGTGCTGTTTGACAGGCGCTTGGCGCTCCTCCCGAAGGTCCGTCAATTTCTGCAGGGGGTGTCTCGAGTGGTCCCGCCATACAGGCGACCGCTGGATCCTTGGGACCTTAACATGGTCCTGGCGGCCCTGCAGAAACCGCCGTTTGAGCCACTGAGGGAAGTTTCCCTCTCTCGTCTGTCACAGAAAGTGGTCTTTCTGGTAGCAATTACGTCCCTGAGACGTGTCTCAGAATTGGCTGCACTATCGTGCAAGTCACCTTTCCTGGTAGTACACCAGGACAAGGTGGTGTTGCGCCCGCGGGCAGAATTCTTGCCAAAGGTGGTTTCCACTTTTCACTTGAACCAAGAGATTGTTCTCCCATCATTTTGTCCCGCTCCCGTTCATCAGGTTGAGCGTGACCTCCACACTCTGGATCTCGTGAGGGCTGTACGCATTTATGTGTCCAGGACTGCCTCCTTCCGGAGTTCGGACTCTTTGTTCGTCCTTACGGCAGGTCGCTGTAAGGGGTCCGCGGCGTCCAAATCAACCTTGGCCAGATGGATCAAGGCACCCATTCAAGAGGCTTACCGTGCTTCTGGTTTGCCTCTACCGGTGGGTCTGAAGGCGCACTCGACTAGAGCCGTCGGTGCTTCCTGGGCCTTGCGACATCGCGCTTCTGCTCTACAGGTGTGTCAGGCGGCCACTTGGTCCAGCCTGCACACCTTCTCTAAGCACTATATGGTGCATGCCCATGCCTCTGCGGATGCAAGTTTGGGCAGGCGGGTCCTCCAGGCGGCGGTTGCCCATCTTTGAGGGGGACCGTGTATTTCAACGTCTGTTGAGGAACTCTTCCCGCCCTGGGGTTTGCTTTAGGACAGGGGTGGGGAACTCCAGTCCTCGAGGGCCGCAAACAGTGCAGGTTTTCAGGATTTCCTTAGTATTGCACAGGTGATAACATAATCACTTGCACTGGTGATGATTCCAATCCCTGTGCAATACTAAGGAAATCGTGAAAACCTGAACTGTTTGCGGCCCTCGAGGACTGGAGTTCCCCACCCCTGCTTTAGGACATCCCCATTGTCTGGGTCTCCCATTATGATGATCAGAAAAAAGAGAATTTTGTTTACGTACCGTAAATTCTTTTTTCTTGAATCATCAATGGGAGACCCAGCACCCACCCAGTGTTCCGTTGGATGTTGTTTTTCCTTTGGACTGTTCCCTGTTGGGACAGGGTTGTTTTTTTGGTTGTTGCACCGTCTGTGCACGGTCTTCCCGATAGTTCGGGTGTGGTTTGCCTCCTCGCAGCTTATGGACCAAACTGAGGATATCTCCTGCGGTAGGGGTTTATAAGCGGAGGGGGCGGTGTCTACAAACTTGTAGTACCTAGTGTGGCCTCCGGAGGGCAGTGCCCTAAACCCCATTGTCTGGGTCTCCCATTGATGATTCAAGAAAAAAGAATTTACGGTACGTAAACAAAATTCTCTTTATTTTGAACGCTACTGTATATGAGATGCAGGTTCCACTACCACATTTCTCATTCATCTGAAGTATCTGGGTTAATTTCTCCCCTAATCAGTACTGCAGAGAGAAGGAGAGCCTGCATGTATGCTACTCTCTCCATTGAAGTTTTGTAGTATCTGGCTGCATTTCACAGTTTCCTTGAAATAGAACAGTGTGAACTACAGGATATGTATACAAATTGTCACTTCAGTGAGGAAGTGAATGAACTCTAGCACCACCTTTCGGTAGCTGTCCTCAGTCATAATCGACTCTTTAACAAGCCTTTTAATATGGCCAAGAATTTGTGCCAGATCAGAACCCAAAACTGCAGACACTGTTTCGGGGTATCTGCCCCTCATCAGTGCAGTGTGTGGGAATTCTGATCTGGCTGTGTGAGTGGACTAAAGGCCCTGTCACACATAAAGAGATCACTATTGGGATCGCTGTTACGTCACGAAATCCGTGACTCAACAGCGATGTCGTTCTGTGTGACACGCACCAATGATCTGGCCCGTGCTGTGAGATCGTTACACACTGCTCTGGGTCATTCCTGCGTCGTTGTATTCCCGCTGGGAACACTACATCGTTGTTTGACAAAGATAATGAGCAACGATCTCAATGCTACGCTATGGAGAGAAAATTCACAACGACCTCAGTATAATTCTGGATTGCTAGTGCGTCGTTTTTCACATCGCTGGTAAGATGCCTGTTTGACATCTTACCAGCGATGTGTAAACGACTCACCAGCGATCTCTGCTCATCGTTATTGTTATCGGGATCGCTGATGCGTCGTTATGTGAGACTGGGCCTTTAGACTAGGTCAGGAGAACTAGCTTTTTACCTCTTTTAGGCTGGGTTCACGCTGGCGTTCCCCTCCGCAGCGTTAGCGGAGGGGTACCGCCATGTGTGCGCAGCCAGCGCAAGCTCCTAACTTTATAATGAGAGTGCACGGTGCTGCGCTTGACTGGGCAAGACCGTGCGCTCCCATTCACTCCCATATATGATTTGTACGCAGGCGGACGCCTGCGCACAAATCACACTCTCCTCCGCACCAGGGACGCAGCATGTTGCATTTCTGGTGCGGATGAGAGTGTGATTTGTGCGCAGGCGTCCGTCTGCATACAAATCACATATGGGAGTGAATGGGAGCGCACGGTCAAGCGCAGCACCGTGCGTTCCCATTATAAAGATAGGGGCTTGCGCTGGCTGCGCTCACATGGCGCTTCCCCTCCGCAGAACGCTGCGGAGGGGAACACCAGTGTGAAGGCAGCCTTAGAGGAATTTGTCTGCTAGCTTTAAGAAAGCAGATAAGCTGATAAGGAAGCTTATAGCCGCAATGCTCCTCTGGGAAATATGCAACTTGTCACTTCAGTGAGGAAGTGAATGAACTCTAGCATTGTAGCTATAAGCTTCCTTATCACCTTATCTGCTTTCTTAAAGCTGGCAGACAAATTCCTCTTGGAGTAATAGAAATGCTTTCTATGGCCCAATGAACAGTCCCCACAGTCAAGCATAACCGCAATAAGGAGAAGAGAGTCGCATACCAACAACTTGTCCCACTGTGTCACAATACCATCCACACGACAAGTGTGATGAGGCTTTTGTGAAGAGGAAGATCCAGTCCCTGCGGACGGTCTACAAAAAAGAGGGCCAGAAGGTGGAGAAGTCCAAGCGCTCAGGTGCTGGAACTGAGGAGGTCTATGTGCCAAAAATTGTGGTATTATGACCTCTCCTTCACCCTGGACCAGGAAACACCAATACCTAGCACATTTGTTAGGGACTTCTCACAAAAGCCTCCCGCTACAGACGATCAGACTGTGTTGCCAGAAGATGTAAGTACCGTATTAATGTAGCTGTGTATCCCCATTGATGCCTGTATTGATTTGGCATCTTTGATGGTTCTCTCATTTGCTGGTTTGCCACAATGCCACATTCGCATGCGTGCAAATCATACATTGCAGTGAATGGGTGCGCACGCCAATCTGCATCCGAGCACAGGCACCCGCATCTCCATGTTAAACATAGGGACTTGCGGTGCCTGCGCTCAGTTTGCGGTTCCCCTCCGCAGGACGCTGTGGAGGGAACCGCAAGTGTGAAGCCAGCCTTATATATGTCAATGAAATGACGATTGGTCATGGCAAGTTTGAACAATGTGTCTGTGCTTTTGCAGGACCCTCTTGACGAAGCTTCCAGTGGACCATCGGCAGACCTCCAAGATCCTCTAATGACCTCACTGATGGAGGAGCCAAGTGAGGAAGCTGGAGCATCCAGATGCCCTCTGCCACGTCACCAGTCTCTGAAGAAAAAGACCACCCCGACCCTATCCTCCTAGCTGGCTGGTTTGGCCAAGAGGGTAATGCTCCAGCAGGACAAAAAACCCTTTGTTCTTTTGCCCACTTGGTAAATGAGAGACTGCCTGAGCTGGAGGCTAATCAGCGACACCACGCTGAGAGGGTCCTCTTCGATGTGTTCAATGAGGCCTGGGCTGAGAGAATGAATGAGACCTCTAGGGTCACCAACCAAATGGAGCAGCTAACAGTCTCCGAGGTCTCATACCTATGTGCCTGGCCAAACACCACCTATGATGAGGTTTGTGATGCCAACAAACTTCCCGCATAGGCCCCTGCAATATTCATTTGGAAATGTGGGCCACGATGGATTATCGCCACATTCCCAACAGTATAAAACAGCTGAGACCTTTTATCAGCCGTTGAAGGTTTTTTTTGTTTGTTTGTTAAACACATTTGAAATGTTTTTGCGTTATGCACACAGGTCGTGTATTTCCCTTTGTTCCCTTATATTAAAAACCTTATTTGTTGCTCAACGGGTTTTGTGTTTGTTGCTTTAACTAAAATCCTAGTCATGTACCCTACTAAGGTGGTTGAAGGTAGTTTGTGCAGGTCAAGGCCACCATCAGGGCCAGTGTCCTTCAACACATGTTGACATATATGGATTTCAGGAACTTTACACTGTGTTTCTGAATAGTAATATTTTTTCCAAAGTATAGTACTCCTGCATACATATGTGTCAAAGGTATAAGGCCATCTATCTCAACACACAAGAGGGCACACAATGCACCTGTGTAGCTGTGTATATTGATATGACCATTGCTTTAAAACACCTGTATAAAATGTTTACGGGTTAATGATTACGCATACATATAGAACTTATTAAAATATGAACTTTGTAATAAGTATTTTGAGAAAACCAGTCCTTAATAGTGATGAGCGAGTACTAAAATGCTCTGGTGCTCGAAGCTTGGGCCGAGCATCCCAAGATACTCGTGTACTCGTCCCGAGCACAGAGCCCAATGTTGTCCTATGGGAGACCCGAGTATTTTTCTGACATGACCCCCGGCAGCATAGAAAAAGCCTAAAAATGTCACAAAAGTATCAGAACAGTGCTGAAATGACATGGGAACAGCATGGGGAAGACCCCTGGAAGCCTTTCAGACCCCAAGGTCACTGATGTCAACAATGCTGTCAGACCATTACGCCACTTTTACGGACTGTCAAGATAACGTAACAAAATGAAACCAAAACGGATTTTCATGGAAAAAATATTAAGGGCTCATGCCCACTTGTGAGACAGAGTTGGTGTATGTTAGTTTTTTGGATTATATCAAAGATTTAAAAAAATAAAATTGTGTGGCACTCCCATGTCCCTGGGAAGAGACGTAAATGAAGTCCTCTTTAAATATTGTGCCCATTATAAGGAAGTGTGTGTCTTGTAGCATTGCCCTAGGGCAGGGAAGCCAAAAATTGGAAGGCACTTCAATGCCCCTAGATAGAGGCGTGCATGAGGTGCTTTTTAAAAAATGTGGCAATTGGAAGCAAGTGGGTCTTTTTTACTATTGCCCTAGGCAGTGAAGCCAAAGGTTTGAGGCACCAAGATGCCACTGCATAGAGGCGTGCATGAGGGCTTTTTAAAAAAATGTGCCATTGTAAGGCAGTGGGTCTTTTTTACTATTGCCCTAGGCAGGGAAGCCATAAATTGGAGACACCAATATGCCCCTGTATAGAGGCGTGCAATGAGCTTTTTCAAAAAATGCCATGTAAGCAAGTGTATCTGCTGTATTTTGCATAGGCAAAGCATAAATGGAGACACCATTGCCTGAATAGAGGCGTGCATGTAGGCCTTTTTAAAAATGGGGCTTTGAAGCAAGTGGGTCTTATTTATATGCTAACAGGGAAGCATAAATTGGAGACACCAATATGCCCCTGGATAGAGGCGTGCATGAAGCCTTTTCAAAAAATGCCGTTGTAGCCCATTGTAAGCAAGTGTATTGCTGTAGTATTGCCCTAGGCAGGGAAGCCATAAATTGGAGACACCAATGCCCCTAGATAGAGGCATGCATGAGGGCCTTATAAACTAAAGTGCCATTTCAAGCAAGTGGATCTTTTACTATTCCCTAGTCAGGAAGCCAAAAATTGGAGCACCAAATGCCCCTGGATAGAGACGTGCATGAGAGCCTTATAAAATAAATGCGCCCATTTCAAGCAGTGAGTCTCTGTACTATTTCCCAGGCAGGAAGCCAAAATTGGTTAGCACTCAATGCCCCTGGATAGAGGCGTGCATGAGAGCCTTATAAAAACTAATGCCCCATTTCAAGCAAGTGAGTCTGCTGTACTATTTCCCTAGTCAGGGAAGCCAAAAATTGGAGAACACTCAATGCCCCTGGATAGAGGCGTGCACGAGGGCCTTATAAACTAATGCGCCCATTTCAAGCAAGTGATCTGCTGTACTATTTTCCTATTCAGGGAAGCCAAAAATTGGGAGGCATTGTGATGTCCCTGGGATGAAACATGGAGGAGAGCCTCTAAAAATTGTTCCCATTACAAAGGAGCGGGTCTCTTGTACTTGTAATGCCCATTCTGGAAGCATGGACTAAAACATTTACCCCTGTGGGGTATACATGAAACTAATGCCTAACTTTACAAGGTTAGGTGCATCATCATCATAAATATGATGTCCAAAAATTATGCTTTTGTGGCATTATGAACCACGGTCACACTGATTATATGATGGTGGCGGATGAGGAGAAGGAGGAGCAGTTCAGCAAGTAGCCAAACACATGAAGTCTGTACCGATGTGTGGGTGTGCGGAGGTGCATGGGAATCTACCGGCACAAAATTTAAATTCCGCTATCATTTGGTGGTGGTGTGGTGAAGTCAGGCCCAATCCAACCCTTGTTCATCTTGATTAAAGTCAGCCTGTCAGCATTTTCAGTTGACAGGCGGGTGCGTTTATCTGTAATGATTCCACCTGCGGCACTAAAAACACGCTCTGACAAAACGCTAGCGGCAGGGCACGCTAGGGCTTCCAAGGCATAGAGAGCCAATTCCTGCCACGTGTCCAGCTTGGATACCCAATAATTGTAAGGCACAGAAGAGTCTAGAAGCACTTTAGTACGATCAGCAAGGTACTCCCTCAGCATCTTTGCAAACTTTGCATTCCTTGTGACACTACCCTGCTCCTCAGGGCCTGTGGTACTGGGGGTGCTGAGAAAAGTGTCCCAGATCTTTGAGAGTGTTCCCCTACCTCTGCTGGATTGTACTTGTGTCTCTCTGTGCCGACACCTTGGTTGTCCACAGAATCGTGACCTCTGCCGCTAGCGTTTTCAGAAGGGAATTTTTTTTAATAATTCCGCCACTATGGCCTTCTGGTACTGCAGCATTTTTGTAGACCTCTCCGCTTCGGGAATAAGAGAAATAAAGTTCTCTATGTAGCGTGGGTTTAAAAGTGTCACCAACCAGTAATGAGAGTCCGTCAAGATCTTCATAACACGAGGGTCACGACACAGGCAGCGTAACATAAAGTCAGCCATGTGCGCTAGACTGTTAACAGTCAAGACTTCTAGGTCCTCACCAACAGCATGACTGGCCATGCTGACCTCTACCTCTCCTCCTCCTCTCCCCTGTCCTCTGGCCATCCCCGCTCAACCGACGGTCTGACAGTTGTGCAGGTATTTCCGTCAATTCCAAATGAAAGTAGCTCCATTTCTTCTCCTCCTCCTCGTCATAGTCCTCCAATGACGTTGTGATGAATGAGGCTGGGCTGTGTGTAATCACCCAGTACGTTTTCTTGCTGCAACTCATCCTGCTCCACCTGCAATGCATCGTCTTTGATTTTGAGCAGAGAGCATTTTAGAAGACAGAGAAGCGGGATGGTGACGCTAATGATGGCGTTATCGCCGCTCACCATCTTGGTGGAGTCCTCAAAGTTTTGGAGGACGGTACATATGTCGGACATCCATGTCCACTCCTGAGGTCTTGTGTGGAGTTTGAACCGTATACCGACGGCCTAGTTTATGCTGGTACTCAACAATTGCCCTCTTCTGCTCACAAATCCTGACCAACATGTGCAGTGTGGAATTCCAACGCGTGGGGACATCGCACAGCAGTCTGTGAGCCGGAAGCAGCAAACGCCGCTGAAAGCCGGCAAGGCCGGTAGATGCAGTAGGTGACTTTCTGAAATGGGCACACAGGCGGCGTACTTTGATGAGCAGATCAGACAGCTCCGGGTAGGATTTAATAAACCGATGAACCACGAGGTTGAGCACAATGGCAACGCATGGAACATGTGTCAGCTCGCCTCAGAGCTGCTCGCAAGGTTGAGGCCATTGTCACACACGACCATGCCTGGCTGTAGGTTCAGCGGTGTGACCAGTGATCTGCCTGCTGGTTCAGAGCTGTCCACAACTCTTCAGCGTTGTGGGGTTTGTCACCTATGCATATTAGCTTCAGCACAGCCTGTTGCCGCTTAGCCGAGGCAGTGCTGCAGTGCTTCCAGCTTGGGACTGTTGTGAAGGGAGGCGGCTGAGGAGCATGACGTGCCAGAGCTGATACACGTTGGGTGAAACCCTGACAGAGTTAGGACCTGCAATCCTCGGTGTCGGAAGGACGTGTTCCGTCCCAAGGTCAGACTGGGTCCCGGCTTCCACAATATTAACCCAGTGTGCCGTCAGAGAGATGTACGGCCCTGCCCGCAAGCACTTGTCCACGTGTCCGTGGTTAGGTGGACTTTTCCCTGAAACTGCATTGTTAAGGGCACGTATGATGTTTTAGGACACGCGCTTATGTAATGCGGGGACAGCACACCGGGAAAAATAGTGTCGGCTAGGGACAGAGTAACGTGGGACAGCCGCCGCCATCTGGTTGCAGAATGCTTCCGTCTCCACCAGCCTAAAAGGCAACATTTCCAGCGCAAGCAGGCGTGAAATGTGTGCATTTAGAACTGTGGCATGTGGGGCGTTGGCAGCGTATTTGCGTCTGCGTTCCAAAGTTTGGGGTAAGGCTAACTGAACGCTGCGCTGGGACAAGGACGTGGCTGATGATGGTGCTCCTTCTGCTTGGGCAAGTACAGGGGAAGGACAGGAGGCATCTTCGCCTGCAGTATGGACATGGGATTGGCTTGGACGCACAACAGTGGAAGACGCAGTGGTGTCACCCGCAGACAATGCTCCTGTACTCTGCTGTACATCCCACAAAGTCGGGTGCTTTGCTGCCATGTGCCTGATCATGCTGGTGGTGGTCAGGCTGCTAGTTTTGCTACCCTGCTGATGGTGGCATAGCAGGTGTTGCAAATGGCCTTTTTTGAATTATCTGCAGACACCTTAAAAAACAGCCAGACTCGGGAAGACCTAGCAGTTGTACTGGCAACATCACTCGTGTTGTTGTTCCGGGGAACGGTTTCCTGCCTTCTGCCTGCAGACACCACCCTGCTTCTTCCGGCCTGTTGTGATGCTACGCCTAACTCCCCCTGTGCACTGCTGTCCTTGCTCTGCATGTCCTCCTGCCAGGTTGGGTCAGTTACTGGATCATCCACCACGTCGTCTTCGACTTCAGCACCCTGGTCCTCCTCCTGACTTTGTGGCAATTGTGTCTCATCATCGTCCACCTGTTGTTGAGACACGTTCCCACCGTTGCCTTTGTGAGACCGTGGCTGCTCAAATATTTGGGCATCGGTACATACGATCTCCTCATGATCCACTTCAACTGTAGCTGGCGAGAGGCCAGATTCTGCGAATGGATAACTGAACAGCTCTTCAGAGTGTCCAAGTGTGGGATCAGTTATGTCCGGGGTCCTGGCACTCGGCATGGTGGGAGGAAGGAGGATCAGGGTGTGGAATGTGCAGTCCACTCTCTCGGCTACTGACACTTGACCGTGTTGAAGACAGGGTATTTGTGGTGGTGCCAAACTGACTGGAAGCATTATCCGCTATCCAACTAACAACCTGTTGACACTGGTCTTGGTTTAATAGTGGAGTACTGCTGCGTTCACCTAGAAATTGTGACAAGTGAGATGATGTGGGCGTTTGTCGTGGCGCAATTCGAGCTTGTACACGGGCTCGTCCTCTACCTGCACCACCATCACGTCCAGTTCCTTGTCCCTTGCCACCGGACTTGCGCATTTTCAATGTGTTGCTGAATGTAAACAGCTAAATTAGTGCAGACAAGAGTAGGTATTCAGCACAAGGCTTTTGGTGTACCCTAATTTATGCTGCAACAGACAGTAGCAGCACTGAGATGCAAATTTAGTGCAGACAAGAGTATGTTTTTACCAAGACCCTAAGTTTTGAAATGAAGGCCCTGCAGGTGGACTTAGTCAGACACAAATGCTGACTACAATAGCGTGTCTTTTGGCGTATCCTAATTTACGCTGCATCAGACAGTAGCAGCTCTGAGATGCAAATTTAGTGCAGACAAGAGTAGGTTTTTAACACGAGGCTTTTGGTGTACCCTAATTAACTCTGCAACCTACAGTAGCAGCAATTAGATGCCAAATTAGTGCAGAGAAGATTTTTTTTTTCAGCACAAGGCTTTTGGTGTACCCTAATTAACGCTACAACCTACAGTAGCAGCAGTTAGATGCTAAATTAGTGCAGAGAAGAGTTGTTTTTTTTAGCACAAGGCTTTTGGTGTACCCTAATTTGAGCTAAAACCTACCCTGCCTATAGTGAGCTAAATAAATCCCTAAAAGCACGGTTTTTGGAATGGATGAGCCTGGAAAACAGCCCCAGATGCGATGCAGGCTGGTATACTGGCACAGCGAAGTTTGGTATATACCCTGCCTGCCTGTATACAGCTGTACTAGTCCTCAGAAGGACTGTTGTGGTAAATAGACTGGCAGCCCTGTGCCTACACTAGCTGAAAGGCCACAAATCTGTCCCTCAATCAGCAGCAGTTCTCCCTACACTGACTGTCTAATGGCGCAGAGTGACGAGCACAGCGCGGTCAGGCCTTATACAGACCTGATCACGCTGTGCGGCCAGCCAATCACTGTAATGCCACAACCAACATGGCTGTGGCATTACAGTGTCTGTCAGCAAATCCCTGCATGCAGACTGGCTCTGAAAAGAGCGCCAACATGCAGGGAGGTGGACCCCGAGCACAGTAAGAGTATCGCGAGATTAATCGGTACTCGCCGAGTAGCCCGAGTACCATGATATTTGTGCGTGTACCGAGTAGTGACAAGCATACTCGCTCATCTCTAGTCCTTAATGGACTCAAAGTCAAAATTTTTAAAATGAAACAAAACCAGAAAAAGAGTTGGTAAAGTGGAACAGGCAAACTGTTTTGTTGGCCATGTGGCCCTATTCATCACTATCACCCTGGGGTTGGGCCGCCAGCAACCTCGTAAGCATCACCCCTTGCAGCTCAATCTCCCGGGTTAACCTCCCGTGTGATGCCAGGCTGCATTTTTTCATTGTGTTTTTGAGTGCATTATTCTTTTACATGCATGTCTATCATGCTTTGACTTTGCACATTTTTGTGTCTCCTCTTTGTATTTCATGTTTTAAATAAAGCTGCTTTGTTTTTGATACTTCATGGTATTTTGCTTTGAAAAGATTTCATGTACGGATTCATCCGTTTTTATCGTGTTTTTTGTACTGCGGATGCACATTAAAAAAATGTATGAGGTTTTTGAACTGCAAATTTTCCACATTTAATGCAATTCTATAGATGAAATCTGCACATAATCCTCAGTGCACATGCAAGAGAAACTGACATGTTTTGAAACACCCACCGTAGGTCAGTATACACTAACAAATAAGCACAGTGGGCAGGACGTTTCTATAAACCCCATCTACTTTGTTAGAACTATAACACGCTGTGTTCATGACATAGTGAAAATACACATAATAGAAAACTATCCGAAAACTCATTGTGGGCACAGCCTTAAGGCCCCGTTACACGCTGCGATATCACTAATGATATTGCAACGTCACCAGTTTTGTGATGTTGCAGCGACCTCGTAGCGATGTCGCTGCGTGTGACGTACCAACGACTAGCGATCAGATCGCTGATCGTTGGTAAATGGTCAGGGCCATTTTTTTTATCGTTTGTCTCCCGCTGGGCGGCCAGCATCGACGTGTGTGACAGCGGGAGATCAACGACCTCCCGGCTGACCACAGTGCCGCACAATCAGCGCTGGGACATGGTAACCAGGATAAACATCGGGTAACTAAGCGCAGCGCTATGCTTAGTTACTTGATGTGTACCTTGGTTACCAGCGTGGTTGCTGGTGAGTCTGCCTGTGTGTCTGCTCACTAGCGATCATATAGCGATGTCCCAGCGATCCCGATCATGGGTCGGATTGCTGGGACATCGCAGCGTGTAACCGAGTCTTTAGACCTACCTGCAATATTAGTAATCAGATTGCAAAGCTTGAGGACATTGAGATCATGCTCTTTAATTCTCTGGGTTCAAAGTAAAATTCTTTCAAATTGATCTGGTCATAATCGTGTAGAATGATGTCTCATTTATGAGTTTAGTGATCACTCCCTAATATAGAAATATCTGTGCTATTCTTTTTTTTCATATCTATTGTATTTATCTTTCTCTTGTCTTACATGTTTTACATTATTACAGTAAATGACGCTCATACTTCACATTCCAGTGTATTATGTGTGACCGACAAGTCTCTAGTTTATCCATTAATGCCTAAGGGTGCTTTCACACTACGATTTTTGCATTTCCGATGCTGTCCGAAAAAAATCGGACAGCATCGGACCGATTTTCGGATCCCATGCATCCCTATGGGGATCGGACCGAATCGGATGTGCACTAAATGCCATCCGATTTGGTCCGATCCGATTCTGCCCGATTTTGTCCGATTTTTTTCAGGAGAAAAAAATCGTTGCCTGCAACGATTTTTTCATCCGATTACAAAATCTGACAGACTCGGATGGGACCAAATCGGATGGCATTTAGTGCACATCCGATCTGACCCGATCCCTAACATGGGGCCCTATGGAGAAGGGTCCGAGGAAACATCTGATGTCTCCTCGGACCCCATTTTACTGTACTGAGCATGCTCAGTACAGTAAAACTGCTCCTGGGAGCACAAGGGTTAAAAAGAAAAAAAAAAAAGTTTATTCTCACCTCTCCCCGAGCCCCCGCCGTCAACCGCCATCTTCCTCTAGGCTCCCGGTGGCTCCCGCAGGCTGCCAGTGTCAGCAGAGGTGTACCTCTGCTGTTCAGGACCTGTGGTGATGTCACAGTCATGTGACCACGGGTTCACCATGGTGAAACCGCGGTCACGTGACTGTGACATCACCGCAGGTCCTGTGTACAGCAGAGGTACACCTCTGCTGACACCGGCAGCCTGCGGGACCTATTTGGCACCCGATTCCAGGCATCAGAAGGGAGCCGATGCTGTCCGAATTATATAGGACAGCATCGGCTCCCTCAAAATCGTGGTGTGAAAGCACCCTTAGGCCTGACCAGTGTGTAGTAAAAAAAGGCTATTATCTTAAGAATATGACCACATAATGGTGAAAATTTGTTCCGGAAATATATTTCTTATTATTTACTCTGTCATTTATTTTCTTCTTCCATGGCTAATTATTAAATGGCTGTATTACTCTTTCTTCTTGTTTTTTTTCAGTGTTGGGGCTATCTCTAGAGAGGGTAACAGTTATATCAGTTGGATTTGCAGCAGCAGGTCTGTGTTTGCCTTGGTCTTTCTTTAACTCCTCCCACTCCATAGACATTTATGAGCATCACTTGTCATATCACAGTGAGCTGCAAATCTTTCATTCCTACATATATTTTACTAGAGATGAACGGATCTTCGGTCAGTGCAGTGGGTTCAGGCAGTGCAGCCAAACATCTTGGCACACTGTTCGTTACCTGGAACTTGACCAAACCTCAATGGAAGTCAGTGATTGGCAGTTCAATTCACTGGCAACATACAGCCAGCCAACCTGAACAGGTTTGCTCAACATCGGGAAGTTCGGCAACCCAAATAGAACCTAAAAAGGTTCACTCATCTCTACTTTTTACCAGTAACAGAATCTGCGTAATTGATTCATGTAAATATTGAAATTAAATTGATGCTTGGAGAGTTGCTGTACATTTATTGGCAGTCGGGAGGTAATCGTCCAGTAATGCCTCCCCTACGTAATTAAATCAGGGTCACATAAATAGTTTGAATAGGAGCATGATCATTTGACGATCTCATGTTGTGTTATCTCCCAACTCTTTAACGAACAGGCTAAGTGCATTGATGAACAGTGGTTCCATGGACAGAGATTAATGATATTAAAGAGAATGTATCACCAGGAATTGATCTACTGTTTAAACCAGGTTTTCCTAAACCTGATTTGGAGGGTGGGGATGTCACAATGGGGGCGGACTCTGTGACGCGGTGGCTGTCTCTTTTCCTTATCCACGCGCTCTCTCCCCCTGTGCTGTTTTCTCCCCTCTGTGCTCTCTCCTTTGACCTGTCGTCCTGGGCACTGTCTCTCTCTCTCTCCCCCATGTGCTCTCCTCCCTCTGTGCTGTCTTCTCACCTTATGTGCTCTTTCCTTTTGAACGGTCTCCCCTGTGCGCTCTCTCCCTCCCCTGTGCTCTCTCCTTTGATCTGTGTCCTCTCTGTGCTCTTGTCCCTCCCCTGTGCATTCTCTCTGTTCCTTGGTGCGCTCTCTCTCTGCTCCCTGGTGTGCTCTCTGCCACCGTGCGCACTCTCTAGCCCCTTGTGTGCTTTTTGTGCCTCCCCATGTGCTCTCTGTGCCCCCCATGTACTCTCTGTGCCCCCATGCGCTTTCTCTCTCTGCCCCTATTTTGTTCTCTCTGCCCCCTGTGCTTCCATATGCGCTTTTTGTGCCCCCCACTGCGTTCTCTCTGTGCCCCACAGTGCGCTCTTTGCACCCCTGCTCTCTCTAGCTCCCTGTGCTCCCATGTGTGCTTTTTGTGCCCCCATGTGCTCTGTGCCCCTTGGTGCGTTCTCTCTGTGCCCCCTAGTGTGAGCACTCTCTCTGGCCCCTGTGCTCTCATTTGCGCTTTTTATGCTCTTTCTGCCCCCTAGTGCATTCTCTCTCTGCCCCCCATGTGCTCTCTCTAGCCCCCTGTGCTCTAATATGCTCTTTCTGTCCCCCCGTGCACTCTCTGTGCCCCCTGTATGCTGTCTCTGGCCCCCAGCGCGTTTTCTGTGCCTCTGCACTCTTAGTGCTTGCTGTGCGCTCTCCTTGCCCCCTCTTGTACGTCACGCCGCTGCCATCTTAGGACTCCTGGTTGTCCAAAGATGGCGGCCAACTCAGCAACTGGGCATGTGCGACTGGTATGCGCATGTGCATTGGATAGGGTGGCATTTTGTATGTCAATGGTGGCGAGGAGAGGTAGGAGTAGCTGTGACAAAGTGTCCTTCGATTTTGGGTAGCGTCGAGTTCAGGTGTTGGTGGCACCGCAGGCAGTACTGCCGTATGGGCCAGTACCACTAGCGGGCACCATATTTTACACACCCATCACCTGGGTGTGCAAATATGACTGTCCCCTGCATGTGATATGGGCACAACAGAACGGAAGTGGATGACGAATGGGATAAGAAGTAGGGATCTTTTGTCTTTTTTCTTTTTTTAATATTACAATCTTTAGTAAAATTAACATAGAAATTCAAACAACTCAGTATCATAATAGAAAGGACTACAGTATAAGAACTGGTAATACCTGATAAAGAAAATAATTTATACAGCTATTATAAACCATAATTTGCCAATATGTTGTATTACTTGTGATATGTCAACTATGTATCGCCTTTACTGTATAAAATCATATTTTGTTTCTGTAAAAGAAACCAAGGTCTTCTGATATTGTTAGAATGTTCTGTAACATGTTCCATAGATAAAATATATTCAACGAAAACAGGCTTCTGGATGTCTCCTACACCAGAGCTTAGGCACATTCACATATAGTTTTTTCCTCTGTTCAGTGGCCCTGTCGGGTTTATATTTAAATCCCTGCACAATGGGCTTCAGTTGTATGCGCCGATGGGGCCTTTGACTAAAATTAGTCTCATGTAATGGTTAATTGGCGTGCACTCCTTGTGTGAGTTGGAGGTGCTATTTGTAGGGGTCATCAAAGTCCCAGAATATAGTCGGTTATATGAAACAAAAGCACTCTCAGTATGCAGTTTTGCTAGTGAAAAGTCGTGTTCTTTTTATTGGTGCTGTACACAATAGTTATGCGACCTGGAGTTTTGACGTTTCGGCTATCAACCAATAGCCTTTTTCAAAAGTCGCTGGTGACCTGCATCCAGGGTTTTTTGGTGTTTATTTGCTCTGTTTTGGTGTCCATGTACGGCTATAGTCACATCTAATGTGAGCTCTCAGTGAGCTGGTTTGCCTTCGTGGTTGTGCTGAGTACCCCTGTGTGATGTTCAAGGTCATGTACCTCGGTTGAGGTGGAGTGGAGGATTCTCCTTTTCGCGGTAAGCCGGCGCCTCCTGCGCTGTGGCTGGTGTGTGTCCACCACACCAGCCACAGCGCAGGAGGCGCCGGCTTACTGCGAAAAGGAGAATCCTCCACTCCACCTCAACCGAGGTACATGACCTTGAACATCACACAGGGGTACTCAGCACAACCACGAAGGCAAACCAGCTCACTGAGAGCTCACATTAGATGTGACTATAGCCGTACATGGACACCAAAACAGAGCAAATAAACACCAAAAAACCCTGGATGCAGGTCACCAGCGACTTTTGAAAAAGGCTATTGGTTGATATGCGACCTGGAGTTTTGACGTTTCGGCTAACTATTGTGTACAGCACCAATAAAAAGAACACGACTTTTCACTAGCAAAACTGCATACTGAGTATATTTGACTAAAATTATGCAGACAGTGTCAGTGTGTGCTCTGACATGCATGATTTTTGGAGGTGAGCAGCGAGACAGTCTACTGTACACTGAATGGAGGATAAGATGCTCTTTATCTTTGAAAACTAATAGTTATGTTTCACTCTAATGCTTGAGCATACATGGAATACAGCTTGTGATATGAAAAAAAAAAAAAAAAATACAGGAAAAAAGCAAGAACTCGACTCACAGCAGTCAGTGTGGGGGGAGGATCATTGCTGGCAGCAATGTGAGATCTGGAAGTATTTGTAATGATAAATAACTCGGCTCTGCTCTACACAATATTGGCAGAGATTAGTGAGATGGGTGCATGTTCTTTTTCTCCCTGCATGACATTGCCATTAGGTTGACTAATCATTAAGTAGACACCCTAGAGACAAATCTCTGGTAGCACCCAGTTAAATTATTCTACAAATGATATAATAAAATCTACAAGCTAATAAGATCTCCCCAATGGAAATCAGAAATGAAAAAAATAGAAACACTACATTTTACTTAGCTTTGCAGCCACTGTACCATGATGTGGCCACTTTAACAAGTTGCTTTTGGTAAAAGATCCTTTTTAGGTTACACTTCTATAAATAACTTTTTTTTTCTCTAGTGAAAATCTTGTACATTTCTGTATGTTGTCTACAGGAGTGAATTTGACCAACCCAATGTAAAAATGTTCAAAATATTACATACGGTATATATTCCACTTCTCAATTGAGAACCTGATACATCTATCTCCACCAGAGAGCAGTGTTATCAAGGCTTTACACATAAGGCTTTGGTAGATCTGATATTGAACTATTTTATGGAAGATGTGTTCTTTCCTCACATTTGTTTTACTCCATTTTCACAAACTGTTAGAGCAATGGCAAAGACTATATATATGCAGAGTACAAGCATTATACATAAAAGCTCCATTCACAAGTATGCAATATTTGATAACTGAAATAATAATTTACAATGGATGATAGCAATGGCCATCGCTTCCTTCATGTGGTGGTCACACAGGTTGTCTAATCTAGCAGTTCATGTGATCTGCACCAACAAATGTTATCTACACAGATCAGCTACTTAGAATAGATTTGTGCCTTAATATCAAGCTTAGTGTACACACAGCCCTAGGCTCCTTTTTAGATCTTCCCAGAAACAGACCATGTCACCAGGAAGATAACTATATCAATATGGAGATCCCCTTAATCATACTGGAGTTATAATTGTAAAATGTGAGCTTTATGTTGGATCCACTCCAAGTAGGCACTGGACATTCTGAACAGCAGTGTAAGGGCGGCTTCACACTGCGGTCAGGTCCGGTCCGGGGCTGTCAGGGATGAACCTGACAGCCCCGGACTGGATCAGCACACAGAACTGGAGGGCTAATTTGCCCTCCGGTCCGATGTGCTGCCGCTGATAGGTCAGAACCGGGGCTAGCTCGTGAGCCACGGTCCTGACCTATCAGCAGTGGCAGCTGCATGCGGCTGCACACTGGACCGGAGGGCAAATTATACCTCGTTCTGTGTGCTGATCCAGTCCGGGGCTGTCAGGTTCTTCCCTGACAGCCCTGAACCGGATCTGACCGCAGTGTGAAGCCGCCCTAAGAATGCAACAAAAATCACGATAATGGTCATCAAATTTGTCACCTAGTGTTTGCAATCTGGTAGGAGCAGGATGTGGAGCTGAGACCCTGAATCCAGTGATGGACCTCTTCCTGGGCTACTTGCTGTAGTTTTGATAAAATCACCATTATTTGCTGCAGATCTACCAGATATCTGAATAGTAATCTCTGTATAACCCCACCCACAGTGCTGATTGGCAGCTTTCTGTGTACACGTGGCATAGACAGAAAGCTGCTAATTAGGTGGGGGTGGGGTAGTACTGAGATCATGAATACAGAGGACTACATTATCACAGGTTTACTAGTCCACTAATGATAATCTCCTACTGATAAAGCAGTGATTATAGCAAACCTACAGTATGCAGCCCAGTAAGTGACAACTGCTGTAATCAGGGTTCCTGTCTCTACATTCCACTGTTTTCGGATTTAGTGTAAAAAAAAACCTGGTAACAGATTTCCTTTAAGGTAATTTTGCACTAAAACGATCCCATGCAACAAGACTGTGAGTTTGAACAAGGTCTCTACTTTTAGAAAACCTGTTTTTTTTTTTTAATAGTAATATGTTTAAGGTTCAAATGATTGAATATAAAAGGGATCCTGTCACCCCTTTTGGGGGTTGTAAACCCTGCCCACCACCTTTAACATGATGTAATTGGGGTTCGTGTAACACCTTTATAACCACAGACGTCCCCCTGCATACCTCAGAAAACAAGTTTTATTCTGTCCCATGCCGCATGCTAATTTCTGTTAAGGGTCATATGGGTGACTGCACATTGTGGTCAGCGCTGTCCACTCCATGTCCACACTGTCCCTCCTGAGTGTCTCATTCCTGCACAGTGGGATGCCTAACTGTACCTATTGAAGACCCAGTGATTCTACTACGCAGGTGTTTGACTTTGGGCACTGTGTGGCTGATGAGACACCAAAGTCTTGGCCTGTGCAGTGGAATCACTGGCTCTTTAATAGGCACAGTGAGGCGAGCCACTGTGCAGGCATGAGACTTGGGAATTGTGTGGATGATGTCACTATGTCATTAACTTGAATACACTCAGGAGGGGCGGTGTTGGCATGGGAGCGTGGCGGCGCTGACCGCAATGTGCAGTCATCCATATGACCCATAAAGACAATTTTATTGTGTCCAATGCCATATGCTATTTCTGAGGTATGCATGGGGACATCTGGGTATATAAAGGGGTTACGGGAACCCCAATTATATCATGTTAAAGATGGTGGGCAGGGTTTAGAACCCTCAACACTGGTGACAGGTGCACTTAAAATGCATCTATGATAATGTATGTGTATCCAGACCTCTATGGATTGCTGCATTAGACCAAATTGCTCCACTTCTATGGTGTACTATGATTGGTGTATAAAGGCCAAAGGAAACAAATGTAAAGGCCCACCAAACCTAAAACTCAAATAATGACATAACTGTAGTAGAGCTTGCAATATTGACAATTATGTGCAAAGTGAATACAATCTATTGTTCTTGAGTCAGCCAATTGCCAGTATAAGATCACAGTGATGATTGGTCAATCTCAAATAAAGGGTGTCCTGTGTGAGAAATATGTTCTCAAAACTTTATATCCAAATCTGAGTTTTTACGCTTGTTAGCTTTTATCCTTTTAGATGAATAAAAATGTGATTGTGCTGTCTGTCCAGCATGTATGTCTTGTTTTGGGTCCTCATTCAAGTCTGTCTCGTAGGTTTTGGAGAAGTGCAAAATAACAGTATATTTATATTGTATTAATATGCCATAGTCCAATTCATATGATATCACACGTTAGGTTACTATACAGACGTCTCGTAAATAAATGCATAGCAAATGGTCAAACAACAAGATGGTATATTAGTTTGATTATGGTAAGTGTGGCACACCTGGGTCAAAGTGCCACAGTGTCATCACTGCCCACGGGTGGTGGTATCACAAGAGAGCAACAAAAGGGTCTTCTCATCAGGTAACACAACACTTACACCTCCAGGCCAGAAGGGGAAGACCAAGCCTGGGTTCAGGGTGAGCTCCCCTATATATTCTGGTCTGGGGAGGAGCTAGTTAGTGCAGTTCCTGGGAGGACTGTGAAGAGGAACTGAATGTATAGGAGCAGTGCTAAGCTCATCTCAGGGTCCACTGACAAGTTCCAAGCCTAAGGTTAGGGTCTGAGGAGAAGTCGCAGGAACACACCTAGGAGGCCGAGCAGTACTGTGTTCAACCCAGAGGAAAGCGCAAAGAACAGACACCGGAGTCTGATACTGTGCAGGGCCTAACGTCCTGGCAGTCAGTACCAGAATTGGGGGATTCCAAATTTTCCAGCCGCACTGTACCGGAGGCACAGCAACATCGTGAGAGTTCAGCAGCATACATCCAAGATCAGGGTAGAGAAAGGACTCGAGTTGCCAGTCATACTGGTACCTCACAGGAAGAGACAGGGCCGGCAGCTCAGCTTATACAACTGCAGGAACCAATACACTAGGCGCAGTAAAGAAGCCAAAGACCCAACCGATGAGGAAGAAATCCTGAGTTGCTCTCAAAGACTCCGTGGACAGCTTATTAACACCTGCTCCAGTAAAAGAATGAAAAACTAAAAAAATCATGAGTCTGCCTATTACTTGTGCCCGTCGTCCTGTACCCAACACCCCAACTACCTTCACTGCCCCGGGGAAGCTGTTCTGCCCGTGGAGAGACACTCCATCCTAGCTGCCCGTCCATCACCCCGGAGGTTCTGCAGCAGCAGTGGCCATCCCTAGCCACACACCAAGGGTGGTATCACGAAATCTCCCTTGTATATAATCCATCTCTTAACGATGCCAGAAAAGTTCCTACTCTTTTTTTTTAAGCTGAACCCAGGCCACGGGACCGGGTCACGACCTCCGTGACTTCCCCCAGAGACAGCAATGGCCCGGTCTCGTGTAACCCATGGCTCTGAGGGCAACTCTGGAATTAAACTTGCTTACTATCTTCAAGTGAACGGTATGTTCCTAGTAATCTGTTTTATCAACTCAAGATTTCCCTTTTTTAAAGCAGAGCTGATGTCAACTGATTTGAGTGTTAATATTATATGAAAAGTTGAGCTATTGTTTTCATTAATGAATTAATAATCAGAAACTTTCACTTGTCTGCATGAAGTTTATAAATAATATTCCTTCTTTCCGGTTTGAGAACAGTTTTAACATTTTCATGGTCTTAAAGAGGCCATTGTGATATACCCTGGTAGAGAATTCAGAGTTAATAGAAGAGGGTCTATGGCAGTTACAAAGAGTGTTTTTCTTTCTGGAGATGCATCATATCCTGCATGAAACACACAACCCATTGATTTGAAGTGCCGTTGTGTAATGCCTCATGTTCCCTGTGATGGCACTGTAGGGAAAAATGACACTTAAAGTACCACTCCAGTTTTTTATTTTTTTTCACCGCTGAAGTAGTGCTTTAAATGTAAGTTCCCTGCTCCCTGTGTTATAAGACTTTCCAATAACACATGATTTTGTGGGCGATCCTTTTGTCCTTAGTAAGATAAGATGCTAACAGAGATTAATGGCAGCATCTCTATCGTGGTGACTCAGCAGAGGAAACCATAGAAATAACAAATGATTGGGCAAACCATCATTTGGCCAACAGCTGTCAAGTGTTTATGGGACCCCTTACATAGAGTGTGGGGGAAAACTACAGTACAAGTATGATGGCCAACCTTCATGGAGACAGTATGGATGGTAAGACATTTGGCTGATCTAAAGCCCTTCAGCAAAACATTATTGTTAATTCTTCTTCATAAGAGGCACCTGCACAGTTCATGCAAACATTTTTTTCAGGTGGATTCTGCCTAAAACTAGCCTAAAAAATCACAAAAAATTGTCAAAAAGAATGAAAATGTCAGAACAGCTTGTGGTATACCTGTTCCGTCTTTTGTAACTTCTTTTAAACACTTCAGGTTTCGAAAGCTGTGAAGTGGCTAAAGAAACCTATTGCCTGACCATTCTTCAACTAGATTCCGATTGGAAGCCACCATTATTTTATATATTAAATGTAATAAAAAAAATACATCAGCAAACACGCTTCAGGGAAAACCACTTCGGCTTCAAAATCAATGCAAATATGTCTCTGTCTAAAAGGCATTGTATTTGTAAGGAGCTGGACTGGAAGTTGTGTTCCTCCCTAAAGACACCAACAGCACTGATATATTTTAGTGCACATAGTGTTATGTGTCGTTGTATGTAATGTATTGTTATATTTCTATGTATAGGGATAGTGTTAATACATGTTATAATATAGGATGCATAGAAATATTACGTAGGAAGTTTGGTAAGGAAGTTCTGCGCAGAAACTGATGGTAGGGCAAGTAATAGTCAAGTGTTGGGATTAGCTGACAAGGGGAGCAGTTAGCCTCTAGGGTAAGTGATTGTTTTCCTGTAAAACATTAGATTGAGATCCACTAGTAACTAGTACAGATGTGCAAGTCAGGTCACCAAAGTAGTGGGTAACTTGTGGCAACCACAGCATTAAGACTAGTGGGACATAGCGTTATCCTTGGAAGTGACTACAGCGTAGGACTGTTGGTCTCTATATCAATCTCCAGTGTAGTCCGATCCTGGCCTGCCCAAGGCAGCGACATGCAGCCCCTGTTCCAAGGTATGACCTGCACGACAAAAGTCCACACACCAGGACCATGGTTTTCTTGTAGTATTGCAGGGTGTCATTAGTCAATCCCTTGTCCGTGACTACCATCCTGCGAACACAAGTTCTTGGACAACTAAAAAAACATTCTCACCATTTACACAGACAAATTTGGTCACAAAATAAATGGTGTTGGTGTCAGATTCTTTACCCCCAGGCAAGTGTACATTTTCTGTTTTTCATTTTTCACTCCCCTTCTTCCAAGAGCCATACATTTTTAATTTGTCTGTCAATATAGAAATATGAAAGCTTGTTTTTTTGCGGGATGAGTTATACTTTTGGATGAAAGCAGAACTCAGATTGCAACGTGGCTGTCTGAGAGAAGACATTGTAGAAGATTGAGGATGGGTACCAGGGAATGGAGTCAAGATACAGTACAGACCAAAATTTTGGACACACCTTCTCATTAGTGATGGGCGAATCCTAAACTACTCGGAATCGCTAGACTCCGACGAGTCTGAGTCCAGGACTCGCTACTCGTTGCGAGTCTAGCGATTCCAATGTTAATGAATGGGGAACGAGTATTGCAGCAATTCCTCTGCTGCCGGACTATAAGGGGTCTGGCAGCAGAGGAAAAACCTGCAAATCCCCATGTTATTCTTTTAAAGCCAGCGGCAAAAAGCCGCTGGCTTTTAAAGAATAGTAAAAAAAAGGATTGAACCGGGGGAGGGGGAGTCGGGGGGTGGATGGAGAGGGTAGGAGGTGCACCGGACCGGCCGGCTACTTACCGCTGCCTCCGCCGGTGCCGGCTGCAGACTCGCTCCCCGAGTCTCTGCTGCTTTTTCCGGAGATTCCCGAACACTGACAGAAGCAGTGAATAAATTAACTTCCGTCACTGCTCGGGAATCGCCAGCAGCAGAGCGAGTCTGGCTGACAGCAGAGTTCAGCTCAGGTCATAATGACCTGAGCTGAACCCTGACTGTTTAGTCAGTTCTCAGCTCTGCTACATCCCTGTCTGTCTAAGCACAGACAGGGAAGTAGCAGAGCTGAGATTGCGTTTTGGACTACGTCGGACGGAAGAGGATTTTTTTAATTAAAGATGGAGTCCCTAATGGCTTTTTTTTTATTTCTAATAAAAAAAATTTTCTCTGTGTTGTGTTTTTTTAAAAACAATTTAATAGAAATTCATGGCGGTCATGTCTAATATTGGCGTGACCGCCATAAATTTCGGGCTTAGGGCCAGCTGATAATACAAAGCTGGCCTTAACCTCATTATTACCCAGTGAGCCACCCGCCACCAGGGCCACTGGAATAGCGGGGTTCAGCGCCAGAGGATGGCGCTTTAATGAATGCGCCATCTTCTGGGGCGGCTGCGGGCTGCAATTTGCAGCGGGGGGTGCCCAGAAAGCTTGGGCCTCCCTGCGCTGCGGATTCCAGCCCCCAGCTGCTTAGCTGTACCTGGCTAGACATAGAAATTGCGCGGAGCCCCACGCATTTTTTTTTTATTTCATGAAATTCATGAAGTAATAAAAAAAAAGGGCTCCCCTATATTCTTGTGTCTGGCCAGGTACAAATAGGCACCTGGGGGTTGGGGGCAGCCCGTCGCTGCCTGCTGGATTCGGCTGGTTACAGAAATACGGCGAAGCCCACGTCAAATTTTTTTCTGACAAATCCATAAAACAATATAAATAAAAGGGACTGCATCTTTATTAACCCCTGGACCATGGGCGAGGGGTTAATAAAGATGCAGTCCCTTTTTTAGGATTGTTTTATTGATTTTTCAGAAAAAAAATGACGTGGGGTTCGCTGTATTTCTGGAACCAGCCGGATTCAGCAGGCAGCGACGGGCTGCCCCCAACCTCCAGGTGCTTATTTGAACCTGGCCGGACACAAGAATATAGGGGAGCCCTTTTTTTTTTATTATTTCATGAATTTCATGAAATAATAAAAAAAAATGCGTGGGGCTCCGCGCAATTTCTATGTCTAGCCAGGTACAGCTAAGCAGCTGGGGGCTGGAATCCGCAGCGCAGGGAGGCCCAAGCTTTCTGGGCACCCCCCGCTGCAAATTGCAGCCCGCAGCCACCCCAGAAGATGGCACATTCATTGAAGCGCCATCCTCTGGCGCTGAACCCCGCTCTTCCAGTGGCCCTGGTGGCGGGTGGCTCACTGGGCAATAATGAGGTTAGGGCCAGCTTTGTATTATCAGCTGGCCCTAAACCCGAAATTTATGGCGGTCACGCCAATATTAAACATGACCGCCATGAATTTCTATTAAATTGTTTTAAAAAAAAACACAACACAGAGAAATTTTTTTTTATTAGAAATAAAAAAAAAAAGCCATTAGGGACTCCATCTTTATTTAAAAAAATCATCTTCCGTCCGATGTACTCCAAAACGCGATGTCCTCTCTGCTACATCCCTGTGCATAGATATAGATGTCTATGCACAGGGAGTGAGCAGACTGAGAACAATCTCAGCTCTGCTACATCATCTCTGTGCACAGACATTCATGTCTGTATACAGGGAGAGCAGGCGGGCTCTAGGACCCTGGAGCTGCGGCAGCCCGCAGGACCCGAGCCCGGCACAGAGCAGACAGCCGGACTCGTTACTGTGCGAGTTTCCCTGCGATTACTTGCACAGTAACGACTCCAATGCAAGTCAATGGCAATCCTAGTTTTGTCAGACTCTCTGACAAAACTAGGATTGCCATTGATTTGCATTGGACTCGTTACTGTGCGAGTAATCGCTGGGAAACTCGCAGAGTACCAAGTCCTGCGAGTCCCTTACTATTCGCAGAGTAACGAGTCCTAGCGAGTAGACTCGCCCATCCCTACTTCTCATTCAAAGAGTTTTCTCTATTTTCATGACTATGAAAATTGTAGATTCACACTGAAGGCATCAAAACTATGAATTAACACGTGGAATTATATACTTAACAAAAAAGTGTGACACAACTGAAAATGTCTTATATTCTAGGTTCTTCAAAGTAGCCACATTTTGCTTTGATTACTGCTTTGCACACTCTTGGCATTCTCTTGATGAGCTTCAAGAGGTAGTCACCGGAAATGGTCTTCACTTCACAGGTGTGCCCTTCAGGTTTAATAAGTGGGATTTCTTGCCTTATAAATGGGGTTGGGACCATCAACTGTGTTATGCAGAAGTCTGGTGGATACACAGCTGATAGTCCTACTGAATAGACTGTTAGCTGCTTTTTTCTTGCCATAATACAAATTCTAAGTAAAGAAAAATTAGTGGCCATCATTACTTTAAGAAATGAAGGTCATTCAGTCCGATAAATTGGGTAAACTTTGAAAGTGTCCCCAAGTGCAGTTGCAAAAACCATGAAGCGCTACAAAGAAACTGGCTCACATGAGGACCGCCCCAGGAAAGGAAGACTAAGAGTCACCTCTGCTGTGGAGGATAAGTTCATCTGAGTCACCAGCCTCAGAAATCGCAGGTTAACAACAGCTCAGATTAGAGACCAGGTCAATGCCACACAGAGTTCTAGCAGCAGACCCATCTCTACAACAACTGTTAAGGGGAGACTTTGTGAAGCAGGCCTTCATGGTAAAATAGCTGCTAGGAAACCACTGCTAAGGACAAGCAACAAGCAGAAGAGACTTGTTTGGGCTAAAGAACACAAGGAATGGACATTAGACCAGTGGAAATCTGTGCTTTGGTTTGATGAGTCCAAATTTGAATCTTTGGTTCCAACCAACGTGTCTTTATGCAACGCAGAAAAGGTGAACGGATGGACTCTACATGCCTGCTTCCCACCGTGAAGCATGGAGGAGGATGTGTGATAGTGATGGGGTGTTATGCCAGATGACCTGGCCTCCACAGTCACCAGACCTGAACCCAATCAAAATGGTTTGGGGTGAGCTGGACGCAGAGTGAAGGCAAAAGGGCCAACAAGTTCAAAGCATCTCTGGGAACTCCTTCAAGACTATTTCCGGTAACTACCTCTTGAAGCTCATCAAGAGAATACCAACACTGTGCAAAGTAGTAATCCCAGCCCCAGCTGCCTAGTTTTACCTTGCCTAGCAATTAAAAATAGGGTGAAACCCTACACATTTTTTTTGACAGCCATGGTAAAAATAGGCAGTTGTGGGTGGCAGCTTGCAGCTGTCTGCTTTATCTGTGCTGAGATTGAAAAATACTGCGAAGCCCTACACATTTTTCTTCCATTATTTATTTATTTTACACACTATGACAGCAGTTGGTTGCCATGCACTAATGTGTATGGCAACCAAGCACAGACGACCAACCAGATTGTTGAAATGCTGTCTGGATGCAACAGCCAATCACAGAAGCTCTCAAAGAGCGTGAGCATCTGTGATTGGCTGTTGCCGGTCAGTGCAGTGAATATGCATGAAACTTAATAGCCAGCCCCAGAAGCAAGCAGATGGAGAGCAGGAGACGTAAGCTCGATCTAGCTATCCTATCATCTATCTATCTATCTATCTATGCAAAAAAAGAGGGGGGAGCAGCACTACCAATTCTTTTAGGGTGCAAATCTACTACTTTCCAAACCTTTCATACATACGTATTTAAGAAAAAGCTAGTCAAAAGGCGTTTGAGCCTGAAACGTCGCCTGTTGTACCCTAAACCGGATTAAAGGCTATTTGTTCACCAGAACCAGGAGTGCTGCTACATTTTTTTAAATACTTATCTAATATCTCTACTCTATCTATCTATCTATGCGGCCGTCACACGCATCTATTTAATGCACGATATCGCTTAAGCGATCTGCTTTTATCGCTTAAGCGATATCATTTGTGCGTCGCTGTGTGCAATCAAGCGATTTTACAATGTAAAATCGCTTGATCGTGAATCGCAGATTGAGAGCCGGAGCTCATATCAAGCGATAAACGCTTGATCAATCTGCCTCATCGTGGTGTGTGACACCACGATGATCCATCTCCCAGCGGCAAAGCCTATGCTGGGAGATGGTATCTATGGTAAACGTCGGGTTACTAAGCGCCGCGCGGCGCCTAGTAACCCGATGTGTACCATAGTTACCAGCGATCTCGCTGGTCCACATCGCTGGTGAGTCTGTCTGTGTGACAGCTCACCAACGATGTGAACGATATTGTTAGCGATCGCGACGTGCACGTGATATCGTGTGTGATGGCCGCCTATCAATCATCTTATCATCTAGCTAGCTAGCTTCATACATAATATAACGCATGCTAGAGATATGTACAAATCTGTTGCATGATGTTATATTGCATTTGTTTTCTTAACTAGACAGAAAAATGTGGTAGTCCCAAGTTTGCATGTACATTTCAAAAAAAATGCATACTTGCAAACGCATGCCTATTTTGACATTCATTAGTATGCATTCTTTGAATGGAGACCTATGGATGTGTTAAACTGTCTGTTACATTGCATTTGTGAACCTTGACTTAACAACACTGATCAGATCCCTGATCTCATCGGTGCTGTTAGTATCACGTCAGCTGATCAGATCAGCTGACTAGGTACAGGGAGTGATGCAAGCTCAGCACGTGAGCTCACATTAGAGTAGGGTACACGACCAAGGGCTTAGTATTATACCCTTGGTCGTGAAGGGATTAAATACTGGTTAAACTATCGATTGAAATGAAAATTTTACATTGGTATTGGGTTTTAGACTAATTACTACATTTAAGTCTAAGTCTTGTTATTTTTAGAACATTTATATTACGGAAACATGGTAATGGCTCTTTCAGAGCATCATGTGGCTTGCGACCCTCCCTCAGAGCTGAATGTGGCTGTCCAGGTTAGAAATATTGGGGCCCACTGCTCTAGAATATAACATTTGTGTATTCTGATGTTCTTTTAGTTCTGGACAATACAACTTTGCCTTATTGGATACATGTGCTTTGTTTTGTTTGATGGACAGCAAATTCTTCATTGTTACTGCTACTTCCATTAAAAAAAATGTTTATTAAAGTTTAGAAAAAACTTTTGTAGTTATTGACATTACGTGACAATAAGTGCCATGTGTGTTCAGGCTGAGGCGCGTGAGTTGGGACTGGAGGCGTTCCTGTATGCTCATGTAATAACTTAAAGCTGCAGCTGGTATAAATACAACTGATAAGAGAAGTGAAATATGACGACGCTGTGTCCAGACTATAGCTCTTGCTATCTTGCACTGTGTTTGCCTGTCTTCTATATTTACTTAATTTAATTGGGTAGAAATTGATAGGTTGCTCCTGTAATTAAGTTTTAGTTGTAATCCCCAGGGCACAGGTGTTTGTTCCAAGCTGCCAGCCAGATAGACTGTCATGAGAAAAAAAAAAGTTAATAGTAAGCAACCAATTTCCCATTTTTAATTACATCTTTTATTATGATTAAGATAAGGGAAGACAACATGAGATTAGCAGTCATTGAGGTTAACCATGCCCCAAATAATATACTTGTAAAATGCATTTAACAGTCATATTTAGCTACTGTATTTATAATTAGCAATTCCGTAATATAATGTCATTATTGGCAATGTTCTCTATTGCTACATATAGTAGTAATCTCATAATAACCCTGTGGTAACACTGTGATAAGTGGTCTAATTCCCTGAAATTCTCCTGTCAGGGTTGCTAAGCACATTCACACAACTTTATTTAGAAAAATCTAACCAATCAGGATTTACAGTAACTTTAAAGGGTTTTCCACTTTTAGAAAAGTGGATTCCAACTGCTCCTGTTATGTAAAATAGCAAAATAGAATAATACTGAACCACATACCATGCACAGCTGCACCAGAACAGAACACATAGCACAATGTCTGCACAGTCTCTAGATGAAGAGACCAAACAAGATCTCCTCCTACAAGACTCATATCTTACCAAATGATATCTCACCAAATGTTCACAGCACTCATTTGCAGCCATGACCACATCATTATTGAGTGAAGGAGAAGCTGAGTGACAGTAAGTGGTAACAAAAACTCATCAATGACATGAACACATTCCTGCCTTGTGATGACAACCTTGGTTGTGTTCAATTCTACAGGTGAGGAAAACAAGTTTGTAAGTTCAACTGTAAGAAAGGAATCTGGGCACTAGAGGGCTTTTGGTGTTTGTCCTAGGCTTGTATGTGCTGCCAGCAATATGGTGTTGCACAGGTCTGCACAAGGTCCAGTCACAAAATTGTCCAAAAATTTAGAAGAAACAGACGGCGCTCACCATTAGATGAAGGTTCTTTTAATCCAAGTGCTCCGTTAGGAGGTGCGGGTTACAAACATTATGTGGTGGGGAGGGAGGTGTGGGGAGGACGACGGGCGCACGTCGTCCTCCCCGCACCTCCCTCCCCACCACATAGGAGGTGCGGGTTACAAACATTATGTGGTGGGGACGGAGGTGTGGGGAGGACGACGGGCGCACGTTTCGCCTGATTCGGCTTCCACGGGTCCATTGGAAGCCTAATCAGGGGAATCGTGAGCCCGTCGTCCTCCCCGCACCTCCCTCCCCGCCACATAATGTTTGTAACCCGCACCTCCTAACGGAGCACTTGGATTAAAAGAACCTTCATCTAATGGTGAGTGCCGTCTGTTTCTTCTAAATTTTTAAAACAAGTTTGTGCCTATAAGGGTTATGAATAAGGAACTTGCTCAAAATGATTCCAACAGCCGGGTAGCTCCTTTACCCTCTCTTTCTCCAAGGACGAGGTTCCCAAACAATCTGCAGCAAGCAACTGCAATGTTTCCATCTTCTGGCAACTACCATCCTTGCAAGCCTGATCATATTAGAGTGGTGCATGACTCCAGTGCTTAGAATGAAGGCATCTCTCTCAATAATTTACTCCTCACTGAATGTTCTGGTGTTACTTCCATGCAACAAAGCCACGGGATACTATGGGACGTCACACAAGACATGATCACTTTCGAAGTATCACCCTGCAGCATACCCTTTACAAAAAGAGGAGTTTTGTCTGTCATAAACTGCATCTATGATCCTCTTGGGTTCATAGCACCCATCACCATTCAAGGCAAGATACTGCTGAGATAGCTTACTGCTGAGAACACTGATTGGGACACTCCACTGCTGTCCCAGAAACAACAACGGTGGGAGACATGGAAGAAGTCTCTGAAGGTCTTAAGGTACCGTTACACGCTACAATGCTGAAACTATATCACTAACGATCTCGTTGGCGCGCGGTTGTTAGGACATCGTTGGTGAGCTGTCACACGTGTAGATATCGTGGATGACGCACTAACGATGTAGTGAGCAGATATCGTTCGCACAACCCAGCGAACAAAACTTGTTCACAGATATGAATGGGTGAAGTCGTGAACGACATCGTTATCGTGGTGTCACATACAATGATGCAGCAGGTTGGCTGATCGAGGATCGTTTGATTTGAGAACATGTTCTCAAATCTGCGATCAACGATCCAATGATTTATCGTAGTCATATCTCGGTGTTACACAAAACAACGTCCTAGCGATGTCGCTTGAACGACTCCAAACCTGTGACGTTTAAGCGATATCGTTAACAATCTCATACTGTGTAACGGGGCTTTTAGAGCAACTCCAAGTCAACATTGTTATTCTTTAAAGTCTCCCTCAGCTGCAGTCAGAAGACATTTTTTCTGATGCATACACAGAGTCCATAGCTGCAGTAGCCTTTCTAAACAACTCAGAAGCCAACAGCAAAGTACCTTGCAATTTCATCCTAGGCAAGGTAAAGCTTGCCCCAAAATCAGCATACCTGGCACTAAGGATGGAACTCTGTGCTGCTGAGCTAGCAGTAGAAACTGTTAAGGTCACTCCTGTGTAGTGGCACCTCCTCTTCAGTGGCATAGCTGATTGGATAAAAGAACTCAGCTGCATTTAGCGTTGGCCGCAACATGTGGCTGTCACCACCGAGTTTGCTGTATGAGGATCCTTGCTAAATCAATGTCAGCTGTGAATGTGAACTGGAGAAACCAAACCAGTCCATCAAGGACTCTCAGACCTACCATCATTACATGCTGTACGTCCAAGGTGCCAGTGTGGAAGCTGACAACTAAATCATCTTGAGTGTTTGTCAAGCTGGTCATCCATCATGTAGACTGGTACTCATCTAGTGTGCATTGCCCAGCACCTCATTGGAGAAGGTGCCACATGAACTGGACATTGTTGCTGGCCTCGGCCCAACACGGGGAGCATACCTCCTCGTATCTCCGGTCATGTTGGGACATGGAACATTTTCCATTTAACTGATCCTTGAACTTCCAAATCGATTGAACTTTGAATATTGCCATTTAGATTGCTGAGTTGGTGGAAGAGTTGGCATATAGCGACTTCACCTATCCGAAGATGGGTTTTCTATTGAACGTGGTCTCATCCTTCCATTGTGGACTACAAGTCATCAACCACATGTTTGGATTTTACAAGTGTTTGCATTTATTGTTGCATATTTGGGTGATTTCTCTCTGTTTTTTTAGATTCCAAGAATGACAGTGGACATCGTGTTGTGACAGAGACATTGTGAAATCTAAAGATTTCAGATAGGGGTGTCATGTCCCACGAATTGGGAATTAATCAGTGTTTTATTGCTGTGAATTGTTTGTCTGTGTTGCTAGGCAAAAGCATTGCCTTTCGTTAGAATAATGTTCCTTTCCTCTCCCTGTAGCTCCTGTGATATCAGTTTACTCCTCCCTTCTGCCCCATATAGTGATCTTGCAACCTTTTTAGATGTTGCATGTCTTTCTGCTCTTTTAAGAATCATCCTTTGTACCTGCCACATTGTGCATTAATACAAGTTATTCAGTGGAAAGCATCACCACTTTCCTGGATTTTTTTATGTCTCTGTGACAGAGTTTAAAGCTATGTGAGGACACTTAAAAGTGAGTAAACGGTCATAGAAATATCAGAAGTATTGATAGTTCAGGCACCTAATAACTAACGTGGCACTGTAACATGGTTCCAAGAATAACACAGTTTGCTGGTTTTTTGCTTGATCCATCCCCACAAAAATAAAAACCAAATATAAAGTGATCAAAAGCTCATATTTACCTGGATATTGAATCAGATAATTTTTTTGTTAAAGTATTAAAATATAACAATAAAACTATTCAAATTTGATTTCAGAATTAGGTCGGCGTCACACTGACATAAGTGCAATGCATGAAAATTTTGTATTGCGCTGGGTCATATGTTACACAATCAGGCAGCTCAGACCGGCAAATTTTTTCTCAGCCCTAATTAGACTGAGGAAAAAAATCGCAGCATGCTGTGATGGTCTGCAAGTCTTGGATCACTCTCACCAATACAAGACTATGAGCATCAGACATGATATGGTAATGATACATGGCTCAGGCTCTGCTGCGAGTATTGGATCAAAGGTGCAGAAAGAAAGAAGAGAATAATCTCCTCATCTTCTTATTACTACTTAGGCTGGTTTCACACTGCGGTTTTTTACTGATCAGGTTCGATCAGGTTTGTGTGCCAAAACCAGGAGAGGAACCAGGAGAGGAACTTGCAGAGACAAACTCTAATTGAAAGATTGACACCTGTTCTGAGTTTTGGAGACACTCCTGGTTTTGAAACACAAAACCTGACCTGACCTGACCTGATCTGACCGCAGTGTGAAACCAGCCTTAATACTTGCAGCATGCCCCAGCTACTCACAGGTCTGAGCTGCCTGATTATTTAACATTAGGGCGAGTGCAATGTGAGATTTTCTCGCATTGCTATTGCGTGAGTCACTCACCAGTGTGACCCCGGCCTTACAATGAGCAATAAACGGTGATTAAAAAAGCCAAAAACAAAAAGTAAACAAAACAAGACAGAATACCTGTCTTTTTCTGATCATTTCACATCTCATAAAGAGTATAATAAAAGTCATAAAACATAAATACATCTATATCAATTTGAAACCACCATAAAGATACCGTCACATGCGGCAATTTTGCATGCAATTTCACTGGCAATTTGCTGGTTGCAGTGAAATCATGGACACATTGTTACATTTGTACACAGCAACAAGATAGAGCACTGTGTCCATGATTTCACTGCAACCAGCATATTGCCAGTGAAATTGCTAGCAAAATTGCCGCATGTGAAGGTACCTTTATGGTGGTGACCTATAGCAGCTAGTGAAAGTACAACTCAACCCACAAGAATAAAGCCGTCTACAGTGGCAATGATGAAAATGATAAAAATATAATAATTCCTAATATTAGACAGTGAAAAAACAAAAGCACCCTAAAGGCCCAAATGGGCCAGTTCTTAAAAGGTTAAAGGTTAATGATTAACTAATAATTGAGAAACATTGTGGACAAGCAGCCTTTGCATTCTTCAGTTGTGGGCATAGAAATATATTACAGAAAATGTTTTTGACAAAAAACGTACGGTAATAGATAGAAAGACCTTTATTCTTAAATAAAATAATAGAGAATTAGGGATAGAGAACAGGAAATTCATTACCATTATCTTTGATGGCATGGTCATTGAAATGGCTGAAAACTCTATTCTACTCATTGTTCTTGTCATAACTTGAGAAGTTCCTAGAAGTTAGTGTTACAAAGATGAAGACAAATGTCAAGATAAGAAGCTCCGACAGAAGAACCTCTCAACCGAGCAGATGAATGGAACAATTACGCTTTCTGTTAGTGTTCAGGAATAGATTTCCAAGGATAAAAGTGGGATCACTACAAACAAGTTTGCTTAAGACATATAATATACAGTATGTGCATCTTATTACCTAACAATAGGAAGCTCCCAATCAATTTGTTTTTTATCTATCTATCTATCTATCTATCTATCTATCTATCTATCTATCTATCTATCTATCTATCTATCTATCTATCTATCTATCTATCTATATCTCTATCTGTCTGTCTGTCTGTCTGTCTGTCTGTCTGTCTGTCTGTCTGTCTATCTATCTATCTATCTATCTATCTATCTATCTATCTATCTATGAGAAAAATTGGATCAGCACAAACTTAAATCAAACCATGGGTGCAATGAGTCCTGAAACTGCGAAGTCCAATGCAAGATTACATAGAAACATAAAGCCAGGCAGCACTCCAATCATCATAAAATTTTAAATGCATGAACAGAATAGTGCAATAATAAATAATAGTGGATCATGTGTCCATCATAAAGTGCATACCGTGTTTCCCCGAAAGTAAGACCCTGTCTTATATTTTTTTGGGGGCCAAAAGTGGCCCCCTGTCTTACTTTCGGGGGGGGGGGGGGGTCTTATATTGGCAGCCCCAGCCACTCCAGCCTCCCATCCACACACACCCACCCACCCATACACTTACAAACACATACACATACACACACACACACACACTTACAAACATACACACACACATACACACACGCACACACTGACAAACACACACACACACACTTACAAATATACACACACACATACACTTACAAACACACATACACTTACACACAAACATACACTTACAAACACACACATACACATACACTTACACACAAACATACACTTACAAACACACACATACACATACACATACACTTACACACAAACATACACTTACAAACACACACATACACATACACACTGCTTCTTACCAGCTCCCCTGGCCTTCAGTGTGGCTCCTTGCTGTCCCCCAGAGTGTCCAGGCTCCTCCAGTGTGCTTGCAGCTGCAGCCGCGCTGGTGCAGATAGGGTTAATCACAGCCTAACATGCTGTGTGCCCTTGCTGAATTCTGCCCAGCCTGACATCACAACAGCCCGCCTCTGCTTGGCTCCCAGGAACCAGTGGGCGCGGCTAGATGACGAGCCCACGACGTCATCTGGCCGCGCCCACTGCTTCCTAGGAGCCAATCAGAGCTGGAGCCGGGCTGCTGTGACTTAAGGCTGGGCACACAGCATGTTCGGCTGTGATTAACCCTATCTGCACCAGCGCGGCTGCAGCTGCAAGGACACTGGAGGAGCCTGGACACACAGGGGGACAGGTACTGGCCTTATATTCCCCAGCGCCCCCCCCCCTCCTGGCGGCCTTACTTTCGGGGGGGGCCTTATATTAACAGACCCCCCTGTTCCCCCTACCCTGCCTTACTTTCGGGGGGGTCTTAGTTTCGGGGAAACACGGTAGTAATGCATATTATAAAGTACAATAACCTGTCACTGTCCTAATAAAATCAGAGTACTATTTATTAAAAATGTGACACACCTGCGCGCATTATTAATATTATAAACGATATCCATATGTACTACACTCTCCCACATGGTATACTCAGTGATCACTGTTACCGGCGTTCAGAACAGTGTACTGCACATGCCAGATAGACACGTTTCTCCATTGGTTCCAGTACGATGACGTGCTTGTGCATGTGCACTAACATTATATGTAGATCGGCGCCATCTCACCAACTGCCAAGTAGCGTTCCTCTGCCCATAGTCCCATATTAATTCAATAAAAAACACAACATTTGTTCCACAATGTGTTCACAAATAACCAGAGAAATGACATCAGGTGTTATGGGTATGGGGATATCAGCCTTGAACAAATATGCAAATATGGGTATGCTAGAACCAGATATATGTTTATTTCTAGCGTCCTGTTTTTTAGGTGCGACCTAACTGGGTCTTCAAACCCAGAAAGAAACAACCCAACCCAACCATGTAGACTGAAAACAAGGGATACTCTCATATATGTAATATTTTTAATCCAGCTCATATACCGTAACCATTTCAGAGTGCATATTATGTAACAGCATATGGAACAAGGAGACAATATAATCCAACAAAGTACCATACAAAAAAAACATAACAGTGGCTGCTGCAGCTCTGAAAAAATGCACCGAAGGTGAGTTTACGGAGTGTAAAAAAGAATCACAGTGGATATGATATTTCTATTAATCTCATCCACTTTGTGGGAAAGGAAGCTGGATCTCATAACGGGCAGGGAAACTGGGATAGCTAGTCTGGCCATGGACTGGGGTCCCTGGCTAGCCCTATACCAAGACGAACCTCCGATGGTGAGGAGGTCTGGTCCACCACCCTTGCCCTCTACTCCTCAACCAGCCCTGTGCTACTCCCTCACCTCCCACCATGGACAGGGATAAACAGCAACCTCCAAGGAAAAAGCAGCATGAAGCTTCAGCGGGTGTACCGATGTCTTCACTGCTTACAGGTCAAGGCAGAGTGAACTCCATCAATGAAGTTATCTGGAGGAAGGGGAGGTTATTTAAAAGCTAGAGACGTGGTCACCTGATAAGCTACATACCTCCAGCTGAAGCACATAGACAGCAACAGCAACTTCAGCATTAACCCTGACTGAACCAGGAGAAATAAACTGCATTCAGGTGGGCTGTGGCAAAGTCAACACGTTACACCTTTTGACACAGCGAAAACTCACAGCATCAAAAACACGGTAACGCTGATCGTAGGAATGTACCCATACACTTGAGGATTCTCTTTGACTTTGCTAGCATCAAGATTCCCTTCAGGTATTGTGATAAATCTGCACTCAAAACGCAATAAAAGCAAACCCACAGCCTAATTGTGATCCTCTAACAGAAAGGGAAATGTATTTAATTAAGTGAAAAAGAAAGACATAAGCAGCTAAGCTTAAAATAAAGAATAAATTGAAACAGTACCTCTCATGTAAAAAAAAAAGGAAACATATATATGTTTCTATTTTTTTCATTTCCATCATAAGCAATGCATATAGAGTGGTGTAAGGCTCAATATTAAAGGGGTTGTCCGGGCTTATGTTTTATTTCATATTTATATCTAGGCTGCAAAATGTTGACAATCTGCAATATACATGTTGTCAACATTTTGCAGGGTTTCCTAGATATAAACACATTCACTGCTGGCAGAGAATGTCCAGGGGGTGTGATTGTGCATGCAGGTCGTTTACACCTACTCTAGCACAATCGCACCCCCTCCCCTATTCCTAGTATGGCCAGCCACCCCCAGGCCATACATGCCCGCCCCCTGCCCACTAAACACTATGGAATGAAACCACCCCCAGGGCTCCTACTGGCCGCCCCAGCCCCTAACATCACCACCCACCCTCTGCAAAACAGCGGTCCCCAGTGCACTGATACAAGGTGCCAAAACCGCTGCTGTGAAAGCGATTCCGGCACACTGTGTCAGTGCAACAGGGGACCCGCTGCATATGTGTGCTGCTCACCCTCCTCTTGTGCAGCCGGTGGTCCTCCGCCCTGGTCCCAGTCATGTGCAGCCGGGGTCCACACTCTGCAGCCGTATCTGTGCTGTGTGGAGCGGTGCCCGTCGCCTGCTTTCTCCAGACCTCCAGTTACCATAGAGCAGAGGCTGTGGAGCAGTCCTCTCTATACCGCTCCACCAGCTCTATGGTACTGGAGGTCTGGAGAAAGCAGGCGACGGCACCGCTCCACACAGTACAGATACAGCTGCAGAGTGTGGACCCCGGCTGCACATGACCGGGACCAGGGCGGAGGACCACTGGCTGCACAAGAGGAGGGTGAGCAGCACACATATGCAGCGGGTCCCCTGCTGCACTGACAGTGTGCCGGAATCGCTTTCACAGCAGCGGTTTCGGCACCTTGTATCAGTGCACTGGGGACCCCTGTTTTGCAGAGGGTGGGTGGTGATGTTAGGGGCTGGGGCGGCCAGTAGGAGCCCTGGGGGTGGTTTCATTCCATAGTGTTTAGTGGGCAGGGGGCGGCATGTATGGCCTGGGGTGGCTGGCCATACTAGGAATAGGGGAGGGGTGTGATTGTGCTAGAGTAGGTGTAAACGACCAGCATGCACAATCACACCCCCTGGACATTCTCTGCCAGCAGTGAATGTGTTTATATCTAGGAAACCCTGCAAAATGTTGACATCATGTATATTGCAGATTGTCAACATTTGCAGCCTAGATATAAATATGAAATAAAACATAAGCCCGGACAACCCTTTAAGTCTGTGGGTACAAACACCCACTCAATACATATATTGAAAGAGTATTTGTATCCATAGACTTAATATTGAGCCTTACACCGATCTACAACCCTGGCAAAAATTATGGAATCACCTGGCTCAGGGGATGTTCATTCAGTTGTTTAATGTTGTAGAAAAAAAGCAGATCACAAACATGGCACAAAACTAAAGTCATTTCAAATGGCAACTCTCTGCCTTGAAGAAACACTAAAAGAAATCTTGAAAAAAAAATGTGGTAGCCAATAACGGTTACTTATGTAGACCAAGCAGGGGGAAAAATTATGGAATCACTCAATACTCAGGAAAAAATTATGGAATCATGACAAACAAACAAACAAAATAATACTCAAATACATACTAGTATTTTGTTGCACCACCTCTGGCTTTTATAACAGCTTGCAGTCTCTGAGGCATGGACTTAATAAGTGACAAACAGTACTCATCATTAATTTTGCTCCAACTTTCTCTGATTGCTGTTGCCAGATCACCTTTGCAGGTTGGAGCCTTGTCATGGACCATTTTCTTCAACTTCCAACAAAGATTTTCAATTGGATTGATATCCTGACTATTTTCAGGCCATGACATTGACCTTATGTGTCTTCTTTCAAGGAATGTTTTCACAGTTTTTGCTCTATGTCAGGATGCATTATCATCTTGATAAATGATTTCATCATCCCCAAACATCCTTTCAATTGATGGGATAAGAAAAGTGTCCAAAACATCAATGTAAACTTGGGCATTTATTGAAGATATAATGACAGCCGTCTCCCCAGTGCCTTTAGCTGACATGCAGCCCCATATCATCAATGACTGTGTAAATTCGCATGTTCTCTTCAGACAGTCATCTTTATAAATCTCATTGAAATGACACCAAACAAAAGTTCCAGCATCATCACCTTGCCCAATGCAGATTCGTAATTCATCACTGAATATATGACTTTCATCCAGTCATCCACAGACCATGATTGCTTTTCCTTAGCCCATTGTAACCTTGTTTTTTCTGTTTAGGTGTTAATGATTGCTTTTCTTTAGCTTTTCTTTATGTAAATCTCATTTCTTTAGGCGGTTTCTTACAGTTCGGTATCAGACGTTGACTTCAGTTTCCTCCCATTTGTTCCTCATTTGTTTTGTTGTGCTTTTCCTGTTTTGGAGGCATATTGCATTAAGTTTCCTGTCTCAATACTTTGATGTCTTCCTTGGTCTACCAGTATGTTTCCCTTTAACCACCTACCCATGTTGTTTGTATTTGGACCAGATTTTAGACACAGCTAACTGTAAAAAAACAACATCTTTTGCAACATTGGTGTTGATTTACCCTCTTTTAAGAGTTTGATAATCCTTTCCTTTGTTTCAATTGACATCTCTCGTGTTGGAGCCATGATTCATGTCAGTCCACTTGGTGCAACAGCTCTCCAAGGTGTGATCACTCCTTTTTAGATGCAGACTAATGAGCAGATCTAATTTGATGCAGGTGTTAGTTTTGTGAATGAAAATTTACAGGGTGTTTCCATAATTTTTTTCCTCAGAATTGACTGATTCCATAAGTTTTCCCCCTGCTTAGTCTACAAAAGTAACCGTTGCTGGCTAGCATATATTTTTTATCAAGATTTATTTTAGTGTTTCTTCAAGGCAGAGAGTTGCCATTTGAAATACTTTAGTTTTGTGCCATGTCTGTGATCTGCTTTTTTTCTTCAAAATTAAACAACTGAATAGACATCCTCTGAGCAAGGTGATTCCATAATTTTTGCCAGGGGCTGTATATACAGCTCTGGCAAAAATTAAGAGACCACTGCCAAATTTTCAGTTTCTCTGATTTTTCTCTTTATAGGTATATTTTTCAGAAAAATGTACATTGTTCTTTTATTCTATAAACTACTGACAACATGTCTCCGAAATTCAAAGGTAAAATTTTTGTTATTTGCAGCAAATGAGAAATTGTCAAAATAATAAAAAAGAAACAGTGCTTTCAGACCTTAAATAAAGAAAACAAGTTCTTATTCATATACAAACAACAAAACTCATGTTTTAACTCAGGAAGGCTTCAGAAATCAATATTTAGTGGAATAACCATGATTTTTAATCACAGCTTTCATGCGTCTTGGCATGCTTTCCACCAGTCTTTCACACTGATTTTCGGTGACCTTATGCCACTCCTGGCACAAAAATGTAAGCAGTTCTTCTTTGTTTGATGGCTTGTGACTATTCATCTTCCTCTTGATTACATTCCAGAGGTTTTCAATGGGGTTCAGGTCTGGAGATTGGGCTGGCCATAACAGGGTCTTGATGTGGTGCTCCTTCATTGATTGACCTAGCTGTGTGGTATGGGGAATTGTCCTGCTGGAAAAAACAGTCCTCAGAGTTGGGGAACATTACCTGAGCAGAAGGAAGCAAGTGTTTTTCAAGGATAACCTTGTATGTGGCTTGATTCATATGTCTTCGCAAAGATTAACCTGCCCATTCTCGGCCTTGCTAAAGCCTCTCCAGATCATCACCGATCTTCCACCAAATTTCACAGTGGGTGCAAGACACTGTGGCTTGTATGCCTCTCCAGGTCACTCTCTAACCATTAGATGACCAGGTGTTGGGCTAAGCTGAAAATTAGACTCATCAGAAAAGATTACCTTACTCCAGTCCTCTATGGTCCAATCCTTATGGCTTTTGGCAAACTTCAGTGTGGCTCTCCTTTGCTTGTCATTGATGAAGCCTCTTTTCCTAGCTTTACATGACTTGAGACAGTCACAAGACATCACACAATGAAGAACTGCTTAAAAGACTGTGAAAGACTGGAGGAAATCAGAGAAAAAGAAAATTTTGCAGTGATCTCTTAATTTTTTCCAGAGCTGTATATAGAAAGAGAGCAAGTGAGATAAATATATAAAAAGAGATAAAGGCTGCTTACAATGCATGGGGGTTTTCACCCCAAGTCCAACACCCAAAGATTGTATACCAACAGAAAGGAGGGTGGTCGAGACTTGATAAGTGTCCAAGCAACCATCATGGAAGAAACAAGGAGTATCCAGGAATACATCAGAAAAATGGCACCAGAAGATGAGATGCTGAAAGAGAGAGCCTAAGGCAGCAACAAGTCCTGGAAGAACAGGACCATGAAGTGCCATGGTAAAACAAGCCGCTGCATGGGATGTACCATCGACAGACAATGAAGGTGGCCACATGGAGAAATCCTACCAATGGCTGGAGATAGCTGGAATCGACAGCACAGAGACATTATTCATAGCGGCACCCAAACGCAGGCGCTGAGTTCAAGATCCATTGACGCAGGGATCTACCACACAAGACAAGACCCAAGGTGCAGACTATATAAGGAAACCTTGGAAACAGTCCAACACATATTGGCAGGATGACTTATTATTGAGCCTTACACTGTTTTATGTGAATTGCTCATAGAGGGTTTAAATTTAACATTAAAGTTAGAAGAAATCTTCCCCTGTTGGATTATTCTATTGTTACATGGTATGGTTGAACAGACTGAAATGAATGGGGCTTGGAGAGAGTAAGTCTATGGCATATGAGATCAATGAATGGGATGAAGGATTTTTATTACAGACCCGACATTGTTACTCATACAGAACAGTAGATCCATTCTAGAAGTTTACGCAATTCAGTTCATAGACTTCAGAAACACTGGAAGATATTTTAGTTATTATAAAATCCCTTACGCTTGCAGTAAAAACGACCTTTGAGCAGATATGAAAAGTCAGACCTACAGGGTGAAGCAGTCAAATAAACCTGTTTCACTACTTTACTGGCTACTCAAGCAATGCCAGTTATCTTACAATTGGTGCAGGATGGTCTAAATGACGACTTGTCCGATTCCTAATCAACATAGGGAAGGACTGGGATATCTATGGTAGAATCTGAAAGTGTTACAAGACCAAGAACATGAAAACCACAAACATGCTAAATTTATCTTAATGCACATCACTGTTTATCTACCATATTACAAAGTACTGTTCATTTCACTGCCCTTGTGCTAATTTTCAACCTGAATTCACTTAAAGGGAAGGTACCATAATTGTTTTTAAATTTCAAAAATGAAAAGCATTATTTTTAATCTTATAAAATATGAAAAATTATTTTAAAAGTTTTGATACCTTCCCCTTTTAAATATTAGGGAGATCGGCTGCTTTAATTTGCTGTGAAAACCTAGTGTACTGCTAGCTCACATTACAACTACAGTAAAAGTAAGTGGGATCTGGGTGTTTGCAAAAAGAAAAGGGAGGATAAAGTTTAGGATCAAAGTGTGAAGCCATTTTGTTGGTGACTGAAAAGTGATGTTAACATGTGGAAAGTGTCCAAGAGTATGGCAGGCAGCTCCAATTTAATTAGTTTGGGCTGCTTGTTACATCATATACGGAATGTATGATGTGCTGAGATTAGATAACTGGACTGTGAAGCAGTAGCGTCCAAAGCAGTAGTCAAGATCGATGGGATTACTCTCTTCACCACAGCATGCCACCAACATCATTATTAGGGTGTGTGTGTGTAAACAGAGTTACATTTGAAAGACATCATCAGGCCAGAGGCTCTGCACTTTTCGCCAGTTAGAAAGAATCCACAATATGGTGATAAAACTTTAAGTTGTTTACCGGTGCTTAACAAGGTTTGAACAAAGCTCATATCTTCCAGGTTTCATTTGTTCTGTGACACCCTGAGGGTCCAATCACCACAGAGTTACTGCACCTCAGCCAGATGTGTGGTACCCCACTCTTGGGTAACAAGGGGACACTACTGGGTACCCATACACCCGCATCCAACACTACTTACTCCGGGTTGGGGATTCGTGCAGACCCTGTTTAAGGAGGGCCCCATTCTCGGCCAGAAGGTAAATAGGTAGAGGGTGTGGGTGGAGGAAGTAGGAAAGGAGAGCACCAGGAAGTTAGGAAGCAGGAAGCGGAGCGACATAGAGAACTGACGTACTTAAGTGATGAGAGAAGAATGAGGAGAGTTGGTATTAGGAGTCTGACACGAGAGGACGTGAGAGAGAGACGTATTGGGGACTAGAGCCACTTGGAGCTCGTCCAAGGAAAAGAAGGAAAAGACCAGACTGAGGAGCTAGAGAGGAGCTCTGGAGGGACAGAAGGGGTCCCAGGGGCACAGGAAGTGAAGGATCCACCCGTGGTTCCCGCAGCCAAGTCGACCGTGACTGTGGTTGGCTGGAGGCACTGGGCCGCAGAGGGGACTGGCCCAGACTGGTGAAGTGACTGAAAGACTCAGCTAGGGAACCGGAGACTGTGGTAGTTTCAAGTGCAACAGTCCATGACCACACTTACTTGTCGAAAAGGTAGCCACATAGGGTCAAGGGGATTGGGACGAAGTTGCCCGCGAGGACCCGAGGTTACTGGCTCGACACACTGTGTGTGAAGCGTGGGGCAGGAGGGCGAGAGCAAGCACAGGAAGACGACCCGGGAAGGAATACTAGAAGGGGGTCCCAGTGGGTCATTCCCAAGTTATCCGAGAGTTGGTTGGAGCCATAAACCCGGGGAGCACAGCACCTCGCGGACCACTGGAAACACATGGTCTCGTGAATGAACAGTGAGTTAAAATCCAGAGACTGCATCCCGCTGTGTCTTCCAAGTTATTTATCGCATTGTTGCCCTATTTAGACACTGTACAGCTGCCCAGGGGTCCTCTGCTCTACCCGTGGAGGGCCACACCACCTCAGCTGCAATACCAACAGCCCCAGCGGATCTGCACTGCAGTGTCAGCCATCCATCCCTCATTGCCGAAAACCACAGGTGGCTTCACGTTAAATCCCATACAAAATATTCCCTATTTAATAACACCACCAGGGCCACAGAACTGGGTCACACTATCGTGACATCCCCAAAGAACTGCCCAATCCGGTTCAGAGTACCCCACGGTCCTGGTAGGGTGTGTCAGTTCAAAAGCCATCATTTCTGTATAGATATCAGGCATGTTCACATGGGCGCACCCAGCATGGGGCAGGGGGGGCAGAGAATCTGAAGCCGCCGACTCCTGCAGTCCATTGTACACGAAGCATCTATTAGACGCTCTGTATGTACAATGGAAGCCCTGATTCCCGGCATTTCCCGGTGAGGGCCACGTCATCAGGTCACCCGATTACACTGATGACGGTCACCGGCAGAGACGACAGAAGGATGAAGCGCAGCATTCCACACTGGAGCTGAGGAAGGCAGGGGGCAGTAACGTAATTAGTGGAACGGAGACAGGGTTGGGGGGTGTATGAGGAGCAGAGTGGGGGGAGTATGAGTAGCAAACTGGGGGGAGAGGATAGGGGGTGTATGAGGAGCAAACTGGGGGGAAAGGATAGGGGGTGTATTAGGAGGAGATTGGGGGGAGTATGAGGAGCAAACTGGGGGAACAAGGTGGGGAGAGAGTATAAGGCACAAGCTGGGGGAGTATGAAGAGCAAACTGAGAGGACAGAGTGGGGGGAGATGGATGGTGGGAGTATGAGTAAACGGGGGGCAGGGTGGAGGGAGTGGGTGGGGTGTGTATTAGGAGCAAACTGGGGGGACAGGGTGGCGGGAAGTAGGAACAAACTGGGGGAGAGGGCGGGGGGAGAATATGTGAACCAAACAGGGGGAGAGGATGGGGGGAGTATAAAAGGAGCAAACGAGGGGGAGAGGGTGGGGGAGTGGTGTATGTGGAGACAGCATGAAGAGAAAATGGGGTATTTGAGGCACAATATGGAGCAAGGGAAGATGGGTATAGACACAGTATGTGAAGGACAGTATGGGAAGCAAGAGGGTAAATTTGAGGATCCAGTATAAGGAGTAAGGGAAAGATGGCTGCGGCACAGTATGTGGAGTGAGGGGGGATTATATGGGTGTGGAGACAGTATGCGGAGTGAGGGGCATGGTTGCGACACAGTATGTGGAGTGAGGTGGGATAGGTGTGGAACTCAGTATAAGGAGTTAGGGGGGTTATATGGGTGTGGATACAGTATAAGGAGTGATGGGGGATGGCTGTGGCACAGCATGTTGAATGAGGGGGATCAGTGTGGACACAGTATGAGGTGGGAGGGGGATGGCTGCGGCACAGTATGTGGAGTGAGGGGGGATCGGTGTAGACACAGTATGTGGAGTGAGGGGGATGGCTGCGGCACAGAATAGAGTGTGAGTAGTGTGGGGTTGTATGGAGAGGGGCAGCGTGCAGGGACAGTATGTTGAGGATGGGGAGTTTGATTAGATAGAACAGTATAAACAGTGGGCAGTATAGGGGGACATAGTGTTAGAGGACAGTATGACCAGGGCGCCCAGTGTGGAGGGAAAGGGCAGTGTGGAGGGCATGTGCCATGACAGGGACAGTGTGTAAATCATATTATGTGCAGGGAACAGTGAGGAGGAGCAATTATTTATTATGGGGCACAGTGTACGCAGGGGTGCTTCAAGCCCCCCTGCTGCCTGAGCCGTATAGAGGACCGGGAAGGGTGGGTGCTAGCAGCCTTCAGCCTCCCCGCCGCCCCTGTAGCCTGCACAAGTAGAGCGCCGCCGCCATCCCATCGGGTGACGCTGCGGCGGCCGCAGCCACGCAGAGGTCCGGCCGCTGCTGCTGGCGCCGCCCCGTTCTCTGATGCCGCTCCCCTGGCTGTTGCTGCTTGGTGCTCAGGGTTCACACTGTCCAATGGACGGGGCGGCCCTGAGTGTAGGGCAGATATTTTTACTTAGGAGAATTTTGACAATTCTGCTATTTTTAAGGGTATCGTGCCGGGATGTCCTGCAGAAGACCGGAGAAGATGGACGTCTGCAGAGATGAACTGCGGATGTGAAAAGTCATCAAGGTGCGGACAAGATGAAGGAAAGAAATAGACGACCCCGATCGGAGACAACGTCATCTATAAGGTACCTGGATGTAAATAATTATTTGTGATAATGACTAATTCTCATGAGTACTGTGGTTCCTGTATGCTTCTGGCTGGTAACAACAACTCTCAGTACCCTTACCATTGTTAAGGATGTAGTAGGAGTTGTAGGTTCATGCAGTACCAATGTGTGACCTGACATTACTATTGTTTTACCAAGTACTGATGGTGGTTGTGATGATGAATTGTGATAATGATGAGGGTTCTATTTATGTATTTCTGTACCTCTGGTGATCTATTGATGTGGGTTTTGACATAGTACTTCTGTATTGATAGGAGTTATATGGATGTATTTCTGTACTGAGGAGGGTTTTGATGCTGTGTTTCTGCACTGATGAGGGTTCTGGTGATGTATTTCTGTACTGAGAGTTTTGACATAGTGTTTCTGCACTAATGGAGGTTATATGGATGTATTTCTGTAACTCTGGTGGGTCTGGTGATGTAGTTTTGTGGTGCTTGTGCTGTAGTTTAGTGCTTGCGAGACTCGGTCACAGGTGTGCTTGCACTGAGCACGCAGACCTGCGGCACTGCGCAGGCATGAGAGCAATGTGACATACACAGGAGCGGTGGCTCTTCACAGGAGCGAGGTGGGCATTTCAACCAGTGGGGCGACAAGGACCAGATTGTGTAAACACAAGGAGACACAACGAGGCGCAGAATAGTGCCCTATCAATGATGACACTTTTTGTAAAAAGGTGAAGTGTAAATCCACTCACCTTGTTGGGTTGTGCAAACCCACAACCGGCTGGAGCGCGAGAAATGCAGCTGCTGCTGGACCTCCACCTACCACAGGACGTGGATCACTGGTATCAGATGTAAGGAAAAAGAAGGTGTATACCGCTCCGCGCTGCTGTGTCACAAAGTCACGAAGAAGACGGTGCTTCAATAAAACATCCTTTATTCTTCCTGTCCTACGCGTTTCGAAGCCACCTCTGAGCTCCTTCCTCAGGGATGTCCCTGAGGAAGGAGCTCAGAGGTGGTTTCGAAACGCGTAGGACAGGAAGAATAAAGGATGTTTTATTGAAGCACCGTCTTCTTCGTGACTTTGTGACACAGCAGCGCGGACTGGTATACACCTTCTTTTTCCTTACATCTAAGGACCAGATTGAGCAGATCCTCCATTTTCAGCTAATTTCCATACCGCTCAGGAGATATTAAAAGTTCATTTTTGAGGTACACAGGGGAACTGCTGAGCATATAGAGTGGTCACAGGAATCCCAAATACATCATGTAAAAAGTGGTGGGTAGGGGTTAGAACGGCCAAAGGGAGTGACAGGTTCCCTTTAAAGGGAACCTGTCAGCTCTTTTTGAAATTCCCGCCTCCTGTGGTACTCTGACGCGCTGGCCGAAATGTCATATCCGACCCGATGCATTGTAGGGGTTGATCATGTGTTCATTCCGGCTTCAATATGCGCACTGCGCATGCGCTGTCGCCCGGCCGAACACGTGATCAGCCCCCACAATGCACCGGGCCAGATATGATGTTCTGAACGACCATGACTTGCCCCCCTAGTTTTGATCCTGGCTGGGTACGCCCATGCATGTTCACACTATTGGGATAACCAGTACTACATTGTTCATTCTTCACCAGAGCTTCATACAGAGCTACAGACATGATGTAAATGTTTTTCATGGAGGTTGCCAGGTAGGAAGGAGGAGGATGACTGATCCCACCGATATCTACCACACGGGTCCATCATGTGTTTCACTGTAACTATAATTTTTAGCACTGCTACAGTACTTTTCCTGGAGCTGCTCCAAGAGCCATTGCCACTGTGCCGATGTCCCTCAGCTGGGCACTCCCTTCTGGCCAAGAACATACCTGCACCTTTTTACACAGGCTGCCTGGTAGGAGTCCCCCTGTTCTCTTTCCACCTTCATAGAGCTACATCTACACTCTGAGCCTGGTTACTCTTCCACCTCCTGTACCCATGTTCCCTCTTAGGGTATGTGCCCACAGGACGTTTTTGCTGAGTCTTTCCTGCGGTTTCTGCATGCAGAAAACCATTGGTTTTATAGTAATTTATGCTAATTTGTTCCTGGGTTTTGATTCCCAGCAAAACCAATGTATTTCACAGAAATGCTGTGCACACACATTGGTTTTGCAAGTGTCAAGAACTGTCAAATACCTGCGTTTTTGGTGCGGATGGGAAAGAATTGACATGTTAATTATTTTCCTGTGTTTTTGCTAAAGTCAATGGAAAAAACGCAGGAAAAATGCAGCTAAAAAAACGCAGTAAAAACGCACATAAAACGCGCAAAAAACACGCAAAAAACAGAGACAAGATCATAGCTAATCTCCTGTCAAGGACTCTAGGATCCTCAGGTTTTGCTGCGTTCAGGACTGCTCAAAAAACGTCCTGTGGGCACATACCCTTAGGCTTTCACTACTCAATTCTACACACTGACTGACTGGAATCAAGAACTCACACTCTTTTTCTCAACTCTCCCTCACTGTGGGCCAGCTACCAGTTAACCCCTGGCAGAACTACCACCCTCACGCTCTACCTCATAGTTGTAGATAGCATGTGGATATTGAGTCTCCTTTTGCTTCCCTTATCACTTTTAGGGGACTGCAGATCTAATACTTGCCGGTACTAATCATATCATAGTTATTATTAATATGTTGATAGCTGTCTACAAAAGATGCAAATTATCCACAATTTCTCTGCATTTAGTGCCAAGGGACCCATATTTGGGGTCTTCCCCTTTGTTTTTTGTGGGCTTTCTTTCATCGGGATCATTTTGGGACTCCTTCCATACAATTGTTATACAGGGTTTTTATTTCAATAACAGTTTGTTCCAGAAAGTTACTGGAGTATTTTACTACCCTTTCTTCTCTAAGTGGGTTCATATTGTTTCACAGGCCCTTTCCCCTACCAGGGTTTTCCTCCTAGGAGTTTCAGATTTTTTCTATACAGATTTATCTGACTTCTAAAAATGTTTTTTGTTGTCTGTGTCTTCCCTGCATTCTTTTGTGTCTTTTCTCCACATTTTCCTTGCCCAGTCTTTTTCTTTCAGGGGGCAGTATCATATGAAGATAAAACAGACCAGAAAAAAGAGGGCAATCACCCATTTGGTGCTTCTTAGGAATTTATTCCCTTTTCAGGGTTCTGTTCAGGATTCCATAAAGTACAATGGAGGGAGGGGGGGATATGGAGGGATGCCGGACAACGGCCCGTTTCGTGCCCTGAATGGCTCTTCTGCTGGTCCGATAGTCTATGACGTAATTTCCCATTATTTATAAGGGGGTTGATCCAATGATCGTCATAATAATAACATGTGATACAATAATTGTGCAAATACAACTATAATAAAACAATTGTAGATACAAATCCAGAATGCATTAAAAGACAATCAATAACAGATTTGATTATACAAAAAAGTGTTTTCTATATAAAACGGGATGTTTAGTTTAGATCATTGTTTTTGATCTATGCAGCACTTCACTTTTGCTGGAATGAAAAGGCTAGGTCGATGCCCAGGTGAATTAATCAATAGCAGAAGGGAATAGTTTAGACAGCGGTAGTTTTAAACCGCAATAATGTCAAACTGAACCGTAATCATGAGTCTTATACTCTGTCACGATTTAAGCTACTATATATTTGTTAGGTAATAGTTTATACAGTGGATATTTTTATGTTGTGATCAAAATTACTATACATTTTTTCTCATTAATTTTTATAACTATTTTGAATATTCTGGTCCAACATAATTCCATTTAGTAGCGATAAAAAGTGAGCACACTCCTCAAGGGATAAGGGACCCCTGATCGCAGAGGATGGCAGCCGGGAAATCCTCATATCAAGCAGAAGAAAATCCTGCATCTTGTCTATTAGCAGGGAGGGAGGACGTGGAGATGTTTTTCCATGAATGCAACACTAAAGACATAACAGAAGTGTTGGGATAAAAAAGTTTGCAGCAAAAGATCACTGACTCGCTGAAAGAGAAGTGCGTCTCTTCTGGACGGTTTCCTCTCTAAAATCATATGTAGCAAGTAAAAGGATCCCTCCAGGATTAAGGCTGCCTTCAGACTTGCAGATGCCTCCGCTGCGTTTTGCAGAGGCATCTGCAAGTATCTGCATGCAGACCACGCCCCTATGTTTATAATGGAGCGCACGGCGGTTGCAGATGCTTGCAGACCGCCGTGCGCTCTCATGCCCGCATAGTGATCTGTGCGCAGGCGGATGCCTGCGCACAAATCACACATTCTCACCCACACCAGGGACGCAACATCTCGCGTCCCTGGTGCGGACGAGAGTGTGTGATCTGTACGCAGGCATCGCCTGCGCATAGATCACTAATGGCGGCATGAGAGCGCACGGCGGTCTGCAAGCATCTGCAGACCGCCGTGCGCTCCATTATAACATAGGGGCCATGGTCTGCATGCAGATACTTGCAGAGCCTCTGCAAACGCTGCGAGGCATCTGCAAGTCTGAAGGCAGCTAAGGGCCACTTACACACACCAACTTATCTGTCCAACTTCTGACCACTACTGTTGCAGTGAAATCATGGACACATTGCTCCATTTTGTGACTGTGTACAATGTAACAATGTGTCCATGATTCACTGCAACCAGTAAGTTGGTCAGAAGTTGGACAGATAAGTTGGTGTGTGTAAAGTGGCCATAAGGATCAATAAAAGTGTAGCTATTGAACAACAAGATAAAAACTTAATCTTATGCAACACCTGTGCTCCAAACTCAGGAAAGATCTGCTTTCTGAGCATGATCTTTTCCTTGATTAGGAATTACCTCCATCATCTTTATTTTTATGGGGAATTTCAATGTAACCCTTCTTAGAAATATTTGATATAATCAATCACTCAATAAGGGAATTTCTCCCTCAGAAACTTGAGTAACCTGTTGAAAGATTTCAAGAAATTAATGAGAAATAGCTGCCCTTTCGATCTCTGGATGGTGGACCATCCTAGGGAAAGAGCTTACTCCATCTACAACCCCCCTCTCCACCATACTCACACAAGGATAAACTTTTTTGCTAGCATACTGGTTTTTAGGATGCCGGAGAAGGTGAATATATGCTCTATCACCTGTTCTAACTAACTAAATATTGTTCGATTTGAGGGCATCCTACACTCTGATTAGGAACTGCCATTGGCTTTTAAATGAATATCTGGTTAAAGACCAGTTTCTGGTTAAGAAGAACCCTATTGTGACAAACCACACCATGCAGCCCCGCCCTAACGTCTCTAATACGTCTGAGTCACATGATTTGGTCTTGTTACAAGGATGAAAAGTGGTCTTTGTGGGAGCGCTCAAATGACAGGCACCTAAACGGATTTCATTAACATGCAACTTTATTTCCCCTTAGCTCCATAACATGTTTCAACTGTGCTCTGACAGTGTTCCTCAGGCGGTGACGTAGTTCCGGAACTCGGGAGACCACGTGACCGGAAAGGTCCTATCGGAGCAGCCGGGTACGAGTGAGGAAGGAGGAAGGAACGAATGGTCGTTGCATCAAACTGGACACCTAACGGAGGCTTACAAACCGGGTTGTGCAGGCAGCACAACCGTGTCAGGTGAGTGGCCACTGCCCCATGCCACTAATAAGAGTCTGGAGGATCCTACCCATTGCGCCCCATTTTTCTTTTGTTTTACATGATTTGGTCTTGTCACTTCTGCCAACACATGATGCTTTGCACCCCCTGGGGGTACATAAGGCCAGCTTGGCACAGTTTTAAACTGACACTCCCTGTCCACGTGAGCATAGGGTGGCATGAGAAGAGAGAGAGGGTGATCCGGACAACATACTGTGTAGCACCAGATTCGCTCACAACCCTGACAGGCTGAGAGACTGCTAAAGAGCAACCCAGGAATAAATTATATACTTAATCACCTTAAGGGAACACTAGACAAACATTATATACAGAATGTATAAACATATACAAAGGCCAGATAGCAAATACAGGTGGTAATTTAAAAGTAGACATACATAAGTCAGTTACCAGTTTCCTTGGTTGCTTGCAGCCATCTGGGATGTGATTTGGAAACAAGGGCTTCCAGTTACTTCCAAGATGATGCATGGCATGACCTCCCCACAAGATAACAAAATGGCCATTTTCTGGCACTCAGAGATAACCTCCTTGGTCGGCCACTCTCCTTCTGCCCCCTTGGCTGGTATTAACTCTCTCCCATAGTCTTTACTGCTTGAAAATGACAAAAAGCTATGATGGGTCATACTTCTTCCCGCCAGGTAGGTCCTAGGGAGGTGGTTCTAGTGCCATCGGATCCAGCTGAGTCCCTGTTATGCTTGGAGCCCAAGCATGGCTTCCTCTCTGGCTGATAATTCTCTTTGAGGCTCAGGCCTCAGCAGGAGTTTCATCCTTTTACAAAACTCAGTGCAAGTCATTTGCTGCTGGAGGTGTGATTTTCCCCTTTCAAGTGTTTGGTGGCTAGAACCCCTGCTGACCTAGAAAACTAAAACTCATGAACATGATCCCCCTAAACTGCTGTGAGTGGTAGGGCATCAAATATTCTTCACACATATCAATTCACCTTACTATTTTTTTCTTCAACTTAATAATGAATTAGTGTCCTCTTCTGTTCTCTGGGAAATCCACAAGGCAGTGATAAGAGGGCATTGCTCTAGAGCAGGGCCGGCGTTAGGGGGGGGGGGGTTAGACTGGGCAGTTGCCTAGGGCCCCCACTCTCTTAGGGGCCCCCAAAGGAGCTGAACTGAAAATAGCCATAAAACAGTAAAAAAAAATAAAAAGATACACATATTTGGTATCGCTGCGTTCGTAAGAATCTAAGCTATCCATATACGAACTAAATTAATCCAATTGGTAAATGGAGTAACGGAAAAAAAATTAAAACGCCAGAATGTGTTTTTTTGGGCCACCACGTTGTTACAATACAATGTAATAAAAGGCGATCAAAAATGTTGTATCTGACTCAAAATAGGATCAGTAAAAATGTCAGCTCAGGGCACATAAAATAAGCCCTCACATAGCCCTGTATCTCCAAAAATTAAAACATCATGGGTCCTGGAAAATGGGGAATAAAGCAAATGTATTTAAATATTATTATTTTTTTTTTTTTTACAAATTTCTGGGGGTTTTTATGATTGAAATAAAAATGTTCAGTATCTTCTTATTCTGACCTAGATAATCAACTTATGAAGTCATTTTTACCATATAGTTAACATGATAAATAAAAAACTCAAATACATTGTGGAATTGCACTTTTTTTGCACTTTTATTTGCAATTTCAAAGCGCCTGGAATTTCTTTCTCATTCTCCAGTACATTTTGTGGTAGAATGAATGATGTCATTCAAAAGTACAACTCATCCCGCAAAAAACAAGCCCTCGTACGACGATGTGGAAGGAAGAATAAAAAAGTTCTGGCTCTTGGAAGAAGCGGAGGGAAAAATAAAAACGAAAAATCGCTCAGTGATAAAAGTTATAAACTTACAAGGCTTTAAAGGGGATGTCCAGGATTAACAAAACTTTACTACATTCTTTCAAAACAGCGCCACCTCTGTGTACAGGTGGCATGTGGTATTACAGCATAGGTCCATTCCCTTCAATTAAGATGAGGTGCAATATCACATACAACCTGTAGACAGGGGTGGCGCTGTTTTTGAAAGAAATCAGTCATGTTTATGGAATTCTCGACAACTCCTTTAAGATCAATATTTCCACTAGTGACCCCAGAACAACAGGATGGGGCTTAATTCAAATGTATTTTTTTTATAATATGAAGAATATAGCAGAATTTTGTTAAAGATGACATTTAAGTAGATGATCCTATGGAAACATTCCTCTAATTGTCTCTCCAGTTTGTAAATCCTATTTAATTATACACTTGTAGGTAATTTTTAATCAATATAAGGAGTCCTGTGTTCACAATCCACATCTCTTTGTCAGAGGATAATGGCGGGATTACACGTTGCGATATCGTAGTACAATTTCAATTAAAAGTCACGTGGTTCGATCGTTGGACCCGAGATCGTTCCTGCATTGTATGGTGTTAACATCCAATACGATGCAGGAACGATGTCAATGAGATATCGGGGATTGAATGAGCGTGCTATTCAATGCCCCGATATTGAAGGGAGATTGGAGTCGGATCGTGCTGTGTAAACGCACAACTACGATGCGATTTGAAATGTCACCCATTCACTCCCATGTTAAAGGATCATTCCTGGGTTGGGGGGCGTAGACATCGCACGGACGTTGTATTCCGATATCGCAGCGTGTAAACATCCAATGCGATGCGGGAGAAACGTGCACTAAATGCGCGCTCCCGCGCCATTGAGTTGCGATATCGCAACGATATTGAAGCGTGTAAACCCACCATAAGAGGTTAGAAAGAGCAACGCTCCCTGGAGGAGCCGTCCTGTGTGACACAGACAATGATGGGAATGGATGTGTGTGTCTATGTGTGTGTGCACAGTGTATACGTGTGTGTCTGTGTGTGTGCTCAGTGTATACGTGTAATATATAGTGTTTGTGTCACATACTGTGTGTGTCTGTTTGAGTGCTTGGTGTATAGGTGTAATATATATAGTGTTTGTGTCACATACCGTATGTTGCATGTATGTAACATCCACATTTATAAACCCCAGCAGCACAGATGAGAGTTCCTAGGTGTAAACAGGTCGGCAATCGCCCAACAAACAAGCAAAATGTGGCTCATCATCGGGTGATTGGATGTTTATGGAGGAACAAAAATCCTTGCTCTCGGCAGCACATCACCCGCTGCAAACTGCAGAAGAGCTGCCGATAGCATGATCCTGTAGAGAATAGATTGCTCTACCGGTGATTGTTCTGTGCCATCATTCTTCATCATCCTGTGTAAAAAATTCGGAAACAAGCTCTGAATGACTTGAATATTATAGGTCGCGCTCATTTACCAGTCTGAATTCTGCGCTTGTACTTGTACTCTAAATGTCTGAGTGTGACGGTGCAATATGTGAGCATTTAGGGCCCCACTTTAACCTTTTGCCCAGGGCCCCACTTTGCCTTAAACCGGCCCTGCTCTAGAGTTAAAAGTAATGCTAACTACCTACACACTAAATTTTCCTCCCAACTTAAAACATTAGAAAAGAAATTGGTAGCTTCCCTGTCTACGAAAATACTGAGGAACATAATTGCGTTTAGGGAAAAGCGAAGATAATTATCTATACATGAAGTTGAGAAGCTTCTCCCATGTTCTAAACAAAAATGCTATGAAAAAGGTAAGGCTCACTCTTTTTTGGCTTGCCAAGAGCATTCTGTAGCCTTTCTGTGAAGGTCCGCTTAGGAGAAGTTAAATCTTTCCAGGCCACTATTATGAGATTTATCTGGAGATAAACGACATAGAATATCTAAACAAATCCTCATTATTCATAATCAACAAGAAGGTCTGATATCATTAAATATTATTGGGCAATTCATTTAAGAAAGATTGCGTTGTGTGCATCTTCATGGGCTTACTACAAATGGACTGAGATAGAGAAATTGTGGCAAGCTCCAGTTAATCCAAACTCCCTTTTTTTAGGTAAGCACGACCCATTAAGATATTACAGATGTGTGCTGCATTACGTTTATTGATATACGAGAATGGTTTCAATGGATGCCAATTTCCTTTATGCGTTCCTTATTCTGGAGTGACCCTGCTGTTAATTTTTGCCTATTTGCCATTATTGTATTATTGCACCTGTAGCAATACTTGTTTCTTCCTGTTTTGTTTCCTTTGAAAACTAATAAACTATTTTCTGGAAAAAAAAAAAGATATTACAGATGTGGCCAAAAGTATTGACACCCCTGCAATTCTGTCAGATAATACTCAGTTTCTTCCTGAAAATGATTGCAATCACAAATTCTTTGGTATTATTATCTTCATTTAATTTGTCTTCAGTGAAAAAACACAAAAAGAATTGTCCTAAAGCCAAATTGGATATAATTCCACACCAAACATAAAAAAGGGGGTGGACAAAAGTATTGGCACTGTTGGAAAAATCATGTGATGCTTCTCTAATTTGTGTAATTAACAGCACCTGTAACTTACCTGTGGCACCTAACAGGTGTTGGCAATAACTAAATCACACTTGCAGCCAGTTGACATGGATTAAAGTTGACTCAACCTCTGTCCTGTGTCCTTGTGTGTACCACATTGAGCATGGAGAAAAGAAAGAAGACCAAAGAACTGTCTGAGGACTTGAGAAACCAAATTGTGAGGAAGCATGAGCAATCTCAAGGCTACAAATCCATCTCCAAAGACCTGAATGTTCCTGTGTCTACCATGCACACTGTCATCAAGAAGTTTAAAGCCCATGGCACTGTGGCTAACCTCCCTAGATCTGGGCGGAAAAGAAAAATTGACGAGAGATTTCAATGCAAGATTGTGCGGATGGTGGATAAAGAACCTTGACTAACATGCAAACAAGTTCAAGCTGCCCTGCAGTCTGAGGGTACAACAGTGTCAACCCGTACTATCCGTCGGCGTCTGAATGAAAAGGGACTGTATGGTAGGATACCCAGGAAGACCCCACTTCTTACCCCGAGACATAAAAAAGCCAGGCTGGAGTTTGCCAAAACTTACCTGAGAAAGCCTACAACGTTTTAGAAGAAATGCTCTCTGGTCAGATGAGACAAAAGTAGATCTTTTTGGGCAAAGGCATCAACATAGAGTTTACAGGAGAAAAAAAGAGGCATTCAAGGAAAAGAACACGGTCCCTACAGTCAAACAGGTTCCCTGATGTTTTGGGGTTGCTTTGCTGCCTCTGGCACTGGACTGCTTGACCGTGTGCATGGCATTATGAAGTCTGAAGACTACCAACAAATTTTGCAGCATAATGTAGGGCCCAGTGTGAGAAAGCTGGGTCTCCCTCAGAGGTCATGGGTCTTCCAGCAGGACAATGACCCAAAACACACTTCAAAAAGCACTAGAAAATGGTTTGAGAGAAAGCACTGGAGACTTCTAAGGTGGCCAGCAATGAGTCCAGACCTGAATCCCATAGAACACCTGTGGAGAGATCTAAAAATGGCAGTTTGGAGAAGGCACCCTTCAAATATCAGGGACCTGGAGCAGTTTGCCAAAGAAGAATGGTCTAAAATTCCAGCAGAGCATTGTAAGAAACTCATTGATGGTTACCGGAAGCGGTTGATCACAGTTATTTTGGCTAAAGGTTGTGCAACCAAGTATTAGGCTGAGGGTGCCAATACTTTTGGCCTGCCCATTTTTGGAGTTTTGTGTGAAATGATCAATGTTTTGCTTTTTGCTTCATTCTCTTTTGTATTTTTTCATTGAAGACAAATTAAATGAAGATAATAATACCAAAGAATTTGTGATTGCAATCATTTTCAGGAACAAACTGAGTATTATCTGACAGAATTGCAGGGGTGTCAATACTTTTGGCCACAACTGTACATCCCCTCCTGGGACCAATGCAATTCGCAAAATAAATTTGGCTCTCTTTTATGAAACACTTTAGTTTAGCCACAACTAATTCAACAATTATCTCTTTCGACTTTCAACCACTATTTACAAATAGTACGGAATTATTGATGGTGCATCCGTGGGTCTCAGCTCATCTCTTTAGATTTGCAAATTTGGTTGACGGAGACTCATTGGAAATGTTTTTTTTTTTTATTTTATCAAAACTAAGTTTCCCATAACAAATCGTGACATTGTCCAATATTTGCAGATTGAATACTAGCATTATCTCTATAGACCACTCCAGCAGCGTGATCTGCCCCACCTCTGGATCTCATTGGCCCAGGCTATATGTCATAACGTATTGCACCAGGGCTCGTCGGTGCTGCCACAGTCGCTGCAACATGAGCAGAGTCGAATTCCAGCGTGTCGGCACATCGCATTTCAGACGGTGAACCGGCAGGCCGAAAGACTTCTGGAGCGATGCAAGTCGTTGAGCTGCAGGATGCGAACAGCGTAAGTGAGCACACAGCGACCGTGCCCTCTGCAGAAGCCCATCTAGGCCGGGATAGTGGGTTGAAAATTGCTGGACAACCAGGTTAAAGACGTGAGCCATACAAGGCACGAGTCACATTGCCCCGGCGAAGGGCCGTACCCAGGTTTGCAACATTGTCGCACACGGCCTTCCCTGGCTGCAGGTTGAGTGGAAACAACTATTGATGAAATTCGGTCTCCAGAGCTGACCACAACTCCTCAGCTGTGTGACTCACATTTCCCAGACATTTCAAGGTAAAGACCGTCTGATGCCGTTGAGCCCTGCTGCCAGTATAATAAGGAGGTGTGCAGGATTGTTTGTGCACAGTTACAACGCGGGTGGCATTACCAGACAGGCTTTGGGCGGAGGTGGAGGACCGAGACGAGGTTGAGGAGGCAGAAGCAGTGGAGGAACTTCTACATACAGAGTATTGACGCACAACTCGTGGGGATGGCAAGACTTGTACAGCAGATCCTTCTCCAGCTGTCACCATAGTTACCCAGTGCCCAGTCACCAACATGTAATGCCCCTGTCCATGCTTACTGATCCAAGTGTCTGTGGTGAAATGCACCCTGTCACACACAGAGTTTCTCAAGGAAGCGGTGATGTTGTGTGCGACATGCTGGTGTAGCGCAGGCACACCTTTCTTGGAGAAGTAGTGGCGACTGGGCATCTGGTACTAGGGCACTGCGACGGACATAAGGTCTCAAAAATCCTCTGTGTCCACCAGCTGGAAAGGCAGCATTTCTGTAGCCAACAGCTTGCAGATGGTGAAATTCAACCTCTTAGCTTTGTCATGGCTAGGAGGAAATGGTCTTTTACTTGTCCACATCTGAGGGACCGAGGGCTGGCTGCTGTACTGAGACGGGGATGAATAGGGTGTCCCCAGCAAACTTCTGGTCTGTGAGGAAGGTGCAGGCGGAGATATAATATTGCCTTCATCCAAAGGTGGTGCTCTCGATGTCGGAGAGAGCTTAACACCAGCAGGTGTTTCCACTTCTAAAAGAACTGACGACCTGCCAATCACACTGCCTGTTGCGAGTAAAGAGGTGGAAGGTCTGCGTCCAAAGCATGTATGACTGCTGTCCCCACAGTCACAGAGGATGAAGAGCACGCGGATGCACTTGATAGGGCAGATGGTGGTTGGCCCCGCACTGTAGCACAGTGAGCTTCCCACTGCGATTTATGCTTCATATCCATGTGACGGTTCATGCCATGAAGTACTCAAACTATTGAGTTTTTGGCCTCTACTTAGAGATTGGTGACAAATCTTACAGATGACATGAGTTGGGTCAAAAAAGGCCCAGGCTAGGCAAGGCTTAGAGCCCATGTGACCTGCAGAGCCACCACGACTTCTGCTCAGAGGCAGAGTTGTGGCTGAGGATGCAATTGTTGACGTGCTTTCAGTACTCCGTCTCTGTCCAGGAAGGCGCAACCTAACCTCATCGTCAATATCATCCTCCTCCACCTCCTCTGCTGACCTCATAGACTGGCTGACTGTTGGTTGACAGTAAGTGGGATCTCCATCCTCATCATCACTCTGTGTGTTCTCACACCCCTCGTCCTCAGAGACAACCTCTTCCTGCCCTGACTGAAAAGTCAAGTTGTCATTCCAATCAGGTATCTGAGTCTCATCAGCATCTTCCTCATTGTCTCCACTAAGAGGAGCTACAGTTTGGGAAGGAGGGTCTACATTATGCTCAGAACCTTCTTCATCTGGCCTTGGATCCGACTCACAAAGATTCTGGGCATCAGTGCAGATCATTTCCTCATCTGGATCACTGAAGCTTTGGAGCAGACCTCTGATTCCCAGGCTATAGTGTGACTGAACAGCTCTGCAGACTCAACCATCTGTGTTACCCCATGCTCAATAGGGCGGCTGGAGACTTGGGAGCTGGGAGGAAGCAAGTGCGATTGGGGTGACACCTCAGACGACTGGAGTATTTGGGATGTTGAAGTTGAGGAGAGGCCACTTGGTAGAGCATTTGAGATCTATTCAAGCACCTGCTCTTTTTGTGCCTCATCTAGAATTGGTAGCAATGGTCGTGTCTGTACGAAAGGGATCATATCAGATAGTCCACGGAAATAAGTAGACATCTTACTTTGGCTGCAAGATGGTCTTTCTTTAGCAGATGTTACTGTTGCTTTACCACCTACCCCACGAACACAAACTTTTTTTCCCTTTCCACCATGCCTATTCCCCTTTCCACCAGCAGCAGGCCTTTTGCCACTCATTTTGAATGTGAACAAATTGGCAACTCTGCAGTTGTTGGCAAAAAAAAATTTGGATGGAAATTGAGCAGGGCTGAGTGGCCAAACAATGGTACTAGGCCCAAACTATTACCTGGGCTAGATGCAGTTAAAAAATAGTATGAAATAGACAGGCTATGTAGCTTGGTTCACAAGTGGGCTAAACCACTGACTAAGAGACACTGCTACTAGGCCCAAACTATTACCTGGACTAGATGCAGTTAAAAATTAGTATTACATAGACAGGCGGTGTAGCTTGGTTCACATTCACATCTGGGCTACACCGCTGACTAACAGACACTGCTACTAGGCCCAAACTATTACCTGGGCTAGATGCAGTTAAAAATTAGTATGAAATAGACAGGTGATGTAGCTTGGTTTACAAGTGGGCTACACCTCTGACTACCAGACACTGCAACTAGCCCAAAAGGATTGCCTGGGCTAGCTGCAGTAAAAAATTGGCTACAGGATAGACAGGCGGTGTAGCTTACTTCACAGCTGGGCTACACCGCTGACTAACAGACATTGCTACTAACCCAAAAAGATTGCCTGGGCTAGCTGCAGTAAAAAATTGGTTACGGGATAGACAGGCGGTGTAGCTTACTTTACAGCTGGGCTACACCGCTGACTACCAGACACTGCTACTTGCCCAAAAGGATTGCCTGGGCTAACTGCAGTAAAAAATTGGCTACTGGATAGACAGGCGGTGTAGCTTACTTTACAGCTGGGCTACACCGCTGACTACCAGACACTGCTACTTGCCCAAAAGGATTGCCTGGGCTAGCTGCAGTACAAAATTGTCTACTGAAGACAGGTGGTGTAGCTTTCTTCACAGCAGTGCTACACTACCAGCCCAAAAGGATTGCCTGAGCTAGATTTGGCCAGATGCTGTGAAAAACACTTGCACAACACTGGCATACACCTGCCTAGTGAAAACTGCTAGGGACTGCTCTAACCTAGCCCTCAAAAGGGCTGAAATTACAACTAGTCCCTACTCCCTAAACATATCTCTCTATTTAACTTGATATTCGCTCACTATCTGTCTAAGTCACACTTTATGCCGCCCACAGCAGCAGTAGCGGTGCCTGACTGACACACAACTGCAGCACTGAGGTAATGGCGGCGATGGGGAAAATGGCTGGGTCTTATAAGGCAAGGACATGTGACATACACAGCCAATGACACATGCCCTTGCTTATGTGCAAAAAATGCACTTTGCTGTGTGTGTGATTGGCTGACAGCCTGGAGATCGGCATTATTTCAGCAGCACTAATCTAAACCCTCCCCCCCCCTGCACACTATACATTAAAACTGGATATTAACATTCAATAACGGTATTACTGTGAAAATCCAGGTGCGCTTTTGGTGAACAAACCGTTATCGAACATAACCTCAAACTGCCGTATTTGAAGCAAATTGTTCGCATTCGCCGAATGACTCGAACATCACCCAACACAGGTCGAATTTGAGATTGGCGAGCATTTAGAATCGAAGATCGCTCATCTCTACTGTTTATATCCTGAGTATATACAGTGGGTGAAATTAGTATGATGCTTGTAACAACCCATCCAATCCACACAGGCAAAGAAATCAAACCATAGATGTGCATACATTTATATAGAAGTAAATCCAGGTAGCACTCCAAAGCATATAGAAAAAAAGTAGATTTTTATCTAGCCCATATGTGGCGTGACGGTGTATTGTACATTGAAACGTCGTGCCACGTATGGGCTAAAGAAAAGTCCACTTTTTTCTATATGCTTTGGAGTGCTGCCTGGATTTCTTCTAGATTTATTCATGCTTTGGACATCGCATTTCCAGTATTTTGCACCATACAGTTTGGTACAAGTTTGTACTGTTCTGGTTTTCTATTTTTGTGAATAAATTTAGTGATGTGTAATAATGAGAAATTAAGTATTAGACATGATTACTGACAGTTATATAATACTGGTGCAGGAGTGATGTTAGCAGCACGGTCTGGTGACAACATCATGCTGCTGTACGCTGCTTTGCTCTCGGAAGTGCTGGAGGTCAGAATTATACAATTAACAGAAGGTATGCAGCTTTTCACGTATTCTCCGAGTTAGGTGTCATCTTAACAACCGTCTTGGAGAATAGCTGAATCCCTCAGACACCTGCAAGATGCTAATCTCTCTTCATGGCAGAAGCAGCCTGATGACATCCTCCTGCTGACTGCACCCAGGGCACATACCCCGCATTCCGCTCCTAATTATGCCACTGACATGGGTGCAGTAGATGCTTATGTAGATTGATCACAAAAAATGTTATTCTGAAATGAAAGGTGGTGTTACCTGTGTGAGACCTGTAATGACTAGAATCTTCTCCCCTGATTTATATATCTCACACTGGTAAAGGCTCCTTTCAGTTAAAGTAAGCTCTGGAGGCAGATTCTGAGGGAGATCTGTGTCAGCATATTAATTTTATTTATTTATTTTACTCATAGAGCTTAATTACACATTAAGAAAAACATGGATTTTCCAGAATATTTAATTGAATTACTGATATCAAGATATCATTGACTTTTTTGCCCATATAGATGGGTTAGGAGGGTAGATGTTACTTTCAATATAAATTTATATCCTTCTCCAAGGTAAAATATGTTAGCGATATTTAAATATTAAAATCTGATCAACCACTGAGGACTCTCAGATTTTAGTATTTTTCTGACCTTCTACAGGTATAAAAATCAGTTATTGATGATGTGGCGCCCCACCTGGTCAAGGGGTCACAGTTGGGGTACTGCACCCATAAATGAGTGTGCTTTTACCCCTGTCTCAACGGAATGCAAATGTTCTTCAGGAGGCTCCCATCCTAGCACTCCCACACACACCCACTTAGGCAGAGAGCAGAGGTCCCATACCCTAGGAGGGGGAGTTTGGGGAGGAGGGAGGACACAGTGGAGTTTTAGTCATCACTGAGGAAAGATGGAAAATGGGGATTCTCCGAGAGAGTGAAGGAGGAATCCCAGGGAGGGGGCCCGTAGAGAGAGAAGCGAGCAGCCCAGATGGAAGGAGGGAACCCCCGAGTGCCCATACTTGGGAGGGAACCCTAGTCTGTTTTACTGGAGCACCGGTTCCGAAGACAGCAAGGGAGTTTATCCTCTCACCGAGAACACCGGAGGTCGCGGTCCGTTTACCGACCCTGTCACCCTGTCCAGAGGAAATGTTACACCAGGATTCCCATCTCCAACGGGCCTGGTACGAAGTGGGAACCTCAAGACAGGCATTGAGAGCAGGACATAGGGCAGATCCAAGCAGGCATTCCACGGGAGACTCCCCAAGACTTTGCAGCCCGTTGTGACTACCCGGCCAGCTATTTTGTCCAGAGACTGTTACCTACTGTGAGCTGTATTACCATCTGCATCATTCCAGTAAAGTACCCGGGTAGAGTGCTCAAGTCTCCGGGTATTTGTTTCATCACTGCATCCTTCTCATACATCCATCCATTACCAGCACCCTTACCATTACCGGTGCATCCCTGCCCCGGGGGGTTAGCTCCATCTGCAGGGAGCTGTACCATCAAGGCCGCTATACCATCACCCTCCGGAGGACTGAAGAGGCACTGGTGCTCAATCTCCAGAATCTGCGGGTGGCATCACGAGAACTACATTATAAACTTTATTCCCCTGTATATATATACCCCCCTTTTTTAAAAGTTCAGTCTCCGGGGCCACGGGTCCAGGCTGGCCACCAGTGACAATCCCCCCGACTGCAGTGGAAAAGGGCCCGGATACCCGAGTCCCCACTGCCCCGGGCAACACAATGATCCTTCTACCTTTCTTGTTATACATAATTTACATATTACTTTCTCCTTAGTTGGAAGTCCTTTTTTGATAACTTCCTCTATCAGTTATACTAAAATTTTTATTTAATTTTTGTATTACACATGAGTAAATTGTTTGACATCAAAGGGGTTATCCGGGATATATCATAAAAACAAAATTGTGCCTAAGCACTAACAGGCAGGTAGCTACCTGCCTGTTGTGCCTAGCACTGTTCACCGCCGACCAGAGTGGTCATAGACTGCTCCCGTCGGCAAGTTTGACACTTCTGCTGACGTCACATCAACAGAGGGGAAGATTCTCCCCTCTGTTGACGAGTGTCAGAGCCGACATCACACTTATTGACAGCTGGCTCCCCCAATCAGGCATTGGAGAGGTGGCTGTCAATCAGCAGGAGACTGACTGTCCCACCCACTTCCACAGAGCAGAGTGGAAAAGATGCCTCTGCTCTGATTACCCTGCCATGCTGTCCCCGGCAGGAGCGGTCCATGCCCGCTCTGTGCCAGGGGTGAACGGCGGTGGCTAGTGCCGGTCACAACAGGCAGGTAGGCGGAAGCATCCTGGATAACCCCTTAATGACTTTCTGATTCTCACTGCTGGAATTAGGACAGTTACAGACAATGATTAATAAATCAGTCCTGAATATAAACTCTTACCTATAACACAATCAAGAGCTGTTAGTAACTCTTATGTTATTTTTTTTCCCATTTGTTAGAAAAGGAAAAGAGTAAACTGCTAAGTGGGGAGAGTGAAGATCAATATTTAATTTGTGAAAAAGGCAAAAAAAAAGCCTTGATTTCAGCAGCAAGACTCCAATCTTATTACTAAGTGCACTGTACCACAACAAATCTTTTAGCAGTTGCTTGTCCAGGCAGCCGACCATCTGTGCATCCAGTAACGCACGCAATTCTGCTCTGCCCCTGAGCAATTGTAATGTGCAGTGCTAATAGGAAATTCTGCTTCTCTATAAGGAAGGGAAAATGAATATATTGGAAACCTCACAGCAGTGTAGTTCATTTGATCATACCCAGAACTAATTCATTGTTGGGCCTCTAATATTGCTATGGCAATACTTGTTACAAATTTCAGCTGTGAAATGATTCTTACTAGTTCTCTTCTATGAAGTGTGGCTCATCAATGACATTTAAGCACAATGATAGCAATTGTGAAGAAATGTTCTTTGCCAGTGACCTTATAAGATTTCATGCCATTCGCTGTAGTCAAAAGTCAATGTAACTTTTCCTAACTCATACTGTATTTCATAGTGCGAAACTCTAAGACATCACTATAGTTCTATGATCAGCAGAGCAAATGTTGGATCCCTCCACCTCCAAACTGCCCCTGCACCTATTCCAAAAAATGTAAGAGCATAAAAAATACCGCTATACAAGGAGCAAATATCACATCATACTGTAACGGTTTGTACAGCATGAATCAGGGGATAGGTCTCCTTTAATGAATCCTGTTTCATTATTTCAATGAACTTTATACATCTACTAGAAATAGGCCTGATGCTATTGCATCGAGAGGGCAGTCTCTGTGCCTGTGTCCCCTTATGCGCTCTCTCCTGTCTGTGCTGTCTCTTCCTCTGTGCGCTCTGTCTTACTTGTGCCTTTCTCTTCGCTCTGTATGCTCTCAGCCCCTGTGTGCGCTGTGTCTCCCTGTGTGCGCTGTCTCTCCCTATGACTCTGCCTCCCCTGTGCCTTCTGCCTCCCCTGTGCCCCTGCCTCCTCTGTGCCTTCTGCCTCCCATGTGCCTGCCTCCCATCACTGACCCACCATACAATGCTCACCACTGAGCCACCATACAGTGCTAACAACTGAGCCAGCATACAGTGCTAACCACTGAGCCACTATAGTGCTAACCACTGAGCCACCATTCCATGCTAACTACTGAGGCACCATACAGTGCTAACCACTGAGCCACAGTATACAGTGTTAACCACTGAGCCACTTTGCTGATTGGTCGCTGCTGGTCGCACGGCTACCAATCAGTGGTCGCGGCTTGCGCCTTGGCATTAGACATGAATTCATATCTCCTGCCAAGGCGCGAAGCGCTTCTCTGATTGGTCGCTGCTGGCTGCGCGGCGACCAATCAGAGAAGCGGCGCTCTGCGTATTTTAAATCTGACGTCAAGGCGCGCGCCACTTCTCTGATTGGTTGCCGCTAACCGTGGCGACAAATCAGAGAAGCGCCTCGCGCCTTGGCGGTAGACATGAATTCATATCTCCTGCCAAGGCGCAAGGCACTTCTCTGACTGGTTGCTGTGCGGTCAGCGGCAACCAATCAGAGAAGCACCTCGCGTCTTGGCGGGAGAGATGAATTCATGTCTCCTGCCAAGGTGCAAGGCACTTCTCTGATTGGTCTCCGCTAATCAGATTGAGCGCTACCGCGCGGGATGCCTGTGTCGGTCCTGACTGTCACTCTTACATTCTATTCATGAAACAGGAGACTCAGGATTGGCTCAGGCAATGAGCGCTCGTCATCCTGAGCCTTCTGTTTCATGAATAGAATGCAAGAGTGACAGTGAGGACTGACACAGGCTGCGGATAGCCTTGGCGCCAGATTTAAAATACACTGAGCGCCGCTGCTAACTGCAGCAACCAATCAGAGAAGCGCCTCGTGCCTTGGCAGGAGACATGAATTCATATCTGGTGGCGGCGACCAATCAGCGCTCTCGGCGCGTGACCCCGGCTTTGGCGGGGGATTTGAATCCAGGCCGCCATATCGGAATACCCGTAACTTGGGTGTTCCAATATGGCGGTCGGGGTATTTCCGCTCCATGGAGCCGGGAGATAAGCGCCACGAGCAGCGTTTATCTCCCGGTTGCTTCGGCGGCGCGCTCCGAGGCGCAGGAGGTGACCAGCGGCTACCAACGGGAGATCAGCGGCTAGTGCCGCTGATCTCCCGACGCTAGCAGTGGCGCTGGTGTCACTTTCTCCCGGAGCCTGTGTCGCTATCCCACAATGGCACCACAGTGCATTGTGGGATATCGACATAAGCCCCAGAAGTCTGTGACAACCATTATTGGTGATTATATAGTAGATGCAATAAATTCCTCACCCCCTGTAGCAGGGACTGCAGCCAGGCAAACAATGTTTTATTGGATAATTTGTTGCAGGATTAAAATAATCATATTTGTAGCTCTCGTTAGAGTAAAAGTTCACAGTAAATATGAATTAAAAAGGTTTTCCCATCCTCTTGAACAAGATTTCACCACTCCCCAGCTTCTTGGCTTCCTGCTGCTGTAGGGCATTGTGCTCATGTTCAATTAACAGTTCCATCGGCATCGTTATGCCCCCGGCTTTAACTGTGAGCTTCCATTAAGACAAAATTCTTCACTTATTAGCACTGTAAGAATAGAAGCTAGCCACGATCAGTAGCTAAGAGTGCGCTCCAGCTATCCAGGCAGCTTTAGAGCAGCTCTTACAGACTCCATTGAAAACAGCTTGTACTGTTTAGCTATCTCTGCCATTTGAATGTTGGATTTCAATGTTCCATTCTTCATTCTGTTAGTAGATATACAGTTGCCAAGGGAGCCCAGTAGCAGTTTATTTTCCTAATCTCATTGAATTAAACATTCACACACCTGCAGTTAGCTCTACCCATGGAGGGTTTACCAACTTGCTGCGTTGGCATCAACCCCAGAGGAACTGTATTGCAGCGTTGGCCATCAATTGCCGCAACCCGCGCATGGCATGACAAGGACAATTATCCCCAAGTCCCAAGTCCAATAGTCCCCTAAAATCAACAAAAACTTTCTCCTTTATAAATTGACTGCTCAGACCTTCTCTCGCCAAGTGACATCCCATTCCCTGATGACATCGTCAGAACCGGATCCGAGTACCCCACGGCCTCCATGAGGCGCGTCACTTACAAAGACTGTTCTTTACCCTCCTCGCGTCACAATCACAACCTTATCTGAATCCTCAGGAGCTTTATCACTGCGGACACTAAATCGGGCCTGCTGCCAGTCTCGGTCCACGCAATGCAGAGAGCAGAGCAGCATATCAGTGGAACAGAACCAGATGATTAGATGTTTTCTTTCTACATTTTCGCAGTCAGTACTTATGATATGGGTGCATCATGCCTTGAGGTAGAGGAATGATGCAGGGCCGTTACACTGTGTGGGCGGGGGGGGGGGGTTGTGTAGCGAAATTGTGAGGGCCATAATACTGTTTGGAATGTTGTGGGGGCAAACATATTGTTGTAGAGGTTGTGGGGGCAATCATACTGATGGGTTAATTATTCTGTATATAATACTGTGAAAACATCGTATTGAGAGATTGGGGGTCTCATACTGTGTGGAAACTGTGAGGTCCATTGTGCTGTATGTGAAAAGCTGATGGACCCACCATATTGTATGTGAGGGACTGTAGGGGCCATCAAGCTGTGTGCGGACATCAAACTGTGTGTGAGGAACTGTAGAGGACATACTAGAATGTGAGCAGACTATCGGGATAATAATACAGTTGGGGGTTGTATGTGGGGGCTATGGAGACCATCATACTATATGAACAGGTTTATAATGTGGGGGAGTTGTGTGTGTGTATATTGGGGGGTTGCTGTAGAGGCCACTACAATATGTGAAGAGACTACAGAGACCAACATGCTGTGGGGGTAATTATTCTGTATGTAATGCTGTGTATTGAGAGATCGTCATCATACTGTGTGGAGGCTGTGAGGTCCATCGTGCTGTATGTGAGAGGCTGTTGGACCCACCATATTGTATTATTGTATGTGGAGGACTGTTGGGGGCAATCAAGCTGTATGGGGACATCATACTGTGTGTGGGGAACAGTAGAGACCATACTAGAATGTGAACAGACTATGGGGCTAATCACCATTAGCCATTATACCCATTATATCGGGTATAGATTCAGTTTTGGAAAGATTAGGCTCCTGGCTTGATGAAAGACTGCAGCCATTAGTGTCTATCTCTCGCCATTTGAAGGACAGTAAAGGACATGTTCTAATAACAATGGATAAATTACAATGGGACCAGGAAATGTGCTGGATTACATGTGATGTTAAAACTCTTTAGGCTGCTTTCACACTACGTTTTTTACTATCCTGTTCTGTTCGTTTTTTAAACAGGATCGTTTTTGATCCCCATGAATCCCTATGGCATCGGATTGGCCATATTTGGCCATCCGGTTTTGTGAATCCGGTACAGGATTCGTTTTTGTCCTGTTTTTCACCGGTCCCAAAAACGATGCCTGCAGCGTTTTTGGGCTCCGGTGACAAAACAGGACAGAAACAAATCCTGTCCTGTCCGGCACACTTATCATGTGGGCCTATGGCACTGGAATCATTTCCCAGATCCGGTGCCAGGGTACAGAGCATGTGCAGAACAGGAGCGCTGCTCTATACCCTTAGTAAATCTGTTTAATATCACTTTAGCAGTGTACTATATACACTGCTAAAGTGATATTAAATATAAGGATGGTGAAAAATAAAAAATCATAAATACTCACCTTCCGGCGACAACGAGTGTCCCATGCTGAATCTCCTGGCCATTCAAGGACCTGGCATGATGTCACTGGGAGGGCGGGGCAACCCGATCACATGACCACATGAGTGCGGGTTTTAGTTGGTGCTGATGTGGTCATGTGACCGGTTTGCCTCGCCCCTCCCAGTGACATCATGCAAGGTCCTCAAATGCCAGGAGATTCAGCGTGGGACACTCAGAAGTCGCCGGAAGGTGAGTATTTATGATTTTTTATTTTTAATTATCCCTTTATTTAATATAATTTTAGCACTGTATATAGATATACACTGCTAAAATGATATTAGACAGCGCTGACAGCACTTGTCACACAGCGCTGACAGTGGCTCGGCTCCCCGCTGCTCTTTCTGTGTTCGGATACCGGACCGTACACAGAAATAGCATCTGAAGGTGCCAGTCCGGTGCTGTCCGTTCCTGTTCATTTGGATCCTGCAAAAAACAGGATCCAAATGAACAGGACAAAAGCGTAGTATGTATTCCCCACCACATGGCTATTAAAGCATTAACTGACCAACTCAGTATCACTGAGTGACAATATCACTTCGGGATATTCTGATCAAATGAAGGAATATATTCTTGATGTAACTCTGTTTCTCCTCCAAAATAATTATTTCAGATTTTCCCACCAGTTCTATGTACAATGACGGGGATGTTCAATGGGGGCTAAATTCTCCCCATCCCTGGCAAATTTGTACATGGACTGGTGGGAGACAAAATTAATCTATAGTACTATGAATCAATATTTACATCATATCTGTTATTATATGCGTTTTATAGATGATGTCCTGATTATATGGAGGGGGGGCATAGAAAATATCCCTGATTTTGAAATGTATCTGAACAACAATGATTTGAATCTGTCATTTACAGTAACAGCAGAAAAAAATGAAATCCCCTTTCTTGATTTTAAACTTATGGAAAATGAAATCACAAAAAAAGTGGAATGTAGCCTGTTTAGGAAAAAGATTGCAGTTAATTCCCTATGGGTACCTTTACACACAGAGATATATTGCTTGCAACTCACTGGCTGCAGTGAAATCATGGACACATTGTTACATTTTGTTGCCGTGTACATATGGAACAATGTGTCCATGATTTCACTGCAACCAGTGAGTTGCAAGCAATATGTCTCTGTGTGTAAAGGTACCCTATTACAAGCACATAGCCAGCATCCCAGGCATGTAATAAATAATATCCCTACTGGTGAGTTTATAAAGGTACCTTTACACTCCACCACTGGAAGGTAGCAACTGCTGGGCACTGGGGATAATTGTGCCTGTTGCCATGAAATTGCTACAAAATGGCGGCGTGTAAATAGGGCAGTTCCTCCCGGTGTCCTGCAGTTGACTCAGATACCTGTTGCTGGGCCGTGCTCAAAAACCAAAGGCAACAGAAAGGCACAATTGCTATGGTAGTGGCGTCTAAACGGGGCACAGGCATGGATGTTGCGTCGCCTAGTGAACTCCCAGGTGCGTGCCACGGCATCATGGATACCACGCCCCATCAGCGATGATTGGTAGGGGCTACTGTGTAACTATTGGCTGTCCCTTCACAGGGCACCATATTTAAAGAGCTATCCATTCACAGTCCACAATTGCAATGGCGTCATGTATTAGCCAGCCTTCCTGCGCAGGCTGGCCAATCATGACGCTATTGTGTTGTCCAATCCACGCTTGTGCATCACGGAATACACAACTCTGTCACGCCTATGTACTTACGGCGCGAAATATGTACACCTATATTCCTTTGTGGTAGCGGCATGTAAAGCGGGGAAGGTATTCTACAGGAAGTAAGCCGCAGGATCTGTCGGAACTTCCGGGGAACAACGATACCTTGAGTTGACAACGCAATGGCGGCGTGTATATGCGGCATTAGCAATCGGTATCCATCGTTAAAAACGTGTGCGTGCATGTGCGGTTGATACCTGTTGCTAGCCACAGTGGTGGCGTGTAAAGGTACCTTTAGGGCACGCAGGAGCTGTAGTAACAATGATCAATATCGACAGGAATGTACTGTTACCAGGGAAAGACTATTACATTGTGGCTATAATCTGGATACTATTGAGGCAGATAGGACTAAAACTGAAGAAAAAAGCAGAACACAATTCCTTATGAAAACATCAGCCCCTAAAAATACTGAACAAAACACTTTCTCACAAAATAATATTTCTACTGTATACGTATAATAGTAACTACTACAATGTTACTTAAAACAGATACAATGCTGAAAGAAATATTAAAAAATGGATGTACGTTCATATCTAAAAATGCACCTACTATTGGTAATTTAATTTCACCAAGTGACTCTGATCACAGACAAAACAAAAATAATAATAATAATAATAATAAAACCTGGCTATCTGTCCAGGGTTCTTTTAAATGTGGCCAACAGATATGAGGCTTATGTCCATATATGCAAAATAAAAATAAACAAGTCTCAAGTAATGAGGGTAAGGTGTATACACTGATGAGCTTCATGAATTGCAGTACTACCTATTGTATATATATGATCTCATGTATTTCTTGTAACAAACAAGCGCATACATGCATACACACACAGTATAATATCCCCACACACACATACACATGCATGCACATACACACATGCAAGCACACACATACACATACGCACATACACACAAATATGAGCATATACAGACACATATGTACAGTATAATGTCCACACACACATGCAGATACACACACATACACATGCAAGCATGCACATATACATACATAAAGTATAATGTCCCCACACGCACAAACACCTACTCACATACACACATACAAGCAAGCACACACATACACAAACATACACACAAATACACATATACACACAAATGTGCATACACACACGCAAATACACACATACGCACACATACATGCACATACACACACATACACACAAACATGCACACGCATGCACATACACATACACACACAGTATAATGTCCCCAAGCACACTTATACATGCACATACACACAAATATGCACATACATACAAACACTCATATACACGCAGTATAATGTCCATCCTCACACACACATATACACATGCAAGCACGCACATACACATAAACACACATACGCACGCATATATGTCGAGCCCCATGCCCTGGGGTACTCGGGTACCAGGCTTGGTGGGCGTATTAGGGGTGTCTCATGTGGCAGCGCATGATTCCGTGGCCTGGGTGGCACTTCAAAAAGGGTATATTTAGAGGGGATAAGAGTTTGTCATGTGACGCCACCTGTAGTACCTGGTGATGGGTCACCAGCTCCGCCACAGTCAACCGGAGGTAGATGGTAGTGCGGCTAAGTTGGCAAAGCTCCCTACAGGTGAAGCGGGTCCTCCGGGGCAGCGTAGTGTGAAGGGGCAGCGTGGAGTGAGGCTGTAGGTTGGGATGGGGAGTGATGGATCAGCCTATAGGGGACACCGGGAGCGGAGAGGAATGATGCACGCACACTGTAGAAGTCTCTTTTACCTTTTTACTGGTGGTATAGCAGGTAAAGACGTCCAGGGCACTGACAGATGACCAGTTGCACAGTGGGTCCCCACAGCAAGTGGGTATAACGCCTCCTCTGCTTCTCTACAGTTCCTGAGACCCAGGCTGCTTGCAGCCAGACTGACCTCCTCTCTCCTCAGGTCCTTGCTCTCTCCTCCTGTGCAGTCCACGGGTTACCCTCTCTCCCTCTCTGATCACAGGGGTGCTGATCTACACTGCGGTGTCTGGCTCCCTCTCTCTGGACTCAGAGGGGGACCGGGTGACTGAAGTCTCCACGGTGTGACAGAGTTTTCTGTAGTCTTGAAGTATTCTACAGGTGTGGATCCCCGATGTCCGGTGCGGATCCCCGATGTCCGGTACATCTCTGGGCAAACTTCCACTAGTTCCTCACTCCCTTTTGGCTCTGCTCCTTGCCTTCTGTCCCCACTCCTAGGCTTGCGGGACATCAGAAGGGCCACTCTGGGTCACTGGCTTGGGCCAAACCGCGGCACCGACCACCAGGACGTCTTTGCAGCTCTCCTAGCATCTGCACACTCTAACTAACTCTTCCCCCAGCAGCAGTATTTATAGTGGACCTCACCTAAAGTCAATGAGTATGGATATCATTGATGGGAGGACCATGGAGATTCATTCGTTTGACCATCTCAAACGCCACTTTTCCCTTTCCAATCGGGAATTTTTTCAATATCTACAATTCCCTATATGGCTAATTCCCTATATGGTAGAGCAGGAGCCTCAATTCCTACAGATTTTGAGAGAATATGCAGGAGGGGTACAGACACCAGGGGCTTGATCTCAGAAATATACAGCCTACTATCGGATCCACGGGATGGGTCAGGTAAAACTTTTTCCTACATACGTAGGTGGGAGGCTGCCCTGGAGAGACGGATATCCCCCCGAGAGCGGTCTGTCATTTGGAGAAATGCGGCAAAATCATCAGTGTGCCCCCTTTACAAAGAAAATATTTATAAAATCATAATGTTTTGGTACCACACTCCAGAATTTCTACATGGGCTGGACCCATCTATTCCACCCTTGTGTTGGAGGTGCGGAGAGGGCACGGGGTTCCTCCCACATTTATTTTGGGCATGCCCAAAGATCCTACCCTTTTGGGAACAAGTTAAGTCTCTGATTGACAGGGTACTGTATGCAGATGTGGACCTTGATCCCCTGGTGCTTCTTCTGGGTCATGGTGCTCCGGGCATGGGCAAACTATCCACTAGATTCATGAAACATATTCTTACGGTGGCGAGTTGCTTGATTGCACATCACTGGAAACAGTCGAGCCCCCCGACGCTCCAGGGCCTCATTAGACGGATCAAAGATGTCAGACGGATGGAACATCTTACAGCCCTATTGAACGACTCTATAGAGTCCTTCCTGGCGGTCTGGTCCCCATGGGATTATTATGCAGCGGGCTCTGATCTGTAGATTGGTCAGACTTGGCTTGAGAACTGCTGGTTTAACCAATTCCAACTTTTCTCCTTTTTTTTCCCTACCCTCACTACCCTTGTATGTCTTGTCTTTGTCTTTTTGTTTATGTGGAAGTAACGACACTAATAGTTTTGCATTATTTACTTTATATATTCGTTAGATTGGACTATAGTTGAACTAGGTGCCTTGCGCTGCCTTGTTTCTCAACGTCAAAAGGTCCTGTCCGCTGGAATTGGAGTGGGGGACTGCTTTGCCCCCATGATCGCTTTTGTGTCAGAATGCCACAGAGGCAAGCGCAGGAGAGCCCTGGCTTTTTCTTTATATCTTATATATAAAATACAGATGCACCTAAATGCTCAATATTTGTATTGTTACTTAATGTTTAATAAAAATTTATGGTTAAAAAAAAGTCAGTGAGTATAGCTCCCCTACTGTGCCGGGGTGGAAGATGTTGCATGTATAAGTTACCTGCTGTGGAAACCCAACTGTGCATTAGGGAAATCTGTGGCTACCTGCGTGAACAGGGCGCCACATACCCCCCTAGGTAATTTCAGTACTCCTGGACTGAGCATTTTTGTTCAACAAAAGGAATAACAATTTATAACAATAACAGGTAACACACTTGCAGATACACACACATACGTACACTTACACACACGCACATACATACACATGCACAGACACCCATACACACAGTATAATGTCCCCACACGCACATACACAGATGCAAGCACACACATACACACACGGACATACACACAAACATGCATATGCACGCACATACCTCTCCTCGTGCTCCCACTTCGACCGCCTACAGTCCGGCTTCCGACCCCTCCATTCCACCGAAACAGCCCTGACCAAAGTTACCAACGACCTACTGACCGCCAAGAACAAACACCACTACTCCATCCTGCTACTCCTTGACCTGTCTGCCGCCTTCGACACGGTTGACCACTCCCTTCTTCTCCGGATCCTGGAATCCCTTGGCATCACCCACCTTGCCCTCTCCTGGATCTCCTCATACCTAGCGGACCGGACCTTCAGCGTCTCCCACTCCCACACCTCCTCCTCACCCTACCCCCTTTCTGTCGGAATCCCCCAAGGTTCGGTCCTGGGACCCCTACTTTTCTCCATTTACACTCTCGGCCTAGGACAACTCATCGAGTCCCATGGCCTCCAGTACCACCTCTACGCCGACGACACCCAAATCTACCTGTCTGGCCCTGACATCACCTCCCTACTCTCGAAAATCCCTCAATGCCTTTCCGCCATCTCATCCTTCTTCTCTGCTCGCTTCCTTAAACTCAACATGGACAAAACTGAATTCATAGTCTTCCCCCCAAGAAATTCCACCCCACCTCCCAACCTATCCATCTGCATCAACGATTGCGCCCTCTCCCCAGTCCCCCAAGCCAAGTGCCTCGGGGTAATCCTTGACTCCTCCCTATCCTTCAAACCCCACATCGAGGCCCTCACCACATCCCTCTGGCTCCAGCTCAAGAACATCTCACGGATCCGCTCCTTCCTCACCCACGACACCGCTAAAACACTCATCCATGCTCTTATCATCTCCCGCCTTGACTACTGCAACCTCCTTCTCAATGGCCTCCTGGCTAACTCCCTCACACCTCTCCAGTCTATCCTCAACTCCGCTGCCCGACTCATCTATATGTCCTCCCGCTACTCCCCTGTCTCCCCCCTCTGCCAAGCCCTTCACTGGCTCCCCGTCTCCAAGAGATCCCAATTCAAAACACTAACCATGACTTACAAAGCCATACACAACCTGGCCCCACCATACATCTCCGACCTGGTCTCCCGATACCTAGCCTCACGCAACCTCCGCTCCTCCCAAGAACTCCTCCTCTGCTCCCCCCTCATCACCTCTTCGCACAACCGAGTCCAGGACTTCTCCCAGACATCTGCCTTACTCTGGAACTCCCTACCCGAACACGTCAGACACTCTCCTACCCTGAGTAGCTTCAAGTGTCACCTGAAGACTCACTTGTTCCGTCAAGCCTACAACCTGCCATGAGACCCAGGCGAACGCCCCATACCTGACATTCCCCCATCCTACTGTATCCTAACCCACCCCTCATAGACTGTGAGCCCTCGTGGACAGGGTCCCTGCCCCTCCTGTACCTGTACGTCCTGATCGCCTAGATTTAGTGTACTTGTCTTTGTCTCCCTCATCCTCATGTAAAGCGCCATGGAACCTAATGGCGCTATATAAATAAATAATAATAATAATAATAATAAATAATAATAACATACACAAACCCATACATACACACAGTATAATGTCCCCACACACACGCAGATACACACACACATACAGGCAAGCATGTTCATACACAGACACACACAGTATGTCCCCACATGCACATACACACATATAAGCAAGCACCCACATACACACATGCACATACACATGCAAGCACGCATATACACACATACGCACATGCACACATTTAAGCACTCATATACATCAACATACAAACGCGCACATATACACAAATGTGCATACACACACAGATATATGCACACATGCACGCACATACATACACACACACAAACACGCATATGCACGCGCATTCGCATACATACAAACACGCATACATACAAACACACATATACACACATACACGCATGTGCAAACACACATACAGATACACGCACACACAAATACCCATGCACACAGACACACAAACACGCATACACACATGCATGCACATACAAACATGCATACACACACATACACATTCACACACCCATATACATGCGCATACATTCACACACAGACACATACACACGTGCATACATATATGCACAAAAATTGATACATACTTACATGCACACATATGCACATACATGCATACGCATGCATACACATGCACATACATACACGAGCACACATATACATGCATACATACACATGCGCATACATACGCAAGCACACACATACATGCATACACACATACATGTATACATGCACACAAATGCATACACATGCTTGCACATATACACGTACAAATGCACGCACATACAAATGCGGATGCCATCTTTGTACTCTCAGATATACAAAGATGGCGGCCGCGTGATGCATCACATCGCCCCACTGCAAGATTACAGGATTACAGGATTACATCGGAGGGGAAATTGGTGGAAGCTAATAAAATGGACAACGAGGTTTCTCTGTTTATTGTAATAAAACATTTCTCTGAGTGTGTTTTTTTTTCCTCTTTGCTGAAAGTATTGCTAATGGCTGGATGTCATACTGAAGGCTGACATTAGCAATACGGCTTGATATCAGCTGCCAAAAAAAGCTGACATCAACCCCTTTTTTACCCAGTCTGATACTGCTACACGGCAGCTGGAAGAGTGGGGTAACTGCCAGTTTCGGCGTCTCTCATTGAGCTGCAAATTCTGGGGTGGCTGCTGGCTGCAATTTTCAGCGTCGGGGACCCAGAACGCTTCGGCCTTACCATGCTGAGAATTCCAGCCCCCAGCTGGTGGGGTTACCTTGGCTGGCAACAGAAAATATGGCAAAACCCATGCCAAATTTTTTTTTAGTTATTTATTTTAATAACTAAAAACAAAATATAGGGTTTCCCTGTATTTTGCATTGCCAGCAAAGGTAACACCAGCCAGCAGGGATTCGCAGCCAGTAGCTGCATAGTTCACCTGTGCTGGCTAGAGAAAATACAGCGAAGCCCTGCACATTTTTTTACCAGGAAATTAAATAGATTGCCTGATTGACACTTTATTCAATCCCCCCACACACAGAAACAGGTTTTTAACTAAAAATATATTTATTTACAAACATTGGGAGAGAGCACGGTGGGGGAAGAGACACAGGGAAGAGACAGCTGCCGCCCCAAGCACCACAGAGCTGCCTCCACCGTAATGTCACCGCCCTCCCGATGCTATAGCATCAGGCCCACATCTAGTTTCTATATATACCCCTGACAATGTTAACGACCAGCTGTCTGCGCTAGTGACAGAATAGGCAAAGTGAATAAGTCAAGTTTATAATAATGCCAACAAAACCTAGAATACCAGGTTAAAATGGGTTAAGATTTTGCAGCCAACAGCTATACAAATATATAGTATGGAATTTATGTTCGGAGTAACTTGCTTCCATTCAGCCATTCATACATTGACTATAGTGTGTTCAGCAGGGTGCCAGTGACTGACAAAGGTGTTTTTGTTTTAGCATCCTTGAGTTTTTCAATGTTAAATGGGACCATAACAACAAAGGGATGAAAGACATTACCACCAGCCGTAATTTCAATAGGAAGGTTTCTGTTTTCTGCAGTGTGAGAAGTCTACTCAAGAATCAAGTGCTTTGACCTGTGGCAACTTCAGCAGCTGCATGAAGTGGACAGAATGTAGGACTTTCATTTTTCCTTCTCTGCGGGGTAGGGGGCCCAATGAGTGACATTGCATATATCTGAGAGCGAATATATTACCTGGGCTAAGCTGGGTACCTTATTTATACAACCTCTACAACCAAAATATTAGTATATGACTTCCCCTAAGGAAGGAGTAAGTGAGAGCTCTGAAACGCATACAGAAATAAAGTCATCCTTCATATCCCATCGGAGTGGATCTTTCCGACAGCGCGGCATTTACACCATCTTTCTCCTTTTATTACTGTTCGGCCAAAACTACTGTTATCTCATAGTGGCATATTTCTTTATTGGTTGATTGACTGTTTGGTCTGAATCACAGTAGCTGGGTAACCTAATCTCTTCTCAAACATAGAAACAAAAATTATCAAAAAGTTACATGTTCCCCAAAAATGGTACGAATAAGAGCTATACTAAGCTACACATAAAATAAGCCTTTACACAGCTCCATTGATCGAAAATAAAGGACTATCTTTTCAAAATAGTTGAAAAATATTAAAAGTTTCATCCAGTAAAATTATGCAGACCAAAACTATAAAGTTAACATGTAATTTTTACTGCACAGTGAAAAATATAAAGACCAAATAAAAGTACAACTAATGTTAGGCCCCTTTCACATCAGCGTTTTTCGCTGATATGCAGCAGATCCGGCAGGTTAAGGTTGTACAGACACATTGTGCCTGATTTACTAAGGCTGGAAACACACTGTCTGAGTGACATGCGAGTTACTCGCACGAGTCTCAGATCATTCACCTGGGATGGCCTCCCCCTCTCTGGACTGGAGCAGTGGAGCTACATAGAAAAACTTACCTCTGACAGTGGCAATGGCACCTTTCCTGTGTGGCACCCCTGCGGGGGATTGCCACAAGACCCATCGGTGCAGGGAGGGGTGTACACCTTGGCACACAGAGCACACAACACCTTCCACCTCAGACCTGGAGGGGGTGCCCCACTGGCTGTCCTTAAGCCAGATCCCCTATAAAGTTCCAGGGCTGAGGGGAGGAGTCAGTTAGTTCCAGTCAGTCTGCAGAGGCAGTCAAGCCAGTTTGTACTGAAGTTAGTTCCAGAGAGACTGCAGAGGAGAGAGCAGTTAGTGAAGGAGTTGGTTGCTGGGACCAAGCCAGGCCCAGAACCAGGAAACCTGACCCAGCAGTGCTGAGCCCTAGGGAGAGGGACAGAGGCCAGTGGGAGAAGTGAGAGGTAGGAAGAAAGAAGAAAGGAGCGTACCTGTTATCCCTTCAGCCCACCCGGACACTGGAGTCCGAAGCTACTACTACAGTGTAGCAGCGAAAACCCGGACAGACCAGGAGGATCTATTCCCCTGAAATAAAGAATAGAAGACTCCAAACCTGACCAAACATAGGATCAGGGACCTGAGCAGAGAATAGGAATCCCACAGAAAGGTCCTCATTGTTGGTTGTGGAACAGCACCCTGAGAGGGAGAAAGAGCGACAGGTTCAGCTACAGGCAGAGCTTACCCCAAACACAGCACACACTAATAGAGGAGGCCTCACAACTCTCCAATGTCCAGAGCTGCACTGAAACTTGGTTACCCTCCTGGACCGTACCTTTTACCGGGCATCAGTAAAAGGTACCGAAACAAAGACTACTGTGTGTGTGCCTGATTCCCCGCCACCTGCAGCGTTCACAGCAGAACCGCTACTACTACTCCCCTCAGCCACCCCGCTGCCCTGAGGTAAAGCTCCACCTGTGGGGAGCTGTACTACCAAAGCTGCATTTCTATCAGCGGCCAGCCGCTATTACCAGGTACCACAGGTGGCGTCATTCCCCATCATCATCATCACCCCCATCCCTGCCACTGATGGTCCAGGGCACGGAATCGGGAACCGACCAGCCGTGATCCCCCACCGAAGTAACCCCCTGTCCCGGTATCTGAGTATCCACTACCCTGTCGACCGGATCACCTGCAACGCTCAAACTTCTGAGAGAACTGCTGCAGCCCATCAGTATATGCTGACAAGTTACGCACGTGCTGCAGCTTAACAACATTATGTTAGAATCCACAAACACCAACATTCCTGGAACAATGCTGGTTCGGGAATTGAGTATACTCTGTTTTTATTTTACATGGAACACTGTTTTGTTTAGGAACTGATTGATCAAATAGTGGACAACCCCTTTAAGTAGTTTTTTCTATTGAAATCAATAGGGAGCATTTTCAAAAGGCATTGAAGTTTTTCATGTGTAATCTGAAACATTTTCAGCTCCAAAATCCATAGAACGTCTGTGTGACCTTACCCTAAAGATGGATGACAGTAATCAACCGATATGAGAACGTTTGATAAATCTGATGCATTGTAAGGGTTCATTTAGAGGAGCTGATAATTGTAAATTAGTGTTTGTTAGGACTGTCAGAGGCGTAACTACTATGTGTGAAGGGGTTGCAATTGCACCATTCCATTTTAGCCTAAAGGGACCCAAAAGTCCTTTTGGCCTATATAAAATGACCAACGCTATGAAAGACTTGCAATAGTTATGGGCCCGTTGGAGCTTTTGCATTGGGACCCATGTGTTTCAAGTTACACCACTGAAGACTGTCAATGACTGACAAACAGGCAGTGTAACATGCCACCACATACATGACCAACGAGTAAAATGCTCAGGTAATTGAAGTTTTCATGCTTGCAATAAGTTCATTTTTCTAAGATGCCTGTCCTGTCTAAGGTCATGTTCAGACGTCAGTATTTGATCACTGTTCTTCTGATATGTTGCTAACCTTTTATAGCCTATTAGGCTGTGTAGTTTTGCTGAGTGGTCCTCATAAAATCACGGAGACATATCTGATTTTGATCCACGTCACAGATCAAACTCACCAAAAGAAGTCTATGGGTACATGATTAAAAGGGAATCTATCACCACATTTGAGCTATGTAATGTCACGATGGATGGTAAGGAACCAGGATATTAAGATGGGCTAAGGTGTTCAGGGGAGCTAGTCTGACCCTTAAACTGGAGGTTCCCTAGCTCACCCTGCTCCCAGAGGTACCTGTGAAGGTGAGGAGGTGTTGGTCGCCACACTAGCCCTATGTTCCTGTAGCCCTAGGCTAAGAGCCCCTTCTTCCACCCAAAGGACATGGAAGCCACAGCAACTCCTACAGGGAAAGGAGGAAAAACACCAAGGAAGCTTCAGAGCAAAGTGCTCCAAGTCTTTCTCGGCTTGTGGTCTTGAAGAGACTGAAACTCTAAGGGTATGTGCCCACAGGACGGTTTTGCAGGACGTTTTTGCTGCGGTTTCTGCATGCAGAAAACCATTGGTTTTATGGTAATGTATGCTAATTTGTTCCTGCGGTTTTGATTCCCAGCAAAACCAATGTCTTTCACAGAAACGTTCTGCACACACATTGGTTTTGCAAGTGTCAAGAACTGTCAAACCCCTGCGGTTGTGGTGTGGATGGGAGAGAATTGACATGCTCTGTTTTTCCTGCGTTTTTGCTGCAGTCAATGGCAAAAACGTAGCAAAAACGCAGCATCAAAAACGCAGGCAAAACGCACAAAAAACGCGCAATAACGCGCAAAAAACACGCAAAAAACGCGATAAAAATGCAGGACCTGAACGCAGCAAATCTCCTGGCAAGGACTCTAGGATCCTTTAAAGCAGTTCAGGTTTTGCTACGTTCAGGACTGCTTAAAAAACGTCCTGTGGGCACATAGCCTAACAGCGACACCTAATGAAAGGAAGTGGAACTACTTGAAGGTTGAGGAAGTGAAGAACTGATTTATCTGACAACCCCCACACCTGAAGAGTCACACTACGGCCTCTTTCACATGTCTGTGTCTCCAGCACATGTGCTGTCCGTGCAGCCACATGCCGGAAACACGGACATACAGAGACACATGATACTCTATGGCCCCTTTCACATGTTTGTTTGTCAGCATGGACCGTGTCTCTGGCTGGAGCAGACGTGTATCCGTGTGCGCCACACGGAGACATGTCTATTTTTGGCTGGCATTACAGACCCACGGACCCATTCAGGTCAATGGATCAGTACCAAAAATGACATGCACACGGATGTCTTCCCTGTGACATCCGTGTGCACGGACATGAGCCAGGAGTTTTTAGCTTAAAAATGAAGAATGTCATACTCGTCTGTCTCCAGGGCCACTTCAGGGGTCATTCATTAGTTTAATGAATATTTACTACCCTGAAAGCTGCAGGGGCCCCGGAAGTTACAGGGACGGGAGCACTGGAGACAAGTGAGTATACAATGACAGGCTGCCCGTGTGCTATCTGGATGTCACACGGATAGCACCCGGACAGCACATGCATGTCCCACCATGCGTGATACACGCACACACTGCCCTCCAAAAATGGCCTCTCTCACAATTGCGTGTTTTGCACGGATGTGTGAAGGAGACCTCAAATAGATTACAAGAGCTTCTGGCATTAACACTATGTGTACCAAAGGAAATTTTCCCATTTAAACTGCAGCAGAGCATTTCACATTTGACATGTAACCTGTTAATATCGGCATACAGGTTATAGAATTCAGAAAATAATCATACCTGTATGCTTCATAGCAGATATCTTGTTGTGGAGAAATCATCTTTCATCACCTTATGTATCATGACATGACTGAAAGTGCAGTAGCTGTTCTGATCATGCGCTGTGCACCTCTTTGAAACTTTTTGCAAAAACTTCCAGAAGACACAATTTGCAAAAATTTCCTCTGTGAAGAGACAATTTGCTTCTTTGAAACTGGGACACGCAATGTAAATAAAAAAAAGCTATGTGTTTGGCGCCCCACTAGTCAGTGTGCCACAGTAGGGGTACTGCACCCAAAACAGAGTGTACAGTGTCCCAGTCATTGGAGGGGACAATGTTGAACTGAGGCTCTATTCACAGCATCCCTACACCTAGACTAGGGGAGCAATCAGCTAACCCGTAACCAGGGTAACCGATCCTGGTGGGAGGAGTGATAGGGTAGAAGGAACGGGAAACACATGGACAGAAGGAGAGAGTCTAGTCTGAGGAGAGAAGCAAGGAACAAGTCCTAGAGGGACACTACAGGGAGGGTGCCCGAAAAGTAGTGGCGACTCAGATAGAAAGGGGAGAACCAGTGCAACCATGTCCGAGTAAACGGTCTGTGGGAATCCCGGTCCACAATGGGGTACCGACTCCGAGTCACGGTGCAGGCGAGTCCAACCCTGAGCCACCAATACTGGTGGGTCGCAGGTCTGCCAAGCAGCCCCCGACCTCGTCCACAACATGCAGCCCCACCAGGTATCCTCAAACTGGGTGGAGCCCCTTAGAGAAGAAGGGTCACCTCATCACACCTGACGGGCCTGGTAGGAAGTGGGTTGTACAGGGCAGCACAAGGATAGTAAGGAGGCGCAAGAAAGACACAGAGGACAGTGAACATAAAGTTGAAGGAACACTTGGAGAGCCTCAGAGACTTTGTACCCTTGGCCAGCTACCCGCAAAGACTGCGTGACTGTAAACCGAGTGAACCGTGAATTGTTGCCAGTAAAGTACCCGTACAGAGTCAGCAAGCCTCCGGTGTCTTATTCTGTTAAGTTAAGAAGTAGCTGCTGCCACATCTACCAGCTCAGCAGCAGCACTGCCCCGGGGACCCCGCTCCGCCTGCAGGAAACGTTGTCAACTGGCTGCAATACCACCATCCCCGGCGGTCTGACAGCGGCGCTGATGAGATCACCAGAAACTGCAGGTGGTATCACGAGACTTTATTCTTTCTTTGTATTATTTTTCCCCTTTTTCCAAGTGACTTCAGGGTTGCGGGTCCGTGCAGGCCACTAGTGACATTCCCTTACAGTAAACGCCCGGATACCGAGTTCCCAAACACCCATGGGTGGGTCATGTGCATGTGGCGCCCCTGCGGACCGGTCGCCACCAGATGGCGCAGCAGCCGGGATCAGTAAGTTCAGTCATCCCAAACACACACCCAACACACTCTCGATCCCAAGACTAGGGACTCTATGACCAGCAATGGGATGGTGGGAGGAGTCAAGTGGAGGGTGGGAAAGTTAGGAAAGGACCCGGTTAGGGGAGGCAACAAAACTAGACAACACCATGTTCAGTGAGCCAGTCAGCCAATTAAAGTCGAGGAGTCAAGTTCAGTCAGAAGGAGAGGCGAGAACATCATCACACAGAACTGAAAGGACAGGAACCCGGTGACCTGTACCACCATGAGGCTTATCCGGGTCCCGGGCTGCAGACCATAGTGAAAGACAGAAAGAGCTCTAGGTGTGCTTGAATTAGCAGGGACACTGAGGGACGGGGCTGGTACCAGGGTGCCGGCTCTGCTGAATTGGCCAGGACACTCTATGCTCCAACCACAGACACCGGTGGGGTGCGGGGTCTTTCTGTTCCGTGACCCAACCTCCTGCGCAGTGAAAAGAAGGCCACCGTACTAGGGCTAGGGGACCCGGAAGGTCACCCACCAAAAATCTGTGTCATCTGGATCGTAGCTAGCGTGCGGACAGACCGAGAGGCCCATGAAAGGGGATGAGTCGGATGAGCCATCCCGGCTGCTATGAACCTACCAGAGCCGCCACTGCTGTGTTGTAACCATCTGCAGAGGAAGTGAAGTAAACCGGGTTGAAGCTCAGCTCTGTGTGTGTGACTGTGATTTCCGTGCCTGAGGAGAGGTAAATTAATTCACCGAGCCAGCAGCAGCGGCCTGCCTGAGTGTGACTTTGAACTCTAACAGCATCATAGCCTTGCTGGCCTACTATTCCCATGCACATCCAAAAAACTTTACGGTTGCCCTGGGGACCTGCTCTTCCCGTGGAGAGCTGAACCATCCTCGCTGCTACTTCCATCATCACCAGAGGTCCTGACTGCAGCAGCGGCTATAGCGGCCACATTCCACGGGTGGCGTCACGACACACTTTTATTTTTTAAAACTTTTATTTTATTTTTCTCCATTTTTCTAATTCCACCTTTTAACTGCTCGCCCAACGAGGGGATCACAGACTGGGTCATGCCACCATGACATCCTGCAGTCCCAAGCGACAACAAAAGGGCCCGCTTCCGAGTACCCCTCGGTCCCCGCCAGGGGTGAGACATGCATGTGCAATATTTCCAGGACCTGCAGTGATATCGGCTCTTGGAAATCATGTTATCATGCTCACAGGGGGTTGGTTAGACAGGGAATTTAGTTACACAGATGTGAATACTGCTGGGTGTTAGAGCATAGGGAACCTGATAGGTTCTCTCTAAAGCGTAGCTGCACTGTGGCTCAGTGGTTAGCACTGTGGTATTGCAGTGCTAAGGTCCAGGATTCAAAGACATACTGATAGGATGTTTAGATTGTGAGCCTCAATGGGGACAGTATTACTGATGTATGTAAGGTGCTATGGAATTAATAGCACTGAATGAATATTAAAGCATAACCATAATCAAGCTGAAGGCCAATAAGATATATTACTTTTATTATTTATCATTCAAATGTGATTCTTTTTCTGCCAGAATTGATCAGTCATTGTCGAAATTCTCAATTCTGAGTCAAAATCTGTATTCAGTGAAGACTTTCCCATTACCAAAGATAGGAGATGGCAGCTGTTACTGATGAGATTCTGTGTAGAGGAGGGGGTGGAGCTAGAGGCTGAGGGAGGAGTTAGAGGTTGAGAGAGATGCTATATACAGAGGGAGATGCTATACACAGAGGGAGGAGCTAGAGGCAGAGGGAAGAGTTAGAAGCAGAGGGAGGAGCTATAGGAAGGGTGAGGAGCTAGAGACAGAGGGGGAGCTAGAGGCAGAGTGAGGAGCCAGAGGTCAAGAGAGAAAGACTAGAGGTAGAGGGAGGAATTAGAGATCAAGAGAGAGGAACTAGAGGCAGAGAGAGACAGCTCCGCCCCCTCTTCTGTCTACAAAGAATCTCCTCAGTAACAGCTGCCATCTCCTATCTCAGGAATGGGAAAGTCTTCACTGAATACAGATTTTATTTCAGAACTGAGTATTTTGATGATGACTGATCAATTCTGGCTGAGAAAGAAGCAAATATCTCTAAGGGTACTTTCACACTAGCGTTTTTTTGAAATAGCGGCAGATGCGGTGAAAAAAACGCATCTGCCGCGATTACCGCATACCGTCTGCACTTGCGGCACGGTTGCGGCACAGTTGCAGCAAGCCCCACACAATGTATAGGCGGGCTTGCGGCAGGTGTAGTAAGTGCGGTTTTGGCACTTGCGGCAGGTGCGGCCGTGAAAAAAAACGTGGTCAGCCGCGGTTTTTTGCGGCCGCACCTGCCGCAAGTGCCGATACCGCACCTGCCGCACCCTTACCGCAAGCCCCATAGACATTGCATGGGGCTTGCCGCAACTGTGCCGCAGGTGTCGCGGTTATGGGTTAATCGCGGCAGATGCGGTTTTTTCACCGCATCTGCCGCGATTTAAAAATAACGCTAATGTGAAAGGGGCCTAAGATTGTAGTGGATCCAGGTCGCATGGACAGTGTGGACACAAACACACAGGTGGCACCCATTTCACTGATAGGTGACAGGTGTATAGAGGATATATACTAGTGCATCTCAATGAATTACAATATCATCAAAAGGTTAATTTTTTTCAGTAATTCAACACAAAAAAGTGAAATGTATACATTATATAGAGTATTTGCAAACAGAGTGATCTATTTCAAGTGTTTATTTATGTTAATGTTGATGATTATGGCTTACAGCCAATGAAAACCCAAAGGTTATTATCTCAGAAAATTAAAGTAGGGAGTATGAAGGGTTAAAAACTGTGCTTCTGTTTTCCATGAGACATCAAAGGGTGAATATAATATTCATTTATTAGTCAATGCGTTTCAGAGCTCCCAAAAAAGCCCTGAAACATGGCAATATCACACTGATGTTTGATAATATTCTTTTTTATTGAGATGCACTAGTATATTACGAAGTTGCTTCTTTTCATGTCCACTATTGATTTATTGAGTAAAAATTTTAATGATGGTTATGCTTTAAGTAAGAAAGTGTTGTCAGCAAAAATCTATTCTGTGTCCATTTCTACTTGATGCTCAGGATCATATCCTTAATAATAATAATATCTCTTTGTCTACAGGAGACACTAATTCATCTAATCCGCATAGACTGTATGTGTGCAATATAAGTGAAAGGAGAAAGCAGAGCTGAGAAAGTGGAGGTGACAGTGGAGGAGAGGGCGGGCTCACAGGGAGGGAGCACTCAGCTGCTCAGTACAGCGCTCAGTCTGAGCTCAGGAAGGGCAGCGAGGTACTGACCAGCACTACTCCCATTATCCTAGAGGACGGCGGCTGGCATGACGCCTGGATATTAAGTTCTGTGTGTTGTAGAGAGAAGACTTTGCTGTTCTCCACTATGAAGTGCTTGGGGGCCATCCTGCTCCTTATGAACGCTGCAGGTAAATGGCTCCTACTTTTATCTATCTATCTATTTATCTATCTATCTATTACTAATGAGAGGTTTATAGAGATGGTGATGTCGGTAGAGTTCTGTATACCTGTGCAGGTGTTGTAATTGTGCCATTTCCTTGCATAGTTCCATAGATTTGCCAATCATCACCTGCAGACAGTAGCTCCTTACTTGTGTCCTGACTCCTTACCCAGCACGTCTGTCAATCACAGGATTTGACTACTGATGGACAGCTCCAACCTCCTTACATGAGCAGTTTTGTAAATGTAATGAATTGTCTTCGAGTCCCCCCTCACTGGCTATACTGGTTCTCATTAGCCTCAGGTCACTGCATTAGTCTACAGAAGTACAACTATCCATCATCAGCTTACAGAAAATGATTGAGGTTTGTTTAGAAGCAGACCCTAAAGATTTTCAATGTTATCACTAAATGAAAGGGGTTTTCTGGTAGGATGAAGTTACTTTGATAGTTTGTAACTTCCAGGTTGGAGGGACTCACACTGCTCCCTGGAAAGAAGCACTTTTATTCCCATTAGAATTGATATGCCTTTGTGACCTCTGCTCCATTCATTCCCTATGAGAAAGTCAAGTACCAGAATCTAATATTACCCTTGAGCACCCTACTGAGGGTGAGCCCAACTTATCTCTTTAAAGTACCAGAATCAGACCTCTACCAATATAGAAGGTATCACCGATCCTGTGGGCAGGTGATAAAGTGTTATTCCAGAGGAAGAAGTTACGTTTTGGCTCACTCTATTGTTTGCAGTGTGTTTTCTGATTGCATTTATTCTACATTTCTGACCAATCAGACCGATCTTACAGAGCCTTTAGGGTTTTATTTTAGGATGATCCAACTAGTTGTCATCTTCTGCCTTTGATGGATCTTCCTAAAATATAACCTTTCCGTTCCCTATAATAGAGCTGTCGTAGATGATAATTACATTCTGCACATTTTAATGTACTTTAGATTTTGCGGATCAGACAGGTTGGATCAATCAGGTCAATTAACCATTTACACGCACTAATTAGGACTGATATTAATGTGACTGGACAGGAATTGGCTAGACATCTGTAGGTATAAAAGGAAACTTCAGGTCACTTTCATTTAGTATAATATTGGTCAGTGTATTTAAGCCAAAATCAGGAGTGGTGTAAGACCAATGTGAGGTGCAGGGGTCCCACTCCTGATTTTGACTTACAAATGCTAATGGGGACTACTGGGCAAAATACTGACTGGATAGGTGAACTTAGAGCCGCTCTCTGATGTCACTGTGGATTTGTAGGATTCACAGATGCTAGCGTTATCTTATCACATATGTTCCTGACAAAGCTTATCTTCCTTTGTTATTGTATTTCGGAGTGTGTTTGAGCCACTATAGGTGGCTTTTTGTGGCTCGGATGTTGCAGGATTACCTTGTATCCTTATGCTTGTTTTGGATACAATATAAGCTGGTTATAGACATCAGATAGTATCCAGTGTTGTGATGGTTGTCCATCATTATTTTTGTTCAATACGATTAAAAACGTTCAATTAACAAAAATTAAATGATTGAAAAACTTTAAAATTTCAGCTGTTCATAGCAAAAGTATCAGATTACCTATGTGACCTAACCTGGCAAATTATTTGGAAAAAGATGGGGGTAATAGCAGAACCATATTTTCAACGTCCTCTAGTGCCTGCAATCTAATATATATATGGGGGTCATTTGACTGCTCTTGTGTGTTCCCCTTGTGATCTGCTGTGTATCCCCTGTAAACATGCATTTTCCAGAATATGAATATTTCCAGTTTATTTGTGAATTAATTTGTTCATTTGCCTACAAAGAGAGGAGAAGAGGGGGAACAATTGCAAAAATCAATGCATGTCTCCATAAGACCAGGTTCCCGTCATCACGTTGGCTTGGTCCTTGAATTGTTTTCTTTCTCCTTTGTCTTGTATTTAGGGTGCCCGTGGGTGAGTCTCATACCAGTCTTTAAGAATATATAAGTAAGTAGTTCTTTAGAAAGCGCCTCGATGCAATTATATGGACTACCCCTTTGGTGTATTCAATACTGTATATCAAACACAACTTTCAGTGGGTCTGCAAAAAAAACCCTTTAGTCTTTCTTTAACATTTCATTATTTATTATCTATGCCACATTGATGCTATTTTTGATGATCTAGCTCTCCAGAATGCGAGTTCTTATAGTAGCTCTCTTCATTGAGAATGCTTGAAGTTCTGAATTATAGAGGTTTGCAATGAAAGGGCTTTCATGACAAATCTGGTTGTGCCCAATTAAGTTAATGCCAGAGAGGGTAACATATAGTCAGTGTCAGTCTGTGGTAGATTAGGATACAGCCTAGAAAAAGTGGTACCCTCCTTCTCAGAATTAGTGGGGTCACTGACATGTGCTTCATTGTAAAATTCTTTCAAAGATGTCTGCAGAAAGGGCTCGGATGTGCTATACTGTGTCCCTTATAGGAATTTGGAGAGTCTGAGTTGATATATTTGGCCATTTTTGTTTTATCTGTACACTATAAAGGTAAAACAGTAGAGGAGTACTGATGGGCAATACATGCCCCACACCCTGACATTGTATCACTACATTATGAGGGAAGAGTTCATTCCACATAGTGAATGACATCACCAGCAATTAAATATGAAGGGCAAAGTGAATTCTGCTTGGAAAAACCACTTTACTTGCTCATAATACTGTATCATGTATTATTGATGGATTTCTACAATGTATGAAGCAGCGGTACACATACTAAGCAAGGGCAGGGTTCACCTGTACCCATAGCATGGTATCAAAGATATTATAAGACTACTCCGAATTCTTGTCTTGAAATAGTAAAATACTTACATTTACTAATTTAAAGCACCACTCCAGCAGTTTTTCTTTTGCAGTGTTACAGTGATACTTTAAATCTAAGTTCCATGCACTTAGTCCTATTCTTACCAGCTGCTATCTTCACCTTCTATCACCACCGCAGTCATTACCAGCAGTTTGTGACCTCCTTAGTCATACCAGTGTTTGCTGGAGTAAGTCACATTCCAATATAAGTAAATGAGAGCCTTGTTTTGGCTGTTATAGACTTGCACTGAGCATTTGTGACCATTATCACTGACATTATGGTCACAAGATGGAGCCGTGGGACCAGCGCTGATAAAAGGTGAAGACGCCAGTGGGTGAGTAGAAGAGTAATCTCAGGACCTTAGATTAGAATCACCACCCTGGTGCTGAGCCCCCCTACTGGAGTGGTATTTAAGGACCATATCTTAAATGGGTACTCCGGATAGATAAAAAAAAGTATTCTAATGGCAACACCCCACACAATAGAGACTGCTGCTGGCTGTAAACATGATAGAGAATATACAATAGAGACTGCTGCTGGCTGTACACAATGGAGAATACACAATAGAGACTGCTGCTGACTGTATACACAATGGAGACGGCTGCGGGCCTTATACACAATAAAGATTGTGCTGGATATGGACACAATAGAGAATTCACAATAGAGACTCCTGCTGGCTATACACAAAATAGAGAATACACAATAAAGACTGCTGCTGGCTTTACATAATAGAGAATACACAATAGAGACTGCTGCTGGCTGTACACACAATAGAGAATACACCATAGAGACTGCTGCAGTCCATATACACAATAGAGACTGTTGCTGGCTGTATACACAATAAAGATGGCTGGTGGCCATATATACAATGGAGACGGCTGCAGGTTGTGCACACAATGGAGATGGCTGTGGGCTGTATACACAATGGAGACGGCTGTGGGCTGTATACACAATGGAGACGGCTGTGGACTGTAAACACAATGGAGATGGCTGCTGGCCACATACACAATGGAGACGGCTGTTGACTATAACCACAATGGAGATAGCTGTGTGCTGTATACACAAAGGAGATGTCTACACAGTGCAGACAGCTGTGGGACGTATGCACATTAGAGTCGCTGCAGGCCGTATGCACATTATAGACTGCCAGCTGCATACACAGAAACTGCCTGCCTTATGCACAGAGATTTCCAGTTGTGTGCACAATAGAGACTGCCAACTGTATGCACAGACTGCCGGCCATATGCACAATAGAGTCTGCCAGCTGTATATCTTGTATACACAGCACTATACTGTGTACACAAGTCCACACTATGTACATACAGTATATAGATACACTAATACAACATGTAGTGTGGACCTGTACTGTATATACAGATATACAGTATAGTGCTGTGTAGAGACAGACAGACACACAGACAGACTCAGACATACGCCATACTCACCACCACCACCAGCACTCTCCTTTAAATCCCACCAGTGCCCACGCTTTGGGGTGCCTTTTGGTTTCTACTGTGCATGTCAGCCTATCGGGTGCATGCGCAGTACAAACCTGGCTGATACTGACGTCACTGAAGATGTCAGTCTGGGCCAGGCCGGCCTCCTCTCTGCTTCGGTGTCTTTAGACCGCAGCATTGATGGACAGGAGAGGGGGCACACTCAAGAGGTGAGGGGGCGGGGCCCAGAGGAGATTTGACAGAAGAGGGGACCTGTAGAAAAGGTGAGGGGGTGGGGCCCGCAGGAGATCATAGCCTGCCCCTTTACCTCTCATCCGGGCCCTCTTTGCTGTCAATCACTACTGGACCCCTGACAGCAGTCACAGTAGTCTTGCCCTGTCGGCAGCCCTGGCTGTAAGTATTTAACATTGCAAAGTTTCAGAAAAGCTTTGTAATTTATTTATTTATACACAGATGAAAATCACTGATGAGATGCTGATGACACAGTCACCAAACACTGAAGACACACGGATCTAAAACACTGATGACACTTGTGAAGGAGTTATATAATTGTAAGGGGAGTGTATAAACATCAGCTAAGTTACATTGGTTTAAAGGGAACTTGACCCCACAAACTGACCCCCCCGCATCTTTATACCTGTCCCTGCACCCCCTCTTATCATTTCTAGCCATCCCTTTTGCAGAAAAAAATCGATTTTGTAAAGTAGAGAAGAGGCTATATTTACCTCCGTCCTGTGTGGGTTCTTTGTTTCTGAATAAGACTCAAAAGGCGGGCCTGTCTGCTGCTCCCTTGTAATTATGCACGCCCCTCTCAGCTTGCTGCAGTGCTGAGAGCCTGGCCGCTCATGAAAGGGGCGGGGCTACTGGTATGATGCGCGTTTGGCCCCGCCCCTTTTATGACGCGGCCAGGCCCTCAGCACTGCAGCAAGCTGAGAGGGGCATGCATAATTACAAGGGAGCAGCAGACAGGCCCGCCTATTGCGGCTTCCTCAGAAACAGAGAACCCACACAGGACGGAGGTAAATATAACCTCTTCTCTACTTTACAAAATCGATTTTTTTCTGCAAAAGGGATGGCTAGAAATGATAAGAGAGGGTGCAGGGACAGGCCTAAATATGCGGGGGGGGGGGGTCAGTTTGTGGGGTCAGGTTCCCTTTAAGTCTGTCACCCCTGTGACTGTTTCTACACAAAGGGCATTAACATTAGGTAACATATTTTGATTATAATCATATAATAATGTAATTACAGAAAATCAGTGCTAAGAGGGGTTTCCATGAGAATAGAGATAGTGATATTTGTGACACCTTGGAGAGTGAGTCTGAGCTTCAAATCCTGTACGGATGGTCCCTTGTGGCCAGACTTGACAAATTCTATTCACTACAGGAAGAGGGGTATTTGGAAGAAAAGGAATTTAATATACAAGGTGCTCACCCCTAAATTAGCTCCCTTCCAGTCATAGACCTCAGATTGGAATATTAAAATTTAGGCCGTCCTGGAAACATGAGCCCAGTCAAGTATATAAAAAGCTGGGTGGCACAAAAGAAAGCTGTTACCATGTGGAGGCCTGCCTGTGCTGGATTGTGTTCTATATTTACTTTTCTCATACCCCCAAGAAAACCAAAGACATCAAAATGGAATGTTTAGGTATTTCTGTTATTTCTTCCTTTTGATATTATAACTGTTCTGCATATTTGTGTGTCATTTTTACCTTTACCTTTCTTTTATACTTTTATTGTAAGCACTGTATTTTTTATATTAAAGCATAAATATTTAATAGGTTTGATCGTTGTATGCTCTAAAGAATCCATAGCCTTACAGAGTATGTGACCCTTTTTTTTTTTATAACAATAGGTTTTTATTGAAGATTTAATCAAAGTCCAATGACAAACATCTTACAAAGCAAGCAGCATAAGATTAATACTGTTCATAACTAATTTCAAGAATATAAGGTATATAATCTTCAAGATAATAAAATCTGCATAAGAATTAAGATATTCGGATATCTGGTATCAAAGTTACCAAAAAATTTTTTACATAAAATCATAGTTAACAAATAACAATGGGGAAAGACCTAACAAGGATATAAGAGAAAGGGGAAAAAGAGGAGGGTAGAGGGGGTGAGGGAGGGGGAATCATTATTCATACAGAGACATTTTCTCTATAGTTAGCCCATGGGTAGGTAATGGAGTTAAACCTCTGTTTCAAAGAGACATATAGTTAAGAAGGAATCAGAACAGTATTATGGAGTGACGATATCCATAGGTCCCACCAAGCGAGAACTTTGTTTCGTTGATGAGCATCATGCGCCAGCATAATCTCATGTTGGAGATGTAGGTTAAGGGCCGTATGTAGTTCTTGTATGGATGGTAATGACTTGGATTTCCAGTATCTAGCAACACACAATCTAGCTGCTAACAAAACATTTGCTACAGTAGGTCGTAGTGGCGACGGCCAGTCTTCCAATCCCAGCCCCAGGATCGCCAATGAAGGTCGTAGTTGAAAAGAGACACCTGTTAAGGAAGTTAGAAGTGCGGACACCTCTTGCCAGAACCCCTGTAAGGAGCTGCAGTCCCACCACATGTGGAGGGAGGACCCTGTTTGAACACAACCCCTCCAGCAATTCAGGGATGGCCTAGGATTGTCTCTCTTATACCTTGCTATGGATTTTGGGGTAACATACCACTCAAAGTGTACTTTTTTGATCTGTTCATGGTGGTTAACACAGCTTGTGAATTTCGTGTTTATTCCTGATGCATCCTGCCATTGATCTAGTGTGAATTCCTCTTGTAAGGCTATTTCCCAATTAGTCATGTAGGGCAGTTTCTCTAGCGATTGCAGTCGGGAGAGGGCCCCATACATGATGGAAACCCCTCTTAGGCCTGGAGGGGATGATCTAAAAAATCTCTGTGTTAAACCATCAACCTTGGACAAATCTAGCGGGACCCATGTTACTGAATTAACAAAATGGCTTACTTGTAAGTACTGGTAAAATGTGGATTTAGGGATGGAGTATCTATCTGTCAACTCAGCAAAGGACTTCATGGAGAAATCATCCAGGATTTGATGGATATAGATAATGCCCCTAGATTTCCAGTGATGGAGAGAGAGAGATCCCACTAATGTTTCAATCGCTCGAATAGATACTGATTTTAGAAGAAAAGTAAGTAGTGGGTGAGAGTTTTGTCGCCAAATGTGTACCAAAATCTGCATTGGTTGTAGGAAGGACGAACTTTCAAAGGGCTTTAGCAAATTCATTTCAAGTAGTAGTTTAGTAGAACCCTGTGGAGCGTAGTGTTTTTCAATTAACATCCACAGCGGATTGGGAGCATCAGCCCACCACTGACAAGCCACTGAGAGATGTGAGGCTACGTAGTAATGTAACAAGTTAGGGACTCCCATCCCCCCAAGATGGACTGGCAAGGTAAGTACCTTCATGCTTACTCTGTGGTGTTTATAGTTCCAGATGAAGTCATTAAGTGTAGATTGTAAAGTTGCAATTAAACGTTTTGGAAAACGTAGTGGTAGGCATCTAAAAATATATAAGATTTTCGGGAGATATACCATTTTTACAATGTGTATTCTAGCGACCCATGAGAGGATTAGTTGTTTATGTGCCGAAAGGCCTTCTTTCAGTGTATGGAGCAATATTTCGTAATTACGGCGGACCATTTCTTTAGTATGCGAAATCGTTATCCCTAGGTATGGAATACCTGTGTAGGACCATTGAAAAGGGAATAGGGCCTTGATTTTTACTGTAAGTGACGGAGGAATCTGGACAGGATATAGGAGGGATTTGGATACATTTAACTTATAATATGACGCCGCGGAGAAGTCTTCCAGCAATTCCATTATTTTAGGGATGGAAACCGTGAGGTTCGTGCAAATAAAAATTACGTCGTCTGCGTAAAGTCCAATTTTATGTTCTACCCCTCCTATACATGGGCCAGTAATAAGAGGGTCCTGTCTTACCCTAGCCGCCAATGGTTCCATAATGAGGGCGAAGATTAGAGGGGATAGTGGGCACCCCTGTCGGGTCCCATTAGTCAACGAAAAAGAGTCTGATGTAAATCCCGAAGCTCTAACTTTCGCTGTTGGGGAGGAGTAAAGGGCCAAAACTGCCGTCTTAAAGTCGCCCACCAAGCCGAATTCGCTTAAAACCGCCTCCAGGTATCCCCAGTGCACCCTGTCGAACGCCTTTTCGGCATCTAATGACAGCAGTGCACTGGGGGTCCCTCCACGCTCCAGAACCTCTAGGAGATCAATCACTCGACGCGTCCCATCAGAAGCTTGTCGCCCTGGGATAAAACCCACTTGTTCTGGGCCAATCAGGTCCGGTAACACTGTCGCTAAGCGTTGGGCCAAAAGTTTAGCAAATATTTTTACATCTCCATTCAAGAGAGCAATTGGGCGAAAATTAGAAGGTGAATTGGGGGGTTTACCCGGTTTTGGAATTGTGGCGATTGTAGCCTCCAGACCCTCAGGACGAATTTTTCCTTTACTTCTCCAGTAAGAGAAGAGGGAAAGCATATGAGGTATCAGGTTAGTTTGAAAAGACGCATAATATTTGTTAGAAAACCCGTCTGGGCCTGGGGCTGATGATTTCTTTGTTGAGCGGATTATTGACGCAATCTCTTCAATAGAGAAGGGGGCATTCAGCGAAGCCAGCTGAAGGTCAGTCAGCTTAGGTAAGCATGTGTGGGCCAAAAAGGACTGGATCGTATCTTTATTTGGCTGCAGGGTGGAAGGGTCATCACGCAGGTTATAAAGGGAGGTATAGTAATCTTTAAATTGGGCAGCAATTTTCAAGGGGTGTCTGATTTTCTCTCCGGAAGACCGGAGGATATAATCAATTTTGGTGGTAGCTCTTTTTTTTTTAATTCTGTTGGCCAGGAGTTTACCTGCTTTATCGCCCATCCCGTAATAACGCGCTTTAAGTTTTTTAAGGTTAAATTCCACTTTATAAAGTAAGAGAGCTTTGAGATCTCTACGGGTAATCTCTAGATCCGTTCGCAGCTGTTGAGTTTGGGTTTGTTTGTATTGTGTCTCTAAGGCCGCTAATTTACTGGTAAGACTTTCAAGTCGTTCGTTGCGACTACGTTTTGCCCGTGCCGCTATCTGGATAAATTGGCCACGTATAACAGCCTTGTGTGCATACCATATTACTTCAGGGTCTATGTCTTGGGTTTGGTTTAGTGCAAAATATTGGTCGAGTTGGGAATCAATATGTGCTATGTTGTCAGGTGACGTTAGTAGGTGATCATTAATCGTCCAAGTGGGAGACGGAGAAATTTGCAGATCATCCATTATGGTAAGCAAAATTGGGGCATGGTCGGACCATGTGATATGTCCAATAGATGCCTTTTGGCACCTTGGAAGGAGGGAGTCCCCCACTAAAAAATAGTCTATTCGGCTGTACGATTGAAATCTAGGAGATAGAAAGGTATAGTCTCTCTCGTCATCATGGGTATACCGCCAGATATCGTGCAGATGGTGGGAGAATAACAAACCACCTAAATCACCCCGGCAGGATGAAGGGGTTGAGCAATCAAGATGCTTGTTTACCGGGATGTTGAAGTCTCCTGCAAGTAGAAGAAATCCCTTAGACAATGTGTCTATTGTACTAAATAGTGAGCGGACAAATTTTAGTTGGTTCGTGTTAGGGCCGTATACTGACACCAAGGTGTACTGGTTACCATTAATTAAAGCTCGAATCACCAAATATCGACCCATAGGATCAGCCACCCTTTCTATCAGCTGAAATGCTAGTGATTTATGGACAAGGATAGCCACACCAGAGGTTTTAGTCGGGGCGTTAGCAAAGTATTGCAGGGGATATTTTATAGACCCTAGTCGGAAATTATCCGCCTCAAGGAGGTGAGTCTCTTGGATAAATATAATGTCAGCTTTCAATTTGGTGAGCTGCTGCCACATCAGGGTTCTCTTCTGTGGGGAATTTAACCCATTCACATTGATTGATGCACACTGAAAACTCATTTTGGCCAATAGCACGGCACAAAGGCAATGGCACAAAAATATCAACTGTCAAAGATGGTAATGCCTTGTATTAAATTACAATTTTGGGATAGGGACGGGGTTGGAAAGAAGGGGGGGAAAGAGAAGAGAAAGTGCGGGGTACAGAACAGTATACTAAGTCCTGAAAATAAAATAAAATTCTGATTTTCAGACCAGTAATAACATATTTACAGTATTCAAGTTAAACATTGAGGTGTCAACGCTAGTAAGATACTTAAACCGGCAGCAACGTTGAAGTCTTGAGGGGGAAGAGAGTGCAAATGTGAAAAGGAAAGATTCAGTGAGAGAGTAAAGAAATGTGGAGCGTGAGGATATATTAAGAGGGTGTATGACTTGTGGGGGGTAAGAAGTCTGAGTAGTAGAGAACAAGATCAGGGTAGGGAGAGAAAGAGAGAAAGTAAATACATACGAAGAGGTGCAAGGGTGAGAGGGAAAGTATAATAGTAGCGAAGAAAAAAGTGCGAAAAGTGATGGGGTTAGAGTAGAATCTGAAAGAAAATATTATGGAGTATCCAATAACCTCAGAATAACAAAATGAGATATACACTTAACGTAGAGGCCTTCTTGAAGGCACTCGTCAGGCCCAGGGTGAATATCGCACCCAAGTAAAAAGTTCCAATATGGGCCCCTGTGGGGGAGAAGAAATATAGGGCGATGGAGTAGCCCACGTAAACGTCTAGATCTTATCAACCAGAGACAAGATCTGAAATTTCAACAGAGAAATATGACTTAAGTCATACCAGCGGCTTGATCCACTCATCGAGGACCAGTCTTCATTTCAGTCCTGAACTCCCTCTAGGAGATGTAGTAGGGCGGTTGTTCTCATGTGGTGAAGAGTTTTCTGGCGGCGAGCCCGGCTTCAGCATTAATCTCCAGTCTATCAGCGCTGATTTCATTTTAGTCGGAGAAGAAAATAGCTGGCGCTTCCCTTTGTACCTGAAAGACACATTAACAGGAGAGCCCCACGCATAGTTGATTCCACGATCTCTTAAGACGGCACAGTAAGGCGCAAAGTCTCTCCGTCTAGCAAGAGTTCCCTGGGAGAGATCTGGGAAGAGAGACCACTTAGCATAAGGACCTTCCAGTATTGGGTTCTTGCGTAGTGTGTGCATGAGCAAGTCTCTTAGCTTGGATGATGTTAAATGTACCATGACGTCTCTAGAAACATCTGGGGGAGCTCTTTGTGACCTGGGAAGTCTGAATGCTCTTTCAATGTCTAAATCAGCAGCGGATGCCATGGGAGGATTAGTTGAAAAAAAGGCAGTACAGTAGTTGTTAAGTCCTCATCCTCCTCAGCTTCAGCTATTCCCCGCACTTTAATGTTACTTCTTCTTAATTTATCATCTAAATCCCAGACTTTCGCTCTCATGCTCCTGAGGTCTTGTGCAATGTCTTGGTAGCTGTCAGCTAACTCATTATGGGCCCCAGCAAACTCGGCCATTTTCTCCTCTAGGTGGCCAGTCCTTTCATTCATGGACGCCATGTCCGCTCTTATTTCTCCCACCATATTCCTAATGTCTGACTGAATGGAGGCCCGTAGATCACCCAGGAGACCTCTCAAAGCTCCATAAGTAATAACTGTGGAGTCATCCTGTCTCCCTCTGGGTGAGCGTTCACCTCCGTCGCTATGTGAGCTGGAGTGAGATTGTTGTGAGTGAGAGGAGCGGGGAGAGCGGGAAGCTGCTTCCCTGGTCGGCGCCATCTTAGGTGTTTGTCCTGCAGCACCCGGGCGCTCAGGGGAGAAGAAATCCGATACCTTTTTGCTCGGTCTGCGGTTCCTGGAGCTTGCTCGCGGCATCACCAGTGGTTAGGGAGCTGAGTCGTCTCCGGTGGGGAGAGGAAATATCCCGGTATGTGCCGCTTTGTCCTCGGTTTGTGGAGGCCGCTGGGAGAGCTCTCTGGTTAAGCGTCCGGCATTGCTCACAGCAGGACACGCTATGTGACCCTTTTGATTGTCAGACAGTAGTATATTTTGGGCACGCATCACAGATCATGTGTGTTTGATGAGTAGTGGCGCTGTGTTGTGTGTCTGGGTGTGGCTTTTGCTCACTTTATAACTTGTAACAGAGGTTGAATGCTGGACTGAGTGAGAGGATATAAATTAACCCTTGCACATGTACCCAATATCACACATGACAACACTGGTACCCTTTTTTTGGCGTATATAAAAAATACTCACATTTGACACCTAAAGGTACTTGATCTTCATCTGTCAGCCCCGGTCACGAGTTCTCAAGCCCCACTTCCAGCTCCATGTGCAACACGATTTATTTCTTGAATCAAGGTTATCTGACAACTCAAGCAAATAGTTAAACCAGCCCCTTTCTCTCTCACAATCTGTATATAGACAGGGAGGTGGCTGGCTTAGCATTCTAATCTTCTGGGATCTGGGGCTGTGTGATGGCTTATTTTTTGCGGCTTGAGCTGACTTTTTTAATAAAACAGTTTATGGGTATATAGTCTGTTTTTATCACTCATTATTACATTTTTACATTATTACGCAGTTTACCAATCAGATTAATTGATTTTATATTTTGATAGATTGGGCCATTGCTTAACGCGGCGATTTTTTTTAATAGTTTTATTTTTAATGGGGCAAAATGGGGTGATTTAAACTTGCATGTTTTTTTCATATCTTTAAAAACTATTTTTTAATTTCTCTTTATTTTACACTGCCCCATAGGAAACCTCAGCACTGCACAATCTGATTGCTTCTTCTGTGCATAGAGGAGTTGCTGCACATTTGTGCACAGGAGAAAGCTTCACTTTCTGTGGATGCCGGCACTCGCCAGGCATCCACAGGATGTGACTCCTGACAGCATCCGGGGTCATCACAGGACCTCAGGCTGTCAAGGTAACCATCTGATGACGGTGGGAAACGGCACAACCCCTGCCTTGGTGCGTTGGATCACACTATTAAGGTCCTAGTATGAGATTCAATGGCTAGCACACGATAGGTGTGGGGGTATGGTGCTAGTGAAGGAGGCTCGTAAGTCCCACATAAATGTCTATTAGAATCACTGCACACATACACTTAAGGAGTTTTTTTGCTTGTTGGTGAAATTTATTGAAACAAGTGCTCTTATGGTGATTGCGACAGAATGACGTTTCGGTCATTCAAGACCTTGATCACATAAGTCGCCTTGAGCTATGTTGTGGTTCATGAAGGATGTGGTCCTTATGGTCAGTATAGGAACAGCGGGTATGCCCTTAGTAGTTCTGAACTGAGGGCTGTCCTGTACAGGGTAATGGTCACTAATGCCTTTAGATTAGCCAGGGTCAGAGCGGTCGCTCTATGTGGGGTGGTGGCACGGCGGTGGAGTGTGTTCACACTCAGTTGTAGCAAGTGTGCAGTGATTCTAATAGACGACTATTAAGGTCCTGTCACACACAACGACGCTCCAGCGATCCCCACAGCGATAATGACCTTCCGGGATCGCTGGAGCGTCGTTACCTACTCGCTGGGGAGATGTCAAACAGGCAGATCTCCCCAGCGATCAGGGACCTGGGAGCCACCTCCCACATCGCTGGAAGCGATGTTACCAGCGTCTTCCCTGCTTGAGGAAGCTGGTAGCTATGATAAACACACGGGTATCCAGGCAGCACGCGCTGCTTAGATACCTGGTGTTTATCATAGTTACCAGTGTCCTCCCTGCTTACAGGCAGCGCTAAGCAGGGAGGACGCTGGTAACTATGATAAACACCGGGTATTTAGGCAGCGCACGCTGCCTAGATACCCGGTGTTTACCATGGTTACCAGCCCTGTGAGGTCACTGATCGCTGGTCTCTCACTGTCACACGCAGCGATGCGTGCTGACCAGTGGGAGACCAACGACCAAAAAATGGTCCTGAGCCCTTTGCAGCGATCAGCGACCTCACAGCAGGGGCCTGATTGCTGCTAGATGTCACACATAGCGACATCGCTGGGGAGATCGTTCTAACGTCGCTAACGATCTCGTTATGTGTGACTGGGGCTTTAGTCACTTAAATTCAAAGAGTTATCAGCACTGATCAGATTAGGCTCACACGTTATCTGATCAGATCAGTTGACATGTACAGGTACTGCTCGTGAGCTCGCGTCAGAGGGAGGGACACGTCCACGACGTATATATGTCCTTGGTTGTGAAGTGCTTAAAACCAAGTATAACACTAGCTTGTATTATGACAGCAGTAAATGTCAGCAGGATCTCCTTGCATGTGTCTGATGTCACGCTTCCCCTCCCCTTTGAGGTATTGGAAAATGCTATGAGGTTGAAATTAGGACTGCAACACAATGGAGAAAAAACATGCAGTAAACAATTGCAATTTTGGGGGGATTGAGATGGGAGAGGGATTTGTTTATGAAGTTTGATATATGTTAAAAATGATCTGGTAACAGGATTCTCCAGGTCAGTATGATTACAGCAATGGCAAACTTGTATTGATTTTTTTTCTTTAGTGTTGATAACAAAATCAGAAGGTAAATAGAAAACAAAAATTGATTGGTGTCACAATTTTTTTTACACTATTAGCATATTTATTTTTCTGTTGATGAAGACGGATTGGAGGACTTTTTATTTCTCAGAGTGCTTATTAATACAATTTTGGGGTATATACAATGTTTGGAACAATTGCATTTTTTAGTGAAGGCGACTAAAAAAAAACTAAAATTCTTAAAGGGAACCTGTCACCCGATTTTAAGCTCCTACACTATCTCTAGCTGTCCCTACACCTTCCTAGCAGCTCCCTATCTCTCCCTTTCTTATCTAAAGTCTCCCTATTAAAGAAGTGTAAAATAAGATTAAACTTACTGCAGTCCCCGTAGTTAGGGGACTGGGTAGGCGTGGCCTCTGTTCCTTCCTCACTCCTCCATGTGGTAATGCACGCCCCGCTGGGCGGCATTATTGTGTGTCCTCTCTGCCCCCATTAACATTAATCCTCCGCCCTCTACACCTCTTTGCACCGGCCGGGCGTCACATCCGGCGCGGTGCATTATGGGCCGTCACGTGATCTGCCCTAGTGCATTCTGGGTCCGATCACGTGATCGGCCCCAGTGCATTATGGGCTTGATCACGTGATCGGCCCCGGCTCCGCGCATGCGCAATGCGCTTATTGAAGCCGGGGCCGATCACGTGATCAAGCCCATAATGCACTGGGGCCGATCACGTGATCGGACCCAGAATGCACTAGGGCAGATCACGTGACGGCCCATAATGCACCGCGCCGGATGTGACGCCCGGCCGGTGCAAAAAGGTGTAGAGGGCGGAGGATTACTGTTAATGGGGCTAAGTGGACCCACAATAATGCCGCCCAGCGGGGCGTGCATTACCACACGGAGGAGTGAGGAAGGAACAGAGGCCACGCCTACCCAGTCCCCTAACTACGGGGACTGCAGTAAGTTTAATCTTATTTTACACTTCTTTAATAGGGAGACTTTAGATAAGAAAGGGAGAGATAGGGAGCTGCTAGGAAGGTGTAGGGACAGCTAGAGATAGTGTAGGAGCTTAAAATCGGGTGACAGGTTCCCTTTAAATTTTGATTATGTTTCTCTTTATGGCATTTACTATAGGGGTTGATTGTTTTCATATTTTGACAGAGAAGAGTATATTAGGTGAGGCGATACCAATAATGTTTGTTTTTTTATTTGTTTATTTTTAATGTCTGTAAAGCAGGGTAAATTGAATATTATTTTTTATTTATTATTTTTACATTTGGTCTTTTTTCTTTGGTATGCTGTGTGCAGCAGTCAAATCTTCACTGCTGCTGTACACTGACTTTGCTTCAGTATAAAGCCTCATTCGAACATCTATGATTCACAGTTGACTGAATGAGGCTTTACTGCTGCCTTTGCAGAGCGCCGCAGATAAGATGACTTTGTCACTGTGATCTGCAAATTGAAGTTGGATGTGCATAGCACATTAGCCTCATTTAGATGTTTATGTGCATCTCATAAATCTGAATGAGGCTTAGCCATTGTTCGGAGTCTTGGAGTATAGTGATTACACTGCTGAGCTCTAAACACTGCAACAGTGACATTGTTTGTAAGAATACGTCGGCAATCCTGACAATGTACTGCCAATGCTAGGATACTGACCTGTTCTTACCACTGTAAAGGTGGCTTCACACCTGGCGACGTCACTAGCGACATCGCCGAAAAAGTGACGTATCAGCGATGTCGCTAGCGTTTTATCGCCGGTCGCAGGTTGACAGGTTTACGGGAAGAACCGTAAACCTGTCAACCTGCGACCTGCGATAAGGCTGGATCGCGCCGTGTGACATCGCCAGAGCGATGTCGGCGGCGATCCAGCCTATACCGCAGCGTTGCTGCGGATCGCTCGCTGGGCTAAGCCCAGCCCAGCGAGCGATGTCACCGCCCGCATCGCTGCGGTGTCGCCGGCCGCAGCGATGCTGTGTGACAGCTGGCCAGCGATGTCGGAACCGAGCGGGCACCCGCGCATCGCTTCCGACATCGCTGGCCAGGTCGTGCCGTGTGACGGGACCATAAGAAGTTACCACTGCAACCACTGGTATTTACAGTGGCAAGAACAGGACTATGGTGGTGAATTCTTCCAGTGTTGGGAACGGGTTGTTATCCTGGCAGTAGTCTACTGACATGTTCTCACTGGCGGTGCCCAGACCTCCTGTCATCTCTCACTGCTTTAAGTAGTGGTGATAGAGGGAGATTGCAGCTCAGCACACAGCCCTGGACTACAATATAGTGGCACCTGGCTACCCCCACAGCTGTGAGCTGTACAAGCCTGGGGCCTGCACAGTTCAAAACTACCACAGTATAGAACACCCAGAAGGGATATGACCGTAAAATCAATAGGGAAGGTGGCACACCCTTAATAGAGTAGGATGCTAATTCTTTTGGAGCCAGCCACTGAGCTCCTGTAGATTTGCAGTAAAAGAAGGAAAGAACTGTGCACCATAATGCCCATGGAGATGCTTAAAGAGGATATCCGGAATAAAAAAAAATAATTGTGCCTAAGCACTAACAGGAAGGTAGCTGCCACCTACCTGCCTGTTGTACATGGCAGTGTTCGCTGACATGGACTGGTCACAGACCGCTCCTGTTGACAATTTTACCGCTTCTGGTGATGTCACGACTATAGATGGGTGGCTTCTCCCCTTTGTAAACAAATGCATAGCCAACATCATGCTGATCGACAGCCAGCTCCCCCAAGCAGGTAGCAGGGAGCCAGCTGTCAATCAGCGTGACGTCTGCTATGCACCCGCTTCCACAGAGCAGAGTGGAAAAGAAGCTGCTGCTCTTCCGCTTTGCTCTGTCTACCCCGCCGTGCTGTCGCCAGCAGTAGTGGCCTGCGACAACTCTATGCTATTCCGGGGGTGAAAGGTGGTGACTGGTGCTGGGCACAACAAGCAGTTAGCTGGCTGCTACCTGCCTGTTAGTGCTTGGGCACATTTTTTTTTCTAAAAATCCTGAATAACCCCTTTAATTAAGATTTATTTAGAATATCTCACATCAATTTTCTGTGGCCTCAGACTGTCAAATTTTCGATGTGCAAATGACATGCTCATACACTTACACAATATCATACAAAGATAGCAGCCACTAGTGGTTGAGAAAAATAATATTAATAAAAAATAAATACAGTACATTTGATATTGTTGTTTTTAAAAAAAAAAAAAAAAAAAAAGATGATTTAATTATTAATAAAAAAAAACAATGCTGTCATATATATTACATTTACTACTGTCGGACATAATCGAGAAAAAAAACAATGCTGTCATATATATTACATTTACTACTGTCGGACATAATCGAGAAAAAAAACAATGCTGTCATATATATTACATTTACTACTGTCAGACATAATCGAGTTCAAGAATCCTTGACTTAGAACGCTGTTTGCTAAAGTGAGCTGCCCCATGTGCTTTTTGCTCTCCTTTTGGTGCTCCTATTGACATGTAGAAATTATATTTTAACTTTGTTCAGCATTTTCTTCCTTGGAAATAAGGGGTGGCTTCTTTAATTGCTATTGCCCTTAGCTGAACATAGCTGCTTGCACCTCTGTGGAAAGTAATTATGAAACTAGTTATAAAATTAATATTTTCTCATATCATGGAATTTATAGCTATTTTAGAACTAAAACATGAGGAAAGATAAAGAAGATAGATAATTGAGGACTAGAGGTGTAATAGGCTGGGTTATGTAGGCCATATCTTTGCAATGAATCTGGCTAATGAAAGATTACAGTGATATGACATATAGATGGTGGGGTTGTATATTTTATCAGTAGACATCTATTCTTCCCCCTTCTACTTGCATATAATAAACACATTCAACAATTATTCTTTTATTAAGTCTTTGATTTCTGATGCCAAAATATACATTCTTTTGGTGTAAATAAAAATATGGCAGTCATTGAAATAAATGAGCATTCAATGGACTAGTGAACCATATTATCTGAAGTTTCTTCATTGAGCTTTATTCATCAATGCATTAATGGGCCCAAGTTTGACAAGTGTGAGCCATCATTTTCAAACTGACCCGTCCTGTGTTCATAGACATTTAAGAGGCTTTTAAGTTTGGGGCCAGAGACCCTATACCAGTCTGACCACCAGGATTCATACATGGCCTCTGTAACTTAAGTCTGACTTGTTAAACCTGCTTAACAGGAGTAGGAGGATTATTTTGCAGTGACCGACTGCCATGGTCTTTAATGACAGAGACATAGCCATAACTAACACTGCTGACAGGTGTAGCTTTCTTAGAGCTACTTTTCAGGAAAAAATATTGAGTAATATAAGTTTACGTTAAGTGAGGGAGACTTTACTTGATAAAATAGACATGGAAGTGCTGTCTATTCCTTTCGACTTCACCATAAACATATGGGGTTGTTTTTTTCCAATGGATAGTGAGCCAAGTCCTAGACAGCATCTTCTGCAGGAGCCAAGGATTGGGCATGTTGAAGTGTTACATGCTTGATTATTTTTTCCCTTGATGAATGTCATTGGACAAAAGTCAAGTGGTACCCAGATGCTTTAGGATGTGTTCACACATGAAGTGATGTTTAGTGTCCAGGAGATTTGCCAATTAATTAGTAAACAATATAATATAAGCAATTTTGTTTTTACATTATTACTTGTAAAATATCCTATCCTCATTGTACAGTAGTTTCTCTACATGCATTTCCAAAAATCTGGATCACTTACGGATAAAGTATGTATAGGGTGATTTTTCATAACTAGAGAAGGATACTATTCAAAGTTCACAAATGATCTTCAGGACATTCCCATGTCCTTTTCTTCAATATCTATATCTAAGAACTTATTATTCCCACATAATGAGCAGACCAGTGATCTTCAAAGAAGCTGAAGTTGGGCAGCTGCCAGACCAACTGACATAGGTCAAGCTTCAGAATCGATGCAAGAATTTCACTTCTCTACATCTAATTATGAACTAGTTACATTTACTTCTCAGTGTTAAATAGATTTCCGGATGAACAGTTGAAGCAAAAAGAGTCTAATTCAGTGAAAAAAGTAACGCACCTTCTCTACGTAGCAAAGCTCATGTAGAACATTATAATTATGTATTGAACTTAATATTATATTAGTAATAATATGTTCGAACATCCTATCTAGAGATAAGTGAATCAATTTGCAGAACCTTGATCTAGTTGTCACTTTAGTATTCCTTGGCTGCCAGTTGGAAGCCCTGAAAACTGTCTCTTATCTGCTGGCATCCATGGTACCTCTTCTTAATAGCATGTCTGGCGCAGCGTCATGCGTGCGTCACGTTGCAATAATGACAAAGCAGAAGGCCTACAAATTAAAAAAGCTATGGGGATTCTCTCCAGTTTGAAGCCTGTTTGTAAGACTCCTGCCTGGTGGCGATGGATTATTGACATAGCCCCTGGACTTGGGTCCTATCTTTCAAATAGTGGTGAATGTAATAAGCGGCCGTCACACGCAACGATTTCTTGCCCGATATCGTTTAAGCGATCTCCTTTTTGATCGCTTAAGCGATATCGTTTTGGCATCGTTGCATGTAATCAAGCGATTTTACTATGTAAAATCGCTTGATCGTGACATCGCAGATCTGAGCTCCGGAGCTCAGATCTAGCGATGAACGATGTCACGATCTGCTTCATCGTGGTGTATAACACCACGATGAACGATCTCCCAGCGCAGAGCCTATGCTGGGAGATGGTAACTATGGTACACGTCGGGTTACTAAGCGGCGCGCGGCGCCTAGTAACCCGATGTGTACCTTAGTAACCAGCGAGATCGCGGCTCCACATCGCTGGTGAGTCTGTCTGTGTGACATCTCACCAGCGATGTGAGCGATATTGTAAGCGATCGCGCGTGCACGTGATCGCTTACAATATCGCAAGCGATATCTTAGCGTGTGACGGCCGCTATAGGCCAACTTTTTGACAGTTAAATCAATTTGAGATTAAGAGCTTTGTTTTTGAAAGCTACAACTAATGTGTAGGTATTTAACACATGAATCAGAATTTGCAATGTTTTATAGGTAAAATTCAAGTTAATCCAAGGTAACCAACTGAAATATTTTCTGTGACTTGACTTTTATTGATAGGTTTATTGTACCTATCAATAAAAAGTGTAAGTCACAGAAAAGATTTAAATTGGTTGTAATTATTTTATTGACGGATCTCATACGCCATATACATAACACAAGAAGTCTAGAATAATGAAGAGTCTAATCGCATGCCAAATATATGAACTTTAATATGAATTAAATGACAGAAGGGGTAATGCATAAGCGAACAAAGATTAATTTACTAGACATCAAAACTTAAGGTGGTTGGCCACTATTCAGATAGCTCTTTCTCATTCTATAGTGTATTTTCCCTGTAAAATAAAAAAACTTATACTCACCTCCCATGCTTGTGTCGTTCTTTTCTCCACGCCTTCGAATATACAAGTGATCAACAGGAAGAGAGAGACCTATGGTTGGCCGCTTTCTTCCTGTATATTACCTATTATTATTACCTATTATTCTGAGGGTCGGGACATTGAAGTTGGTAAGGTTAGGTGCGGGGCTCATCTGTTGTAACAATCTCACATGAGCACTGGGAGAGGCAGTGTTGGTGTGGCGCCCCTGTGGTCCGGTTGCCACTATTAGTCTGCAGAGACCAGGATCAGTAAGTCCAGTCACCCACAAACAAACCCAACACACCCTGGTCCCAGAGCGAGTGGGTGAACTCAGGTAGTGAGATGGCTCAGGCAGCTGAGGGACGGCGGGGGTAGCAAGGTGATGGGTGGGAAATTAGTAGAGTAGCAGTCATAACATAGGTAAAAGCAGACACCAGACACCAGGTAGTGGGGACTGGGCAGTTCAGCAGAGAAACATAGGGACAAGACACAGGAAGTGGAGAGGTCAATCCAGCAATGGAGTTAAGAAGAGAGCACGAAAGGGAAGGACAAAGAGAAGGACCCGGAGGCCTTGAGCAGCATGTGGCTCGCCCTGAGTCCCAGGATGGCAGACTGCAGAGAGAGATAGAGAAGGCAGCCGTATTAGGGCCAGGGGACCCTGCTGGTCGCCCAAGAAGGCCAGTGGTTGCTGGATTGGGGCTCTGCGTGCAGGAAAGAGGAGAATAGGCAGCGCTGGGGAGAGAGGCCCAAATCACCCCATCTTCGGATGCCCTGGGGACCCACTCCTCCTGTGGGGAGCTACACCATCACAGCTGCAACTCCATCATCCTCAGAGGTCCCAGACCGCAGCAGTGGCCCCTACCAGCCGCCTTCCATAGGTGGCATCACGACAAACTCTTTTTTATTTAATTTTTACTTTTTTTTTTTACCCCTTTTCAATCCCCCTTTTTACTGACCACCCAACAGGGGACCACGGACCGGTTCACGCCACTGGAACAGCATTCCCACAGCCCCCACGACGACATGAGGGCCCAGTTTCGAGTACTCCATGGCCCCTGCTGGGGCGAGTCCTTGGCATTGCTGGAATAGGTTTGGCAAGAGAGGTGAGCATAAGCTGTTTTATTTTAACTAGGACAAACTTTGGGAATGAGAAGGTGTTCTCCAAACAGTGGACAACCCCTTTAACATTATTAACAATGTCATAATGGTAACAACAATGGTAAATGTAACTGATAAGAGCGAGTGCTACTATGTATGGTTCAATTGAGTGAGATAGCCGTCAGCCGAACAATCAGCTATCTAACGTGTATGAGGGAAGGGAGCTTTAGGGTGCACAGTAATTAAGGAATAGATTCTGCTCTGGTGCTGTGCATCCTTTATGCTAGGCAGCTATTTGTAGTAATATCATGTTAATTTCTCATATTAAGGGGAGCCTGTCACTTTAAATAACATATTCACCTGCAGATATGGAGTTAATCTGCAGGTTAATAGTGTTTTAAACCTGCCAGGTGCTGGCACTTTGAACTCCGCTGTCGGAAGCAAATTAACTTTGTCATGACAGCTTTTGGCTTTCAGTCATGAGGGTGGCACCAGCAGAGTTTTAATCATCATTTAGTGTATAGTAAGCCACAGCTTTAAACATGCCCTGCACTGACCGACAGCCTGTAAGACCCAGCGGTCGGTCAGTGTGTTTACAGCTGCAGCTCAATATACACTGAGCGGTGACTGAAATCACACAAGCACCACAATCATGGTTGGAAGCCAAACGCTGCCAGCAGAATTAAAGTTAATTTCATTTATGCAGTGAGGCTCTAAGTGCGGGCACCGGACAGGTTCAGAATGCTATTAACCTGCATCTTAACTCTATATCTGCAGGTTAATAGAACTTTTTCATGTGACAGGTTCCCTTTAACTGTTTTTTTCCCATATAATTTGTATGACCAACTGTAGTCAAATATATGCTAACTGGTGAAATACTGTAAAATGAACATGATTGCTTAGTCAGATTTATAAAATCTATTGTAAGATAAGCCATCTCTGCTCCTTTCTGCAGCAACACTTTGACCACAGGTGACATTTGGATCAGTAAAAAAAACAGTCTCACCTGGTGCTCAAAGTGTCATATCAGTAAAGGTCACTTTTCTCAGCGCACCGGACAAATATGCACAACACGCTGATCACAGGTTATAAATTAACCCTATTGTTTTCCTGATAAGAGCAGTTTAGCCAATATATTCTAAAATAACTGCTGATTCGTGCTTAAGTAAACAAAGGTTTTCCATCTGGAGGGATGTGGTGAACGATCCTTCCATCTGGTCCTGTGTGCAACATGTGGGTGGGAGATGGAAAACGTACAGTATAGATGACTGTAAAACAAAGGCTAAGACGTATTTGTCATGATCCCATTGTAAAACAGAGATTTATGTTCATTTGCATGTTAATATAGTGTTACTGTGCTTTGGAACTATGAGAAAATGTAAGATTGCAACATCACTTACCAAGGGGTACGTCAACACAAGCTTCTGCATAGGGATTGACCCACTAAAGCTATCCTGGAAAATCCTAGCCATCATAAAGAGGAGCTAATCTGACAACCTTAAATTTAATTGATTTATGTATACCCTGTTAAAACATATGGAAACATTGGTCAATCGTGCACACTATTGATCCACTAGAGGAGACTAAGGCTGGAGTCACACTTTGAAAGGCAATTGCGGTGACCGCATCCAGATCCGGATGTGGTCACCGGAATTGCCTTCACACACATTTTTTAGCAAAAATGTGTGCTGGAAACCGCAATCCGGTAACCGGATTGCTCTGGATGTGTAATCCGGAGCAATGCGGTTACCGTCTATTTTGTTCATCCTAAAACATTAATTATTAATAGTAGCTGTGGGCAACATGTCTGTAGGGGGTGCCCACCCCCCCTAGAGACATGCTGCCCACTCCTGTGGGCATGTGAGGGTTAATGACCCATTTACAGTAAGCCGGCTATTGTCGGCTTTTACAAATTTCTGAATGAAGCCGTGGCTCCTCACAGTAGAGGAGATACTGTACATAATGTACGTATAGTATCAGCCGCTGTCCAGGATCAGGTAAGCATTAACATTAGGTCTATGGGCAGCACACCCCAATAGACCTAATGTTAATGGTTACAGGACCCTGGACAGCAGCTGATACTATACGTACAGTATCTCCTGTACTGTCAGGGGAGCAGCGGCTTCTTTCATAAATGTGTACAAAGCCGACAAAAGCCAGCAATAGTACAAGATGCTCATTAACCCCTCACATACCCACAGGAGTGGGCAGCATGTCTCTAGGGGGGGTGGGCACAGCTACTATTAATAATTAATGTTTTAATAAACATTTAACACTTTTCTTATCCCTGCTGCAGGGATGAACAAAGTAGACGGTAACCGCATTGCTGTCCTATGCTGTATAAACTGTCATGTAATTATGCACACCTTCTCTGCAGCTCTCTCTTCCCTCCTCCCTTTGCTAACAGTGCAGTGTCAGGTTTCACTTACAGATCTGTTCAGTTGAGATCACCATGGTAGGAGAGAGCTACTGCAGGTCTGCCTGATCTAGACTCCATTTGTTTCTGTAAAGCAGATACCCTGCTGTGCTGTGCCAGTTTCTGTGTTGTAGTTCACCTCTTATGATGCTGCACACATAGAGCAGAATACAGTCCCCTCACTGATCTCTTGAGCAGTGATGTGACATGCATATTCATGCATGGGGAGTGGACAGCAGAGAACTAAGTGGATCATTCACTGTGAGTGACAAATTGAATGATTCTCTTTATTTGAAGTTTACAGAAGATAGGAGGGGAATGTGCATAAAAGAAATACAGAACTAGAGAGAGTTTAGAGGGAGGAATTAGAAAATGATATCAGTTACATGTAGATCTAGATGTAGACCTGACAGTTTTCCTTTAAGCTCTTATTTTTTCAGTCTGATAGTGGTCTGTTTCTATTTTTTTGAGAGCTCCTTTGACCACATGTTGTGGGTACACAGCAACAGCTTGCAAATGTCACACCTGGAATCCGCTCCAAACCTTTTACCTGCTTAATTGATGATGGATTATAGGGAATATGTCAGCAGGTTTATGCTATGTATTCTGAATACAACATACTTCAGGGGTAACAAGGTGATTTCAGCGATGTGACTTATAACACTGTGTGCAGGTGTTTACCTTGAATGTCTGTTTTAGCTTTAGAAGATTATCATTGCTGGACTAGGGTGTCACGTATTGACTGCTTTGTAGTGCATGTGAAATGCTGCTGTGATTTAAATTGGAGTTCATTTCCTTTGGCACATTCCCTGTTAATGTGCAGATTCTGCCTTTGCTGTGTGCGGCTCTGCATGTGTAGGTGGGGATGTGTTAGATCACTTAGCTGTCCACCTCCTGGGCCTTTAAGTAATTCCATGTCCTTATACCAGGTGTTGCTGATAGAGTTTAATCTCTACATGGACCTCGAGTGGTGAAGATGTGCCAGTGTTGTGCTGTTTCTTGCTGCCGTTACATACCCTGTATGAGTTGCTGTGTTTTACCAGTCCATGGCTAGAGGTAGGGGCTCTTAGCCTAGGGCTTAACAGGAGCATAGGGCAAGGGCAGCGACCAAGACCTCCTCACCTTCAGAGTTACCTCTGGGAGCAGGGTATCCTAAGGACCCCAATCTAAGGGTCAGACTAGCACTCCTGAATGCCTTTAGCCCATATTATCATACTGATTGCCTACCGATCCATCATCCCTCGTGACATAGGTCAGCTAGAGGTCAACTAGCCCGGTACGCTCATTGCTGTGATTAGCAGCTCACTGTCTATGGAAATGTTCATAGAGAGCAGGAGTGAGTGAGGGCTTTTTTAATCTCTACAACATTCTAACTTTAAAAAGGCTTATTGTTTCAGAGCCACTGCACCCAGTAAACTGTGATACATTGTTTGACTCAAGGCCTCGTTGCCTAAATCATGCTGCTCTCAGATGATGCAGAAAAGCCTACTGACAGATTCCCTTTAATGAGGGCACAGCCCATGGAGCGCATTAAAGAGCTTTTCAGATACCATAATTGTCCAATTACTTTTGGTCCCTTGAAAAAGAGGCAGCTACATATTGAAGAGCTGTAGTTCCTAAACACTTACTCCAATTAGGATCTGAATACCCTCAAATTAAAGCTGAGAGTCTGTTTGCACTTTAGGCCCATATTAATTATGCAACTGTATCTTGAATATGTTTTCGTAAACAGCTAAAATGCCAAGATGCATGTAACTGTCCAAATATTTCTGGTCATAACAGTATGTCACACAATGGAAAAGTGATGGGTTTTGTGTTCTGTTGCCACACTAGTTGTCTAATGCAGAGGTTCCCAACTCCAGTCCTTAAGGCCCACCAACAGTGCATGTTTTCAAGATTTCCTTAGCATTTGACAGTTGGAATCCTCACCTGTGCAGGAGATTGAATTATCAACTGTCAAATGCTAAGGAAAACCTGAAAAAATGAACTGTTGGTGGCTCCTGAGGACTGGAGTCGGGACCTATGATCTAATGCATTAGCATTAAGTACGTTCTAGTTAGATACTGGCATGTAATGATTAGAGGGCAGCCTAAAAGAAAATTCTTTGAAGCCCCTGAAAAATTCTGTTGCTATTGCTCGTAGGCCCTTTAGTTCAAGTGCAAGGAAATTTGATGTAACTGTAAACATTCATGTATTTTTTCACCAGTGTACTGATGAAGGTCTAATTTGGCTGAAATGTCTGTAATCCCTACACTGGGTTCGCTGCTATACAAATAATATTTCATTTGGTCACTGTATTGGAGCGCTCAGTTATCTTCTACATAACAAATATTTGACCTCAAAAAGCTGTACTGGATGAATGTCCTAAAATCCCCACAAACACACTCCAAAACCTTGCAGAAAGCCTTGCCAGAATAGTGGACGTTTTTGTAGCTGCTTAGATAAGAACAACTCCATATTATTGCAGTATTTTAGAGACTAAAGGGAAAGGGGCCCAAACCCCCAAAAGTACACATCTTCCGATATGGACTGCCTCATCTTCTCACCAATTAAAAGAATATCTAAAACTATTGTACCAGTCAAAAGTTTGGAAACACATGTTCATGCAGTGATTTTACTTGTTCTTATTGGAATGTGCACATTGTAGACTGAAGGCAGAAAAAAGACAAAGAAAGACATGAAAACAAGAAGTAAACAAACACATGTGAAACAAATGTAAATGTGTCATATCTAATAGTCCTCAAATTACCACCCTTTTACTCTCATGACAGCTTTACACACTCTTGGAATTCTCTCATCCAGCTTCATCTGGTAGTCTGGAGTACTTTGAATGAGTTCTTTTGTGAAGGAGTTCCCGGAAGGGATTAACACGTTTAGGCTACTTTCCCTTCACTACGCAATCCAACTCATCCCAAACCATCTTAGGCTAGGGTCACACTTGTTAAGGTAATTGCAGTTCCTGCATCCGGATTTGGATGCGGGAACCACAATTGCCATCACACATAATTTTGACACAGAATGTGTCTGGCAAACTGCAATGCGGTAACCGGATTGCTCTGGATGTGTAATCCGGAGCAATCCGGTTACCGCCTGCTTTGTTCATCCCTGCTGCGGCAGGGATGAACAAAGAGTTAAATAATAAGAATCCATGTGGTCAACATGTCTCTAGGGGGAGTCCATCCCCCCTAGAGATATGCTGTCTACACAGGATGGCATGTCAGGGGTTAACTTAACTGTCGGCTTTCTTAATTGTCTTAAATTGTCGGCTTTATACAATTCATTCTATTAAAACCCGCCGGCTCCTGCATCCGGACCAGTATCCTACGCAATTTGTGTAAGCATTTTACACTACAGCGTCCTCAATGAGGAGCTGTCTGTGTTGCTTACGCAATTTGCGTAGGGTACTGGTCCTGATGCAGGAGCCGGCGGGTTTTAATAGAATGAATTGTAGAAAGCCAACAATTGCGGCTCAGGGGTTAACAGTTAAGTTAAACCCTGACATGCAATCCTGTCATCACAGTTTTGCTGTTTTCCAAAGCTTTACTGCTGATGTTACTGCAGATTATAGTCCACGGAGTCTGTAATGGGGCTGAGCTCTCTTCCCACCCTGTCCGGGGTCGTCAGCGTCCTTATGCTGCACTGTGTGTGTGTCCTGGCCGCTGCTATTAGCTGAGCTGCTGGGATTCCTCACGTCTCTCTCTCTCTCTGTATTCTGCTGGTACCACTTGGCTAGGCAACTTGAGTCCTCTGTGCTGTGCTGACCCCTCCGTGTTGCTTTGCTCTGGTACTAGGGGGCATCTAGAGATCCCACTGTTCCTGGATTCACTGTGCTGTGGGTGCCAGACACAGTACCGGATCCGGTGTCCGTTCTGTGCGTTCTTCTGGGGCAAGTGAAGGTATCACTCCAGCTCCCAGACGTGTTTCTCTGTCGGTAGTTCTCCTGTTCCTCTGACCCTTACTAGGTCTACACTGAGCTAACTCTGCTCTAAGTGTCCTCTTCACAGCCCTGCTCCGAGCTGAACTGAGCTCTCCCTCATGAGCAAGAGTATATAAGGAAGCAGGTGGTGCTCCCCCTCTTGGCCCAGAGGTGCTAGTGTTTGTCAGTGTGTAGTGGGGGAGAGAACCCATGTGATGTTATTGTGGCACATTAACCCATGGGGTGCCACACCTTCATGAGACCTAGTTTCATCATAGCGACTGATGGTTTTCGTGACTGCACATGAGGACACTTTCAGTGTTCTAGTAGTTTTGCCCTTCCTATCTCAAAGTAATTATGGACTGTAATTTCTTGTTTATTTGAGTGGTTCTTTCCATATTCTGGTCTTGAACAGTTGTGTTGGCCTCAGCTTTGCATAGAACTGTGTACCAACACTGCCTCTACTTTACACATCTGATGGTCACAAACAATTTCTGACGGCTGATAATTCTACAAATGAACTCTTGACTAGACCTAAAACCTACAATGGACCTCCAGTGCATTAATAAATATATTCTCTTAAATATAAGAATATAACCAATATCACTTGGACAAAGTGAACAAAAGGCAAAAGGACCCAAAGAAATGCAATGATAAAGCAAAAAATATAAATAGCTTTATATACTGTATAAATCTAAAATAAAGAACAAAGATCATGAATGCTTAAAGGGATCCTGTCACCTCCAAAACGCCACCTAAGCTAGGAAAACATGTCCCTGCAGCATCCTATCACTAATCTCACACTCCTTTTGTCTCCTAAAAGCATCCTGTGAAAGTGCATAAAAACGTTTTAATACTTACTCATCTACTATATAAAGCCCGAAGCCACTTCCGGGCAAAACTGAAGCCACTTCCGTAGTGTTGTGGCCGGATATTTTGACAGCTCCACCCGCACAGGGTGGACCAAGATGGCCGCCCTATGCAGGAGGATCGCTGCGTCTCTCTCTCTCTTTCTCACACACTCACACACTCACACACACTAACAGTCTCCAGTATACTTACCCCGCCGCCATCCCGCTACACTGCTCCGGCTTGGCCCCGTCAACCTCGCGACAGGCTCCCCCAATGGATCCGCCCGCCTCCCGGGGCTCCCGCCATGGCTCCGCCCACCTCACGGGGCTCCCGCCATGGCTCTGCCCACCTCGCACGGCTCCGCCCACCTCGCGCGGCTCCCGCCATGGCTCCGCCCACCTCGCGCGGCTCCCGCCATGGCTCCGCCCACCTCGGGCGCTCCCGTCATGGCTCCGCCCACCTTGCCTGCCCTGACCACAGAGCCGACATCGTCTGCTCACAACAGAGCCTCCTTCCTGCGCTGACCACAGAGCCTCCTTCCTGCGCTGACCACAGAGCCTCCTTCCTGCGCTGACCACAGAGCCTCCTTCCTGTGCTGACCACAGACCCGCCGTCCTCTGCTGACCACAGAGCCTCCTTCCTGCACTGACCACTCTGCCTCCTTCCTGTGCTGAATACAGAGCCGCCGTCCTCTGCTGACCAGACCCGCCGTCCTCTGCTGACCACAGAGCCTCCTTCCTGCGCTGACCACAGAGCCTCATTCCTGTGCTGACCACAGAGCCTCCTTCCTGCGCTGACCACAGACCCGCCGTCCTCTGCTGACCACAGAGCCTCCTTCCTGCGCTGACCACTCTGTCACCTTCCTGCGCTGACCACTCTGCCTCCTTCCTGCGCTGACCACAGAGCCGCCGTCCTTTGCTGACCACAGAGCCGCCGTCCTCTGCTGACCACAGAGCCCCCGTCCTCTGCTGACCACAGAGCCTCCTTTCTGCGCTGACCACTCTGCCTCCTTCCTGCGCTGACCACTCTGCCTCCTTCCTGCGCTGACCACAGAGCCGCCGTCCTCTGCTGACCACAGAGCCGCCGTCCTCTGCTCACCACAGAGCCCCCATTCTCTGCTGACCACAGACCCGCCGTCCTCTGCTGACCACAGACCCGCTGTCCTCTGCTGACCACAGAGCCTCCTTCCTGCACTGACCACAGAGCCTCCTTCCTGTGCTGACCACAGACCCGCCGTCCTCTGCTGACCACAGAGCCTCCTTCCTGCGCTGACCACTCTGCCTCCTTCCTGCGCTCACCACTCTGCTTCCTTCCTGCGCTGACCACAGAGCCCCCGTCCTCTGCTGACCACAGAGCCGCCGTCCTCTCCTGACCACAGAGCCGTCGTCCTCTCCTGACCACTCTGCTTCCGTCCTGCGCTGACCACTCTGCCTCCATCCTGCGCTGACCATTGAGCCTCCTTCCTGCGCTGACCACTGAGCCTCCTTCCTGTGCTGACCACTGAGCCTCCATCCTGCGCTGACCACTGAGCCTCCATCCTGCGCTGACCACTGAGCCTCCATCCTGTGCTGACCACTGAGCCTCCATCCTGTGCTGACCACTGAGCCTCCATCCTGTGCTGACCACTTAATCCTGTGCTGACCACTCAGCCTCCATCCTGTGCTGACCACCGAGCCTCCGTCCTCTGCTCACCACAGAACCGCCGTCCAGCCCTGACTACCAACCCTCCGTCCTGCCCTGACCACCGACCCTCCGTCCTCCGCTCACCGCTCTGCCTCCGTCCTGCACTGACCACTCTGCCTCCGTCCTGCGCTGACCACTCTGCCTCCGTCCTGCGCTGACCACTCTGCCTCCGTCCTGCACTGACCACTCTGCCTCCGTCCTGCGCTGACCACTCTATCTCCGTCCTGCGCTCACCACTCTGCCTCCGTCCTGTGCTGACCACTCTGCCTTCGTCCTGCGCTCACCACTCTGCCTCCGTCCTGCGCTCACCACTGAGCCTCCTTCCTGCGCTGACCACTAAGCCTCCTTCCTGCGCTGACCACTCTGCCTCCGTCCTGCGCTGACCACTCTGCCTCCGTCCTGCGCTCACCACTCTGCCTCCGTCCTGCGTTCACCACTGAGCCTCCTTCCTGCGCTGACCACTAAGCCTCCATCCTCCGCTGACCACTGAGCCTCCATCCTGTGCTGACCACTGACCCTCCATCCTGTCCTGACCACTCAATCCTGTGCTGACCACTCAGCCGCCGTCCTCTGCTGACCACAGAGCCGCCGTCCTCTGCTGACCACAGAGCCGCCGTCCTCTGCTGACCACAGAGCCGCCGTCCTTTGCTGACCACAGAGCCGCCGTCCTCTGCTGACCACAGAGCCGCCGTCCTCTGCTGACCACAGAGCCGCCGTCCTCTGCTGACCACAGAGTCGCCGTCCTCTGCTGACCACAGAGCCGCCGTCCTCTGCTGACAACAGAGCCGCCGTCCTCTGCTGACCACAGAGCCGCCGTCCTCTGCTGACCCCAGAGCCGCCGTCCTCTGCTGACCACAGAGCCGCCGTCCTCTGCTGACCACACAGCCCCCGTCCTCTGCTGACCACAGAGCCCCCGTCCTCTGCTGACACAGAGCCCCGTCCTCTGCTGACCACACAGCCTCCGTCCTCTGCTGACCACACAGCCCCCGTCCTCTGCTGACACAGAGCCGCCATCCTCTGCTGACCACAGAGCCCCCGTCCTCTGCTGACCACAGAGCCCCCGTCCTCTGCTGACCACAGAGCCGCCGTCCTCTGCTGATACAGAGCCGCCGTCCTCTGCTGACCACAGAGCCGCCGTCTTCTGCTGACCACACAGCCGCCGTCCTCTGCTGACCAACCACTGCCAACCACTGAGCCACCGTATACAGTGCTAACCACTGAGCCACCTTATACAGTGCCAACCACTCAGCCACCATATACAGTGCTAACCACTGAGCCACCATATACAGTGCCAACCACTCAGCCACCGTATACAGTGCTAACCACTGAGCCACCGTATACAGTGCCAACCACTGAGCCACCGTATACAGTGCCAACCACTGAGCCAGCGTATACAGTGCTAACCACTGAGCCACCGTATACAGTGCCAACCACTGAGCCACCGTATACAGGGCCAACCACTGAGCCACCGTAAACAGTGCTAACCACTGAGCCACCATATACAGTGCCAACCACTGAGCCACCGTATACAGTGCCAACCACTGAGCCACCGTATACAGTGCTAACCACTGAGCCACCATATACAGTGCTAACCTCTAAGCCACCGTATACAGTGCCAACCACTGAGCCACCGTATACAGTGCTAACCACTGAGCCACCATATACAGTGCTAACCACTAAGCCACCGTATATAGTGCCAACCACTGAGCCACCGTATACTCTGCTACCACTGAGCCACCATATACAGTGCAAACCACTGAGCCACCGTATACAGTGCTAACCACTGAGCCACCGTATACAGTGCTAACCACTGAGCCACCGTACACAGTGCTAACCACTGAGCCACCGTATACAGTGCTAACCACTGAGCCACCGTATACAGTGCTAACCACTGAGCCACCGTATACTCTGCTTCCCACTGAGCCACCATATACAGTGCTAACCACTGAGCCACCATATACAGTGCTAACCACTGAGCCACCATATTCAGTGCCAACCACTGAGCCACCATATACAGTGCTAACCACTGAGCCACCATACAGTGCTAACCACTGAGCCACTATATACAGTGCTAACCACTAAGCCACCATATACAGTGCTAACCACTGAGCCACCGTATACAGTGCTAACCACTGAGCCACCGTATACAGTGCTAACCACTGAGCCACCATATACAGTGCTAACCACTAAGCCACCGTATACAGTGCCAACCACTGAGCCACTGTATACAGTGCTAACCACTGAGCTACCATATACAGTGCTAACCACTAAGCCACCGTATACAGTGCCAACCACTGAGCCACCGTATACTCTGCTACCCACTGAGCCACCGTATACAGTGCCAACCACTGAGCCACCGTATACAGTGCTAACCACTGAGCCACCGTATACAGTGCTAACCACTGAGTCACCGTATACTCTGCTACCCACTGAGCCACCATATACAGTGCTAACCACTGAGCCACCATATACAGTGCTAACCACTGAGCCACCGTATACAGTGCTAATCACTGAGCCACCATATACAGTGCCAACCACTGAGCCACCGTATACAGTGCTAACCACTGAGCCACCGTATACAGTGCTAACCACTGAGCCACCGTATACAGTGCTAACCACTGAGCCACCGTATACAGTGCCAACCACTGAGCCACCGTATACAGTGCTAACCACTGAGCCACCGTATACTCTGCTACCCACTGAGCCACCATATACAGTGCTAACCACTGAGCCACCATATACAGTGCTAACCACTGAGCCACCGTATACAGTGCTAACCACTGAGCCACCATATACAGTGCTAACCACTGAGCCACCATATACAGTGCTAACCACTGAGCCACTATATACAGTGCTAACCACTAAGCCACCATATACAGTGCTAACAACTGAGCCACCGTATACTCTGCTACCCACTGAGCCACCGTATACAGTGCCAACCACTGAGCCACCGTATACAGTGCTAACCACTGAGCCACCGTATACAGTGCTAACCACTGAGCCACCGTATACAGTGCTAACCACTGAGTCACCGTATACTCTGCTACCCACTGAGCCACCATATACAGTGCTAACCACTGAGCCACCATATACAGTGCTAACCACTGAGCCACCATATACAGTGCTAACCACTGAGCCACATACAGTGCTAACCACTGAGCCACTATATACAGTGCTAACCACTAAGCCACCGTATACAGTGCTAACCACTGAGCCACCGTATACAGTGCTAACCACTTAGCCACGTATACAGTGCTAACCACTGAGCCACCGTATACAGTGCTAACCACTGAGCCACCATATACAGTGCCAACCACTGAGCCACCGTATACAGTGCTAACCACTGAGCCACCATATACAGTGCTAACCACTGAGCCACCGTATACAGTGCTAACCACTGAGCCACCGTATACAGTGCTAACCACTGAGCCACCGTATACAGTGCTAACCACTGAGCCATCGTATACTCTGCTACCCACTGAGCCACCATATACAGTGCTAACCACTGAGCCACCATATACAGTGCTAACCACTGAGCCACCATATACAGTGCTAACCACTGAGCCACCATATACAGTGCTAACCACTGAGCCACTATATACAGTGCTAACCACTAAGCCACCGTATACAGTGCTAACCACTGAGCCACCATATACAGTGCTAACCACTGAGCCACTATATACAGTGCTAACCACTAAGCCACCATATACAGTGCTAACCACTGAGCCACCGTATACAGTGCTAACCACTGAGCCATCTTATTCTCTGCTACCCACAGAGCCACCTGTATACACACAATTAATTTCACCGCACTCCCCTAACTATTAGTAAATAAACTATATATGGATTCTAGACTACCCGATTCTTTAGAATCGGGCCGCCATGTAGTTAGGGATTGTAATTAGCAGAGTGACTATTCTTTAGTCACCAAGGCGGGCTGTTTTGCAGCTCCAGGATCCACCCTGTCTCTGTGTGTTCTGCTGTGATGTGCAGGCATTGCCCTCCCCCCTCTCTATCACTCACAGAATGCAAATCATTAGCCCTGCCTTCAGTTTCAGTTTCACAGCAGCACAGACAGAGACAGGGTGGATCCTGGAGCTGCAAAACAACACCCCCTGGTGACTAAGGAATATGGCCCCTGCTAATTATAATCACTAATGAGTAAGTATTAAAACGTTTTTATGCACATTCACAGGATGCTTTTAGGAGACAAAAGGAGTGTGAGATTAATGATAGGATGGTGCAGGGACATGTTTTAGGAGGCGTTTTGGAGGTGACAGGATCCCTTTAACGCCTTTATGACCAAGAACTTGTAGGTACAATCCATTGAACCAACATTTTTCCCTTCACATGTCAGGTGATCTGATCAGCTACATTTGACAGACAAATAAAGTTATGGCTCTTGGAAGAAGTGCTTGGGTGCGGAGGGCTTAAATAGTGAGGGAGAGACACTGGATTAAAAGGACAAAAGGGGAGGGTTGGTAGACCCAGATATAGTTATTTACAAAAAGCCCCCATTAAAACTGTTGACCATAATATGTGTAATTATCATCAAAAGAAATACATGATGTGAAAGATAATATCATAACCAACTGATAATGTTATCTAGGAGATATGAAAAAGTTAGACAACTAAAATGATAGAAAATATGTAGGTGCTTGTCCCCTTTTACATTGCTGCATTTTCCTGGCACTCTGTCACAATGTATGGGAACCTGTAGGTCTTATTGTGCTTTATCATTGTTGTACTCATTTAGTGTTTTTGGCCTTTGGTGTGTACACTATGTTGTCCATAAGTCTTTGTGTTGACACTTTGTATTACCTATCATCTAATATATGCCAATTTTCATTATACCTCCTGGTAATTATTATTAATTGCCTTTTGATCATCTCTTGTAACTTGTTTTTGATAAATTTATCATTTTTTTTAAACTTTTTTGATATTTACAAGAAGGCATTAACAGTGTATTATCATAAGTGTGTTGTATCTCCATAAGAGCCTGTTTGTGGCCCACTATATTCTCTGAGTCCATTCATCCTTTTTGAATGTCTTTTCAGTCTGGTGTTTCTCCCTAATTATTTTAAGAAATATTCATGATTTTTTTTGTAGTTGTGGATTTATTCAATAAATACGTACAGAGTGGGCCATTTATATGGATACACCGAAATAAAATAGGAATGGTTGGTGATATCAACTTCCTGTTTGTGGCACATTAGTATATGGAAGGGGGAAAACTTTTCCAGATGGGTGGTGACCATGGCGGCCATTTTGAAGTCAGCCATTTTGGATCCAACTTTATTTTTTTCAATGTGAAGAGGGTCATGTGACACATCAAACTTATTGAGAATTGCATAAGAAAAACAATGGTGTGCTAGGTTTTAACGTAACTCTATTCTTTCATCAGTTATTTACAAGTTTATGACCACTTATAAAATGTGTTCAAAGTGCTGCCCATTGTGTTGTATTGTCAATGCAACCCTCTTCTCTCTCTCTTGACACACTGATAGCAACACTGCAGAAGAAATGCTAGCACAAGCTTCCAGGATCTGTTGTTTCAGATGCTGCACATCTCGTATCTTCACAGCATAGACAATTGCTTTTAGATGACACCAAAGATAAAAGTCTAAGGGGGTCATATCGGGAGACCTTGGTGGCCATTCAACTGGCCCACGATGACCAATCAACTTTCCAGGAAACTGTTCATGTAGGAATGCTCGGACCTGACACCCATAATGTGGTGGTGCACTATCTTGTTGGAAAAACTTAGGGAACGTGCCATTTTCAGTTTATAAAAAGGGCAGCACATCATCATATAGTAATTTCGGATATCCCGTGGCATAGAGGGTTCCATTGATGAAGAATGACCCCACTATCTTTGTACACCATATACCACACCATACCATCAATCTATCCACTGTGGGTTAGTGTCAGACCAATAGCACTGGTTTTGTTTGTTAACTTCACCATTCACAAAAATGTTTGCCTCATCACTGAACATAATGTTCTGTGTCAACTGAGGGTCCTGTTCTAATTTTTGTTTTGTCCATTCTGCAAATTCAGTGCGCCGATCTGGGTCATCCTCGTTGAGATGCTGCAGCAGCTGGATTTTGGAAGGCTGCCATTTGTAAGTAGCTAATATCTGCCGAAGGGATGTTAGACTGATGCCACTCTCCAGTGACATGCGGCGAGTGCTACGTTGTGGGCTGTTGCTGAATTAATTTAGGACAGCCACTGATGTTTCTTCATTAGTGACAGTTTTCTTGCATCCACATTTTGGTAAATCCAACACTGAACCTGTTTCATGAAATTTGGCAAGCAGTTTGCTAACTGTAGCATGGGAGATGAGTGGTCTCGTAGGGTGTCTTGCATTGAAATGTGCTGCAATGAGACGGGTACTGCTTTCACCAGAAATCAACACAATTTCTATCCGCTTCTCACGTATTAACCTCTGCCACATGTCAATGGCTGTAAACAAAGAGAAACTTGTAAATAACTCATGAAAGAATAAGGTTACGTTAAAACCAAGCACACCATTGTTTTTCTTATGAAATTCTCAATAAGTTTGATGTGTCACACGATCCTCTTCCCATTGAAAAAAATAAAATTGGATCCAAAATGACCCACTTCAAAATGGCCACCATGGTCACCACCTATCTGGAAACGTTTTCCCCCTCCCATATACTAATGTGCCACAAACGGGAAGTTGATATCACTAACCATTCCCATTTTATTTAGGTGTATCCATATAAATGGCCCACCCAGTCTATAAAGGGGATGTCACACACGTCAATATCGCATGCAATACCGCTGCTGCACATGACGTTGCAGCGATATTGACGTGTGTGATAGGGCGCATTAACCAGCGATAAATCGCTGGTTGATGGTCGCCAGGTTTTAGAACCTGCTCTAAAACCTGGCGATGGTCATCGCTGCGTGTGACACCGGGAGACGAGCGAGAAGCCAGCTCCCAGCGCCTCTCAGCAAGCGCTGGGAGCTGGTATCCATGGTAAACAGTGGGTAACTAAGCGCTGCACGGCGCTTAGTTACCCGCTTGTTTACATGGTTAACAGTGATCTCGGGGGCGTGGCCTAGCGGAGCATGTGAGCGGACATGCTGTGAGGAGCTCCCGCCGAACGCCGGCTACTTATCCTGATCAGCCCGCTTAATACTGCCACAAAAAGGCCTCTGCAGCGGTGGACACACTGCTTGGAGGCAGGAGACTGAAACCGGAGGCAACGGAGCGCATTTATGCCCCGCCGCAGGCAGCAGGAGCTGGGAGCAGGAGGAGAAGGGGGCTCTCAAGATGGCGCTGCGGCCCGCCTGGAAGCAGAGCGGGAGAACGCGGCCTGCCAGAGGCACATGACGGCAGCTATGAAGCTGCAGAAATACGCTCACCATAGGGAAGACCATGAGGTGGGTGAGGAGGAGGGAGATGCCCATGTGGAGGAGGATGGCAATGGATCTGAGGGTGAGGAGGAGGTGAGGACTGAGGCTGCAGAGAAGGAGGAGGGGACGGATGGCCAGCAGCAGGGACTGGAGATCCCAGAGGAGCCCACTATGAGGGACTTGTTTTCTTTGGTATCCTCTATGAAAATGACTCTGAACACTAGCCACCAGTGTTTAGGGATTAAAAGGAGAAATTGCCAGCATCAAAGTGGCTTTAAAGAAATCTGATGCACGTATGTCTGAGGTGGAGGAGAGGGTTGGAGCCACATAGGATAGAGTGCAGAAATTACAGCAGTCTGACAACATACATACTAAGCTGCTGGCCGAAGTACTGGCAAAAAACGATGACTTCGAGAATAGATCACGGAGGAATAATCTCCGGCTAGTGGGGTTCCCTGAGAAAGTGGAGGGAAGGGATCCCACCGCGTTCATTGAACATTGGTTGAAGGATAAAATTGGAGAGTCATCCTTAACTAAAGTTTATGCCGTGGAAAGAGCCCATAGGGTTCCGATGCAGCCCCGACCACCGGGATCGGAGCCTCGTACGATCCTGGCCCGGATCTTGAACTTTAGGGATCGAGACATAATTCTGAGAAAGGCAAGGGATGCGGAGGACATGACATATAACGGCCAAGAGATTGCGATATACCCAGATTACTCGCCGATCGTACAAAAGCAGCGGAGAGAATTTTCTGGTGTTAAAAAGAGAATGCGGGAGCTGGGAGTGCAATATTCAATGTTCTTTCCCGCTAGATTGAGAGTGGCTGCACTGGGGAAGGTACAATTTTTTGTTTCACCAGAGGAGGCGTCTCAATGGCTGGACTCCAATGTTAAACGGCTCAGAGTGAGCAAAGGCTGAGACGTATATGGTCTGACTGATGCTGGATCGCTTGCAACCATTCCGCAGGGAAAGGAATGGGAATGTTTGACAAATATCAGAACTTGTTGCTGGACTGTTTATGTTACAGGGTTGTTTATCCGGACCTTTTGTATTTTCTCCTTTTTCAGGATACTTATGAGCGGTCGCGCTGTTGGACCGGCCGTATGTTGGAGCCCTCAACAGTGCGTGTGCGGAGGTTTTTTTTTCGGGACTCTGGGGTCATAATGTGTCTTCTGATCTTAAAAAGTCTCTTTTTCTTTATTGCTATATGTGCGACAAGTGTGCATGCTGCGTTATGGGGTATTCTGCTAAAGCATAACATTTGGAGGGGGGAGAATATTCAGGGAAGGGGAAATGTGGATTATGTGTTTTATGGAAAATGTTGGGTTGGTATTTTGATAAGGTATTGAGTGGTGTTCAATTAGGCGGGAGAAGGACAGGTTGAATATGCCGTCAATGGATAGGAGAAGGTGGAAGACAACAACCGCTAGGATTTGGAGACCCGAGCTGCGGTGGCGGATGTACTAGGGTAGTGGGGAGACAACGGGGGGGTTGGGGAGGATGGGGGGGGGGGGGGGGGACAGAGGGAAGTGGGAATCTAGACTGCAGAGAATGGTCATAAAAATGCAGATTACATGGGATGGCTGACATTAAGGTATTGGGCTGGAACGTGAGGGGGATGTCTGATGTTACTAAGAGGGGCGGTGTATTTCAATATATTTTAGACCAGAAACCAATGATTATATGTTTAATGGAAACGCATTTGGTAAAGGAAAAGCTGGATCTTGTGCAGAAACGATGGATTCAGGAGTCCTACCATTCTATGTACTCCTCCTACTCGAGGGGGGTGTCTGTGTTGATCCCTAGGACCACTAAATTTGAAGCAATAGAAACCTGTGTGGATACAGAGGGACAATATGTTATAGTGGTGTGTAAAGTACAGGGACGATTGATGGCCATCGTGGCTATGTACATTCCTCCGCCTTACTCGAGTGGGAAGATCAAAGAAGTCATGGAGTGGATGGGACACTTGGGTGAGATACCTATGCTCTTGGTGGGAGATCTGAATAATGACCAGGACGATTATTGGGACAAATTTAAGACTAATCCAATTAGGACTCAGGGACATGTTACCCCCTTTGGGATTCTCCTTCAGGAACTTGGGTTACGAGATATCTGGGGGAAAGGAATCCGGGCGTCAGATGCTTCTCATGCTACTCCACTACTCATAATACGCTTTCACGTATAGACATGGCTCTGGGAAATGGTCGTATGGACGAGTTGGTGCTGACGGTCGATTATTTGCCCAGAGCTATTTCTGATCATAAACCGGTATGTGTCATGGTACGATCTGGGGAGGTGGTGAGGGGCAGTAAGACGAGCTGGAAATTACACCCGGCATGGTTGCAGTCCATAAATATGATTCAGATACAAAAAGAGGTTGAGGAGTTTTTTATGTTTAATGATCATACGGCTAGTCCGTCCATAATTTGGGATACAATGAAAGCATATTTAAGGGGACTGTTAATTAAAGGGATAAACATGCGGAAAACTATAACAAGACAGGAGGAAGGTGAGAAATTGGAAGCGGTGAGACAGGCGGAGGAGGCTCTGATACAGGGGGGCGGAGGAAGAGCAGCGACTAGACTGCGGACCGCACAGGAGGAGCTGGATGGGCTCATACTTGATAAGGCGTGCAAAAGAAATGAATTCAGACGTATGGCTTTTTATGAGGCGGGAGAGAAGGTTGGGCACTTGCTGTTGTTGGTGGCCTCGGCGCAGAGGAAGAATCCATTTGTCTACTCGATGTATAGACCTGATGGGTCTAAGACGACAGACTCCGCGGATATTGGGGAAATTTTCCTGGATTTCTATAGGAGATTGTATTCCTCTGGGGCGGAGGCCAGCACAGATAGTATTGGGACATATTTAGCTGACCTGAAGTTGCCTAGGTTGTCAGAAACAGATAGATCTAACTTGGAGGCCCCGATTACATATGAAGAATTAAGTATAGCTCTGGCGTCCATGGCCAACGATAAGGCGCCGGGGGCAGACGGGTTACCAGCGGAACTCTATAAACGCTTGGAGGAGGTATTGTTGCCAAAGCTGCAGGAAGTGTTAGAATGGTCAAGGGAGGAGGGGGTGTTGCCTGCATCCATGAGAGAGGCGACAATTGTTGTTCTACCTAAAGAGGGCAAAGATTTGGGACATCCGGAATCCTATAGACCTGTTTCTCTGCTATCCGCAGACATTAAGATATTGGCTAAAGTCCTGGCTAGTAGACTGACGGGTGTTGTTAATACTCTGATACACCCTGACCAGTAGCATTCGGCTAGCGGTCACATGGGTTGTGACGCGGCTGCACTGCGGTCACATGACAAACCCATGTGACCGCTAGCCGAATGCTGATTGGCTGAACTGCAAGGTCCTTTTCCCCATCTTCTCCCTGTGGTCTCGGAGGTCCTGTAACAGCCGGAGGTCTTCGGTACCGGTCCCGGTACATAAGGTACAGGAGTACAGGAGGTGAGTATTAATGTTTATTGTTTTTAACCCCTTGGATGAACTTTTAGGGTACTTTTGTAGTGTATCTGTATAGATACACTGCAAAAGTACAAAGACTCGCTACCCCGAGTAATTCCTAAGGAAACTCGGTGAGTAGCGAGTCCCCCGAGTCCGCTACTATTCGGGCGAGTCCCGAATAGTAGCGAGGAATTCACCCATCCCTGATTTCTAGCAATTATAGCACATGGCCAAAGGGCTATGGGTTGAATTCTTGAGGAGACATACCTGTTCATTGGAAGCCATTCCAGATATAAAGCTGCTTAAGGGAATGCCAAGATGTAAAGGTGGGTTTACACGTCCCGATATTGGCCCGATATCGTAACCAACGACGTGGGAGCGCGCTTTTTGTGCGCGCTTTTCCCTGCATCGCATCGGAGGTTTACACGGCGCGATATCGGGATGCAACGTCCGTACGATATCTACGCCCCCCGACGCAGGAACGACCAGTTAACATTTTAACATTAGAGTCAATGTGTGACGTTGCCCTACACATCGGAGTTGGGCTGTCACACAGCACGATCCGGCTCCAATCTCCATTCAATATCGGAGCATTGGAGAGCACGCTCATTCAATCCCCGATATCGCATTGACATCGTTCCTGCATCGTATTGGACGTTCACACCATACAACGCAGGAACGATATCGGCTCCAACGATCGAACCATGTGACTTTTCATTGAAATTGGACGCCGATATCGCAACGTGTAAACCCACCTTCAAACTGTGTTCAGAAAACAAGGTATTTTGAGAAATCTAAGGTAAGGTTTAACCCCTTCACCTGAACCTGTTTTCACCTTCCTGACCTAATGTTACAATTCTGACCAGTGTCACTTTATGTGGTAATAACTCTGGAAGGCTTCAATATTCTTGTTAGTGGTAAATTTAATTTGATATAATTTGCATTTATTTATGAAAATATCAAACAAAAATTTGACAATAAATGTGAAAATTGAGTAATTTTTGAACTTTTTATGCTCTTAAACCAGATAGTTATATCACAGAAAATAATTAATTAAGAACATTTCACTGTATATCAGCATACTTTTTTAAATATAATTTTTTTGTGTGTTATTGCTGTTAAAGAGAACCTGTCACCTAGATAAAGCACCCCAAACTATCATTACCTGTCCCTGCACCTTCCCTATTACTATTCTAATTATGCCTCTCTCTCCTAAATGTGTGGAGTGAGTGTTTTATAAAAAGCTTTTTATACCTTACTGGCTCGTATTATTATGAAGCTGGGGCTACCATTACTAGCCCCCCTGGGCATCCTCTTTCGCTCCCTTTTGCCACCTCCTGCAGTCTTTATCACGCCATGGTGGGTGTGATATTGAAATTATAATGTGCGCCCCCCGCCTGCCTCTGTAGAGTTCCGGGTATGACGCCGATTGCGTAATTTCCAGTACTGCAGAGTCGATACACCTTATAGGTGTATTGCCTGACTCCAAACTGCGCATTGTGCATGCTCTGTGGAGCACATTATGCAGCGAAGCAGTGAAGCAGCGAAGCACTAGGCAGCGTGGAGGGAAGCACCGGATGGAAAAGCCGGCGGCGAAGTCTTTTCATCGCCGGCTTTCCCACCGGCTATTTAAAATGAACAGCTGATGCATCAGCTGTTTGTTTAAAATAGCCACGGTGCCGTCGCAGAGTTCATGGGAGTTCAGCACGAACTCAAATGAACTTTCCCACAGCCGGGTGCTCAGCTACATCTCTACCAGAGGTTTAACTGAGCTAAAGAAGACTCGTTTGGACTACGTCAGAGGGGGAAGTTTTTTCTTGAATAAAGATGGAGTCACTAATGTGATTAGATTTTTTTTCAAATAAAATTATTTTTCTCTGTGTTGTGTTTTTCTTTAACTCTTTATAAGAAATTCATGGTGGTCATGTCTAATATTGGCATGACCCCATGAATTTCGGGCTCAGGGCCAGCTGATAATGCAAGCTGGCCCTAACCAGCTTTGTAACTCAGGTCACCCGAGAACAGCTCAGGTGGCATGACCTGAGCTGTGCTCAGGTGACCTGAGTTACTCCCCTTATGATGCCGCAGAGCTCTAGCCTCTCCTTCAGGGACCACAGGGATAGAAGCTTTGTTCATCCCCTTGGTCTCTGATGAAGCCCAGAGTGCTCAGCACAGAGATAAGGGTCGAGGGAATAATAAAGATGTAGTTCCTAATAGTGATGGGCGAATCCTAAATGACTCGGAATCGCTTGACTCTAGCGAGTCCGAGCACAGGACTCGCTACTCGTTGCGAGTCTAGCGAGTCCAATGTTAATGAATGGGGAAGCGAGTAATAGCGAGTAGTGTGAGATTTACAAATCGCAGATGTGTCTCGGAAGCTTCAGCCTGAAGCAATCCTAGTTTTATCATTTATTTGCATTGGACTCGTTTACTTTGTAACTGTAATCGCTGGGAAACTCGCACAGATAAGAGTCCTGCTTTCTCCTCTGTGCTGGCTGCCGCAGCTCCAGGGTCCTAGAGCCTGCCTGCTGCCTGATGTAGCAGTGCTGAGATTGTTCTCAGTCTGCTCATTCCCTGTGTACAGACATGAATGTCTGTGCACAGAGATGATGTAGCAGAGCTGAGATTGTTCTCAGTCTGCTCATTCCCTGTGCATAGAGATCTATATCTATGCACAGGGGATGTAGCAGAGAGGACATCGCGTTTTGGACTGCGTCGGACGGAAGAGGATTTTTTTAATTAAAGATGGAGTCCCTAATGGCTTTTTTTTTTATTTCTAATAAAAATTTTTCTTTGTGTTGTGTTTTTTTTAAAACAATTTAATAGAAATTCATGGCGGTCATGTCTAATATTGGCGTGACCGCCATAAATTTCGGGCTTAGGGCCAGCTGATAATACAAAGCTGGCCCTAACCTCTTTATTACCCAGCGTGCCACCGCTACCAGGGCCGCTGGAAGAGCGGGGTTCAGCGCCAGAGGATGGCGCTTCAATGAACGCACCATCTTCTGGGGCGGCTGCGGGCTGCAATTTGCAGCGGGGGGTGCCCAGAAAGCTTGGGCATCCCTGCGCTGCGGATTCCAGCCCCCAACTGCTTAGCTGTACCTGGCTAGACATAGAAATTGCGCGGAGCCCCACGCATTTTTTTAAAATTATTTCATGAAATTCTGAGATTCTGACTCTGAGACTCTGAGACTCTGAGACTCTGACTCTGACTCTCTGACTCTGAGACTCTGACTCTGAGACTCTGAGACTCTGACTCTGAGACTCTGACACTCTGACTCTGAGACTCTGACACTCTGACTCTGAGACTCTGACTCTGAGACTCTGACTCTGAGACTCTGACTCTGAGACTCTGAAATTCATGAAATAATTAAAAAAAAATGCGTGGGGCTCCGCGCAATTTCTATGTCTAGCCAGGTACAGCTAAGCAGCTGGGGGCTGGAATCCGCAGCGCAGGGATGCCCAAGCTTTCTGGGCACCCCCCGCTGCAAATTGCAGCCCGCAGCCACCCCAGAAGATGGCGCGTTCATTGAAGCGCCATCCTCTGGCGCTGAACCCCGCTCTTCCAGCGGCCCTGGTGGCGGTAGCACGCTGGGTAATAAAGGGGTTAATACCAGCTTTGTTATACAAGCTGGTATTAAGCCCGAGATTCTTAATGTCAGGCCACGTTTGACCCAGCCACTAAGAATCTCCAATAAAGGGTTAAAAAAACACAGAGAAAAATTTTTATTTGAAATAAAAAAAAAGCCATTAGGGACTCCATCTTTAATTAAAAAAATCCTCTTCCGTCCGACGTAGTCCAAAACGCGATGTCCTCTCTGCTACATCCCCTGTGCATAAATATAGATGTCTATGCACAGGGAATGAGCAGACTGAGAACAATCTCAGCTCTGCTACATCATGTCTGTGAGCAGGAGGGCTCTAGGACCCTGGAGCTGCACAGAGAAGACAGCTGGACTCGGCTCGCAAAGAAACAGCAGTTACTTTGCGAGTTTCCCTGCTATCACTGGCACAGTAGCCGAGTCTAATGCAAACAATGGCAATCCTAGTTTTGTCAGCGTTTCTGACAAAACTAGGATTGATATTGATTTGCATTGGACTCGTGCGAGTAATCACTGGGAAACTCGCAGAGTACCGAGTCCTGCGAGTCCCTTACTACTCGCCGAGTAACGAGTCCTAGCGAGTAGATTCGCCCATCCCTAGTTCCTAAATGTGTTTGTGCTTTTATTTATTTATTTTTATTGAATTTTTCTCAAAAAAATTGACAAAGGCTTCGCCATATTTTTGTATGTCAGCCAGGTACAGAAGGCAGGTACGGGCTGCCCCCAACCCCAGCTGCCTAGTTGTACCTGGCTGGAACCAAAAATATAGGGAAGCACTTGTTTTTAATTTTTTCATGAATTTCATGAAATAATTAAAAATAAATTGACATGGGTTTCGCCCTATTTTTGTGTCCAGTCAGGTACAACTAGGCAGCTGGGGGCTAGAATTCGCGGTGCAGAGTGACCCAAACTTTCTGGGCCCCCCTGCCGCGAAGTGCAGTCCGCGGCCGCCCCAGAAAATGGCACGTTCATAGAAGTGCCATCTTCTGGTGCTGTATCCAGTTCTTCCAGTGGTCCTGGTGTTGGGTGGCTCGCTGGGCAATAATAGGGTTAGGGCCAGCTGTGCATTATCAGCTGGCCTTAAGCCCGAAATTCATGGGGTCACGCCAATATCAGACATGGCCACCATGAATTTCTAGTAATCAGATAAAAAAAAAACACAACACAGAGAAAATATTTTTATTAAAAAAAAAAAAAATATATATATATATATATATATATATATATTATATATATATATATTTATTCATTTATATAGCGCAATTAATTCCATAGCACTTTACATACATGAGTAATGCTGTCTCTCTTGGAGCTCACAATCTAAACATCCTATTAGTATGTCTTTACAATGTGGGAGGAAACCGGAGTGGCCAGAGGAAACCCACGCAAACACGGGGAGATCAAACATAGTATGATTTGTTTTTTGGACATTTGGATTTCACTTTAGCAGTGAATGTACAGGAGCCTTGCATATGTTGTCCTTAGTGTCCTTGGGGGGAATTGAACTCAGGATCTCTTGAGCCACCGTGCTAAAACACAAACACAATTAGTGTCTCCATCTTTATTAAAAGAACCCCCTCCGACGCAGTCCAGGCTCGAGGGTCCAGCGAATACCAGTCCGGATCCAATATCATCTGATCGGTTTGCTGGCCGGCAAACCGATGGGATGATCAATATCAGGTTCAAGGACCTGAATCAGCTGTTAGATCAGCTGTGTTTAAATCTCCCATGCAGACACCACCGGGAGATGAGCAACGGGTGACGCTGATCTCCCGGCGATGGGCGCCGCTGATCTCCCGGCTACGGGCGCTGCTGATCTCCCTGCAATGTCCGCGCGGGAATACTAAACACAGCTGGTCTGATAGCTGTTTAAATCTCCTAATAGTAATGAATGAAAAAGACATAAAACTTAACTTTTACTCAGTACTGACTTAGAAAGGCGTGAAAACCTAGTAAAAACAGGTGCACAAATTAGTGAGGGCCAACCCTGGTTGAATCTCATCCCATATGAACAACCGGTTGCTGCCCTTAAAAATACTAGGGTATCACCTTACCAAAACAACCCTCTATCTGAGGTATAATGGTCTGGTGACAATAACTCCTATCTAGCAGTGGATATAGGAACAATCTCACCCGTTCTGTAGATGTTCCTAGGTGCCTGACATACACTCTGGACCTCTCTTCTGGAAGGTGTCCCTTTCTCTATGACACTCAGTTTTCCATCGGTCCAAGGAAGTCACCACCGTGATGTATGCGTGCCTCCTGACGCGTTTCTATGCACAGCATGTATGTCTTCAGGGGAGATGGGCATCAATAGCTGCACTTATATGTGTAGTTGCACGCCATATAGCCCCGCTGGTGCTAGAGGAATAAATATCAGAGAAGTGGCTAAGTACCTTTACTGATACCCATATTTCCCACCCAACCTCTGAAAAAACTCTTTCGGGCTACTCACCACGCGACACTGGCACTCAGTTCCTCGCCATGTGTGCGTTCTGTTCACAGCCCCGCGGGTTTTGTGCTGCACGTGTGCCTCTCAGGCATTCTGAGTCACAAAGGCGACGCTTCCGGGATCTGGAACGCAAGTATGTCACTTCCGAACTCTGCGCCGTCACTCCAGCGTCATCACGCTCGTGTGTCGTCGCCACGTGACCGCAAGTGTAACCGCCCCTTATCATGACGTTCTACAGGCATTTTGAGGGACAGATTGAAGCTCAGTTATCCGGCCCATTTTAGAATATTTGTATGTGCCGAATTTTTGAGCAAACATTCAATCCTAAAGTTACTAGGACTGAATGTTTATGGGCCCAGGCCCTATGGTAATGCTTTGGATCAGGGATTACAAAACCGTCCCCTCTTCAGAGATAGCTTGGTTTTATGAATGGCAATTATAGTAATAGTTCACCAAGAATGTCATTAGCCTGGTTCAGCGCACTTATAGTTATTGGATAAACAGAATGGGTGATGACTATGGGTGTGATAGAACTTATTTAGGACAAGAGAGTTGAGGTAGAGGAAAAAGAAAGAAAGACAGCCGTTCTTAAAAAGCCTAAAGACCCTGGACTCACCCTTACTTTTTATCTCGCCCTACCTTACTGCGGAGGTTAGCACCCTAATTATACGAGAATGGCTCCCCCGCTCTCGACTGCTTACCCTCCTAACAGAACCCTAACTGATGTTAATAAAGGGTACAAAGGACAGAGATTCATTAAGCCCCAAAAGATTGACTGTTCATAATCTATGTATCCACCTCGTTTCCTGCTGTAAAATCTTCCTGTCCCAATCACCCCCTCTTATAGTTTGTTATACCAGATCAATCCCCATGAAATTCAAAACTTCTGCGTTACCATTGTGTAGGAGATTTACATGTCTGGGCTATGGGTGTGTCAGTGTTCCTTCTTATATCTCCCAGATGGTCACCAATTCTCCTTCTAAATTCACGCCTTGTCTTGCTCACATACTCCAGACCACATTTACATGTTTCCTTGTAAATGACTCCTTTAGATTTACAATTGATAAACGTTCTGATTTCGTATGTCCTACCCATCACGTTACTTGTGAAGTTTTTACCTTTTCCCATGACTTTACATGCCACGCATTCACTACATTTGTAACAACCTTTGACGGTGTTCTTTAGCCACATCTTGTCATTAGAGTTAGTATAATGACTGTGCACTAGTCTGTATTTCAATGATCTGGATCTTCTATAAGTAATCAAGGAGTACTCTGGCAGTATATCACCTATGTCCTCATCCATCTGTAAAATATTCCAATGTTTTTGGACAGTGCGTCTCACTAAATGTGGTGATGAGCCTGACAGTGTCATTTTGTTCCTGCTTAGTATCTATTTTTACGGGGTTCAAGTACTTAGATCTTTCGGTCTTGTTAACCTCCAACCACGCAGTTTTTACCACATTCTTTGGGTATCCCCTCTCTTCAAACCTCTTACTTCATTCGCAAGATTGGGTTTGAAAGGCAGAATCAGTTGAACAATTGTGCTTAAGCCTCGCAAATTGTCCCTTTGGAATCCCTTTTTTTACATTTTTGGGGTGTCCACTGTCCACTCTCCCACCTTAATAACGAATTGGTGGCTGTGGGTTTTCTATATGTGCATGTTTGGATGCTACCATCTACACCTCTACTCAACAATACATCTAGGAATGGTAGTTCATTTTGGTTAATCTCGGATGTAAATTGTAACCCTAAGTTATTTTGGTTCAGGGATTCAACGAACCTCCTGAATTCTTGCTCACTACCCCGCCATAACAGGAACACGTCATCAATATACCTTGCCCATAGGGCGATGTTATCAGATTCCACTATGGGCAGGTCACCAAACACGATGTTCTCCTCCCACCAGCCGAGGTGCAGATTATCATACGAGGGGGCACAGGGGCTCCCCATCACTGTGCCCTCAGCTGGTGGAAGTAGATACCACTAAAGAGAAAGTAGTTGTGTGTTAAACAAAACTCGAGACAACTCATGACAAATTCACTATGTTTCTCGAATTGGCAACCTCTACTTCTCAAAAATGATTGCACCGCTGCCCTTTCTCATGGGGTATTGAGGAGTACAATGACTCCACATTGATACTGGCCAGGAACATATCAGGTTCAAGTATAACCCCATCCAGTTTTTTATCAAGTCAGTTGTATCTCTCAAATGCGAATTCAGTGCATAGACAAACGGTTTAAGGATCTTATCTACATAGACTCCCACATTCTGGGTCATACACCCTACCCCTGATACAATGGGTCTCCTACCCCTTAGAGGGTTTAACCCCTTATGTATCTTGGGGAGAGAGTAAAAGGTGGCTGTGGTGGGATTTTTTACATTTAGATACTCGGTCATACTCGGTCTTAGTGATTACTCCTTCCATCAGACCCTGATCCAAAATTTTGGTCAGTTCGCTGAGGAAGTCCTTTGTTGGATCTGATTGTAATTTTCCATATGTAGTGGCATCCTCAATGATATTAAGACACATCCTCTTATAATTATTCGTGTCTAGTACCACCATATTACCACCTTTTTCTGATTGTTTTATCACAATCATTGAGTCTGTTTCTAGCCTTTTAAGACTCACCATCTCCTGCTTTGTTAGATTGTGATATCCTCCCTTCTGGGATCTATATGATTCAATCTCTTCCGTTACTAATTTACAAAAGATGTCAATGGTTCCTACGTCTGTTTGTATAGGTGACATTTTAGTACTTTTGTTTTTTTAGAGTTGTAAAAGGACCTTCCCCTCTCTGGTTAGGGTCCTCTCTATTTAAACCAAACAAAAGTCTAACATCTTCTAGAAGGTCGTTGTCTATGCCCATTTCACAACATGATTTTTTGCCTTCCTTTATGAAGTGTTTACTCCATTTTAGTTTCCGGACAAAAAGATTGAGGTCCTTTATGCTTTCAAATGTGTCTAGATCTGAAGTTGGTACAAATGTGAGACCCTTACTTAATACACACATCTCTGTGGGGTCTAGAGGTCTTTTTGAGAGATTAATTACCTCGGTGTTGGTGGGGCGTTCTGGTTCCTGGGGTTTCTTATGGAGTACTGTGGGTCTAAAAAAGGGGGCCCGGTCTGGTGGGGGGGGGGGGTTGTTTTATCCTCTCCTCTACCTCTCCCTTTGCCACCCCTTGGTTTCCCCTTTGGTCCCTTTTTCCCCTCTATATCTGAGTGGTCAGTGTCACTTGTGTCTGGCTCTGTCTCAACAGGTTTAGTTCCTTTAAAGGAGTACACCTTGTTCTCCTCAAAGTCCTGTATGTCCTGGATATAGATCGGTGCTTTTTTTCTTTCAGATGGTACTGAAACTTTTCGATCGTACTCTGAAGCACTGTCCTCTTTAGCCAGGAATTCCGGGTCACTCGAAAACTTATTTGTGACCTCTGTTGTCTCTTTTAGGGAAAGTTCTAGTTCTGCTTGTTTTTTCTTTTCTTCCTACAAAATGAGTTGCATACATCTCAGCGAACTATTAGTCTCCTCTTTTTCCCAGCTTTTTATCAGATCCTGGTTTTGGTACCTAAAACCTGGGACTAGAGTTATTCTAAGATGTCTAGGTACAATTTTATCTTTTAAATAACTCTCTAGAGTCTGAACCTCCCACCACAAGATTGTCCTCTCTTTATACACTTTAGTAAGATCTCTAAACGCACCACTTAATGTAGGGGTATACTTTTTTGGGTAAAGGTACGGTTTGAAAAGACATCTTTAGCCTCATTGAACCATTGGTTAGTGTCAATGCCTGTTGCTAAAAAACCAGCCATACCCTGTAGTTACAGCAGGAAACGAGGTGGATACATAGATTACGAACAGTCAATCCTTTGGGGCTTAATGAATCTCTCTCCTTTGTACCCTTTATTAACATCAGTTAGGGTTCTGTTAGGAGGGTAAGCCGTCGAGAGCGGGGGCGCCATTCTCGTATAATTAGGGTGCCAACCTCCGCAGTAAGGTAGGGCGAGATAAAAAGTAAGGATGAGTCCAGGGCCTTTAGGCTTTTTAAGAACGTCTGTCTTTCTTTCTTTTTCCTCTACCTCAACTCTCTTGTCCTAAATAAGTTCTATCACGCCCATAGTCATCTTTCATTCTGTTTATCCAATAACTATAAGTGCGCTGGACCAGGCTAATGACATTCTTGGTGAAATATTACTATAATTGCCATTCATAAAACCAAGCTATCTCTGAAGAGGGGATGGTTTTGGATTCCCTGATCCAAAGCATTACCTTAGGGCCTGGGCCCATAAACATTCAGTCCTAGTAACTTTAGGATTGAATGTTTGCTCAAAAATTCGGCACATACAAATATTCTAAAATGTGCCGGATAACTGAGCTTCAATCTGTCCCTCAAAATGCCTGTAGAACCTCATGATACGGGGCGATTACACTTGCGGTCACGTGACGAGCGTGATGACGCCGGAGCGACGGCGCGGAGTCCGGAAGTGACGTACTTGCGTTCCAGATTCCGGAAGCGTCGCCTTTGTGATGCAGAATGTCTGGGACGCACACGTGCAGCACAAAACCCGCGGGGCTGCGAACAGAACGCACACATGGCGAGGAACTAAGTGCCAGTGTCGCATGGTGAGTAGCCCAAAGGAGTTTTTTCAGAGGTTGGGTGGGAAATATGGGTATCAGTAAAGGTACTTAGCCACTTCTCTGATATTTATTCCTCTAGCACCAGCGGGGCTATATGGCGTGCAACTACACATATAAGTGCAGCTATTGATGCCCATCTCCCCTGAAGACATAAATGCTGTGTATAGAAACGCATCGGGAGGCACGCATACATCACGGTGGTGACTTCCTTGGACCGATGGAAAACTGAGTGTCATAGAGAAATGGACACCTTCCAGAGGAGAGGTCCAGAGTGTATGTCAGGCACCTAGGAACATCCACAGAACGGGTGAGATTATTCCTATATCTACTGCTAGATAGGAGTTATTGCCACCCGACCATTATACCTCAGATAGAGGGTTGTTTTGGTAAGGTGATACCCTGGTATTTTTAAGGGCAGCAATTTGGGATGAGATTCAACCAGGGTTGGCCCTCACTAATTTGTGCACCTGTTTTTACTAGGTTTTCAAGCCTTTTTAAGTCAGTACTGAGTAAAAGTTAAGTTTTATGTCTTTTTTTATTACTATTACCATTTTGCTGTATTACACTTTTGACTGTTAATAATTTGCTACCCCAAGTGGATATCTGTTTAAATCTCCTGCGCCGAAATCATCTATTAGGTGCCAGCTGCTGGGAGATAAGCGGTGCCCGTCACAGGGAAGATAAGCAGCGGCTGCCGATGATCTCCTGGCGGCGGGCGCTGGTCATCTCCTGGCAGCAGCAGACACTGATCTCCCGGCGGTGTTCAGCTGATCATTTAAACCGACCGGACGGGAAAAAGCTGGCTTTCTACTGCGGAAGTTCCCGATCAGCTGATGCTGTCAGTTGACAGCATCAGCTGATTACCGACAGGTCCTGGCAGCGATTGGACGTGTCCAGGGAGTCTGCAGACAGGTGAGTACGATTTTTTTTTTTTAAATTTCACTTTAGCAGCGAATGTACAGGAGCCTGAAGCTGCCGCACATGCGCTGCTGAAGTGAAAGTTTTAGGCTTTCTGCAGCACGCCGGGGGTGCCGCCGGCAAAATGCTCAGGTTCCCCATAGTTTAATATTGGGCTCGGTGCTCGGGTTGAGCACACGAGCATCTCGATATGCTCGACCCAAGCATTGAGCACCCGAGCATTTTACTGCTCGCCCATCACTAGTCAAGAGATGTTTTCTTTAGTAATGTGCAGCATAGAGAGTGGGAGATGGTAGTCAACAGTGTCAAAAGCTGCAGAGAGGTCAAGAAGAATAAGCAGAGTGGTCACCATTATGTTTTGCCGTCAGAAGATCATTGGTCAGTTTGATGAGGACAGTTTCTGTAGAGTGAATGGGGCGGAAACCAGACTGTAATGGATCTAGAAGAGAGTGAGTGGAGAGGTAACAGGTGAGGCGGGTGTAGCGCGTACAGGGGACCCACCTACCGGTCAAGAACGCTTGGAGGAACGCTCCTCTGACAGAAATTTCGTAAGTTTGCTAACTACTTTATTGTACTCATAGATTAGTAAAAAAGGTTAGACAGGGATGTGTTAGAAAGTATTGTAAGGCTGCAGGGACAGGTATTAATAGGTTAGGAAGGTGATTTGGGGTGACAGGTTCCCTTTAATTTCATTGTTCATTGCTCTGGAGCTCCCCGACGGTGAATCTGGGGAAACTGGGTTGATCTTCGGTTCCCCGTCAGAGCCGACACTCTGCACTCAGCCTAGCCTCCAATAGTCCTCTCCCGCAAGGCACTATCTGGCTCCCTCCTGACCCGTGTGACTCTGGTTTCAATATGTAAGGCTACTCCACCGGGAGATGGTCAGGGCTGCCGTGTTCCTAGGACCCAGTGCTGCTGGTCCTCTCTTTCCTCACACTCCTGGGGTGCCGGCTATGGCTGTGCTTTCTCTCCATGGTTTCTCTGGCGCTTTGGATTCTGCATCTCCATCAGCCCCACTTCTTCAGAACAAGTGCTTCCTTCTTTCTGCTCGGCACCCTCTGGCCTACTCTGGTCTTTTCAGCTCGGTCTGTGCTTCTCTGCCTACTGCAGGTCTGTGCTGTTTAGCCTACTCCGGCCTACTCTGTCTTGGCTGCTTGGCTCACTCCGGCCTACTGACCCCTTCCTCCTCTTCTTCCTCTATTTCTATCTTCTGTCAACTGACCTACATGCTGTCCCACCCACTGTCCTCTAAACCCACCACCCCTTGCCCGCCTAGAGTTCGGGCTCCGGGTTGGGTGCTGCCTCCTAGTGGTGTGTGGGATGTCTGTGAGGGTGTTTGTGGTGCAAACTGTCTTTCCTCTTACCTGGCTGCAGTTCTCTATGTGGCCTCCTGGTTGCAGGGGCGCCACATTCCCCCGGAGTTAAACCGGCGTGTCCCCACGCCGTCCGACATGGATCTCCCTGAAAACATTTTATTTTTATTTAAACAATAAACATTAAGCATTCTTAGTTCTTCCATTTAAGGAGGCACCAGTTCTTTAACTATATACATGAGTCCACGGGTGTATCTGCTTAGGAGGCCTGGATTCTCGCTACACCACCCCCAGGCACTTGCTTTCCCTAACTTAATATGCATGGCGGTTAATCCAGTTCCTCCACCCTTCCAGACCCTTAACCGGGTCAAGTGCTACAACACATTTAAATTATTCATATAAAAGTCATTACTTTCTTTCAAAAAGTATAAAAGTTCTTTTCTCAAGTGCAAAAACTTCAAAAAGTGCAAAAAGTTCAAAAAAGCACAAGTGCTTCAAATACTGCTCACAAGCACTCTGCAGTTCAGTTCAAGTTCAAGGCACAGTCTTATAAGTGCAAGCTGGTCTTAAAACCAAGGGGGAGCACACTAGGTGCTCAACTATATACAAGAAAGTTTTTATCACATCATTGTCCGTGATAGCAATGTCAATCAAACATATAAGACAAAGAGGGGAAAGGCTAACACTCATTCAGGATTGGGATGGGGTCATCAAGGGTTACGTCACATTCACACTTATGGTACCTTTACACGCCGCTACCGAGATGTAGAAACCGGCAGGTGTCGGAGACAATTGTACCTTTTACCTTCAAAACACCGCGAAGTGGCGGCGTGTAATTCGGGTTGTTGCCACCTGTCTCTTTGGATACCTGTCTTTCAGCCGTGCTGAAAAACAAGCAGGTATAAACCCTATGGTAGTGGCGTGCAATCGGGGCACAGGTACGGTATTTGAGTTCCCTGGGGCGTGCCACAGCGTCATGTATACCACGCCCCATCTGCGATCATTGGTGGGGGCTACTGTGTACCCATTGGCTGTCCCTGCACAGGGCAGCATATTTAATGATCTGACCAGTCACTACACATTTGCTATAGCGTCATGTATTAGCCAGCCTCCCTGCGCTGGCCAATCATGATGTTATTGCATTGTCCAATCACCGTACGATCACCGCGTAATACACAACTCTGTCACGCCTATGTAGTTACGCCGCACAATATGTACGCCCAGATTCCCTTGTGGTGGCGGCGTGTAACTGAGGGAAGGTGCTCCACAGAAGGTAACCTGCGGCACCCGTCGGCACTTCCAGGGATCGAAAATACCTTCTGTGGAGCACCTTGTGGCGGCGTGTAATTGCGGTATCAGGTACTGTTAGCAACCGTTGAAAACGCGCGCATGCACGTGCGGTGCCTACATGTTGCTACCTTCGGTAGCAGCGTGTAAAAGTACCATTACTGTTCTGGATGCAGGATCCGGGTCTTCAGTTCTTGCTTTTCTTCCCCTTCCACGGAAGTGTTTGCGGTCCTCGCCGTCTAGGGAACAGTTCCAGGTCTTGCAATGCTTGGATCAGCAAATAACTTTCAGGCGTTTGGGTAGCTGCGTCCGCAGTTGTCTTTGCTGCACTAGTCTCTGTTGTGCTGGTAGAATCCGTGTTAGTTGCTGAATCCGTGTATACTGGCGAATCCGGATAAACTGCGGGATCTGGATCCTCTAGAACAGGGGGTTCATCTACTTCTTGTACTCTTAAACAAAGTCTTTTTACGTTCACTCCATAGGGACCTCTTTCTCCTTGGACGACATTATATGATACCAATTCACCAATGGTCACTTTTCTGTCTGGGTGATCTGATGGTAACTGTCCTTCTACTTCTCTTCTGTTGATAAAAGTGTCTCTAGATGCACCGGGTTCACGGGCGAATGCAAATCCTCTTGCTTCAATAATTTTGACTATTTGTCCCTGGTGTCGCAGGGATCTGCGCACTTCTTCATCTCGTCTGGCTACATTTTTAGCTTCCTTCGTGCAGACTATCATGTGTTGTTTCTGCACCTGTCGCTCTATTTCCTCTTTTTCCCACTTTTGTACATAACGTTTCAAATATTCTTCCCGTGTAATTACTTCTGCAGCGCCTACTGGGCCGTCCGGGTCACCTAGAAATCCCATCATGTCATCACAGTTCTTATCTTTCTCCCACCAGCAACGGAGTTGCTCCCCTCTTACCTCAGATGTTGTTGGTGCAGGTATCAGGGGCTCTGGTAGTGGTAAGCATCCTTCTGACAAGGCTCCGAGTGGGTCAGTCTCTTTTGCAACGGGACGCGATGTAATTTCAGGAACAGACACATTAATCAGGGTCGGGGTGCGGCATGTCTCCTCGCTTTCAATGCGATAACTTGAGGCGCTAACCCAGCCGGGTTGCGTGGACAAGGTTTGAAAGTTCTGGCGTATGTTTACGTGAATCCGGGTTCTCTGCTCCCCTTGGGCCCGGGTCGTCTGTAAAGGCAGCAGTCGCAGCACACCTCTCCGGGTGTCTTGGATCTCAGGACGTCATTCTCAGCCTTCCGGCATGCTGTCACGATCACCGTCGCTCTCTCCCTGGCCGGGTTCCTCCACGAATGCACTCTGTGGGTCCTCCGGGATCACTTCGGGTCTCTCGGCTACAGCTTTCTCCTGGGCATCCTCTTCTTCCATCCTCATGTACTCAGATCCTGATGGTGACTCCTTCTCTTCCGGTTCTTTGTCCAGCCTCTTCCTGGTGACGATTTCCGGTTCTTCCGCCCACTCCTCATTGGTAGGTCGATTTAGGGGCGGAGGCTCCTCTTTTGGATTGATGGCTGGCTCCCCCAGAGTTAATGGGAGCCAGGGTGGGTCTTTCTTTTCCCGCTTTGGACCGGACCGGCCCACGATGGGGGGTCTGGGCACACTTCCTCTGCACATGGTCTCAGGCTCCTATGGCCGCCATTAAGCCCAGATTTGGCGGGAAAAGTCCAGAACTCGATATTTAGGCACACGGGGTCCGGTTCTTTTGGACCGGGTTCATCCTGTTCGTGACGCCAGGTTGTGGAGCCCACTGGGACGGGGTACTCGGCACCGGACCGGGTCGCTGCTGGGGGATGTTAAGGAGGTCCTGGTCCAGACCGTGTCCCGGGCCCACACAAGTAAAAGGGGAATATCTACAATGGATTAAAATTTGTCGTGACGCCACCCACAGTGTGTGGTCAATGATGGGACCACCGCTGCTGCAGAACCTCCGGGGATGATGTTAGGCAGCTGTAGATGAAATAGCTCTCCGCGGGTTCCCTGGGGCAGTGATTGTTAAAGTGTATGATGGTTATGATGGTGGGTTGCAATAGGTGTAGTTCACTTACTTTCCTGCTGCTGAAGCCTTCTTCCAGCCAGTGTACAGAGCTGACAGGCTGTGGCTCTCCAGGTGTGACCTTTCAGCTGTCCTGCTGGAAGAAGTTAGTCACAGACCAGGGAACAATGGTATCATAAAGTTCTGTCTGCAGATAATCATACACTGGAGTCGGAAGCAGGGTTCACCGGGTTTACTGTGCAGTTCTCTCAGTACAACAGTTCAAGTTACAGTTCTCTTACACGGGTTACAGACTCTCTACTCCGGGTTCCTTTAAACTCCCTGCAGCCAGGTTGTTACTCTGCGACCCCTCACTCTCTCTATGGTCCTTTCCAGGCTTTGTTCTCTTTCTCTGTGTGTGTCTCCGGACAGCATAGTGGTAGCTCGGACCCTTGTGGGTCCTCGTGGTTGCCACTGAGCTGCCTGTCCTTTGGTTGGGAACTCCAACCTAGAATTGGAGCTCCCCATCGGTGAATCTGGGGGAAACCGGGTTGATCTTCAGTTCCCCGTCAGAGTCGACACTCTGCACTCAGCCTAGCCTCCAATAGTCCTCTCCCACAAGGCACTATCAGGCTCCCTCCTGACCCGTGTGACTCTGGTTTCAATATGGAAGGCTACTCCGCCGGGAGATGGTCAGGGCTGCCGTGTTCCTAGGACCCAGTGCTGCTGGTCCTCTCTTTCCTCACATTCCTGGGGTGCTGGCTATGGCTGTGCTTTCTTTCCATGGTTTCTTTGGCGTTTTGGATTCTGCATCTCCATCAGCCCCACTCCTCCAGAATGTGTGCTTCCTTCTTTCTGCTCGGCACCTTCTGGCCTACTCTGGTCTTTTCAGCTTGGTCTGTGCTTCTCAGCCTACTTCTGGTCTGTGCTGTTCAGCCTACTCCGGCCTATTCTGTGTCTTGGCTGCTCAGCTCACTCCGGCCTACTGACCCCTTCCTCCTCTTCTTCCTCTATTTCTATCTTCTGTCACCTGACCTACATGCTGTCCCACCCACTGTCCTCTAAACCCTCCACCCCTTGCCCGCCTAGAGTTCTGGGCTCCGGGTTGGGTGCTGCCTCCTAGTGGTGTGTGGGATGTCTGTGAGAGTGTTTGTGGTGCAAACTGTCTTTCCTCCTACCTGGCTGCAGTTCCCTATGTGGCCTCCTGGTCGCAGGGGCGCCACACTGTCCACACTGGAGCTCCCCTGGTGGTCAGGGTAAGTCACTGTTGGCTGTAATACCTGTACACCCTCACACAATCTAGCTTCACATAATAGAATGGTCTGTCCTATTCTTATCTGCTGTAAATGGTTTTCTCAGCAGTACTTCTCCTTGATGCCCCAGACCCTTCCCTCCCTCTCCTGTATGCTCCTGACTAGCTCCATGTTCCTTTGTTATCATCTGGCAAAGTTAAATTGTAAAATTTACTTTATGCTTCTGTTACTGTCTGCTCCTGAACAATTCATCACTTGACCAATTTTATCTTCTACCATCTACATCATTGTATCTGCCTGTATATTTTTACATCTTTGATAGCTTGTTTATAGCAGAGCTGAATGACCTGCAATCCTGCACAATGAAGTTTCCAATTACTAGGCTTTACAGAGCTATGTTTGTTGCCTTCTGCTTAGAGATCAGAGATTTGAAACTCTAAATAAAGCTCTATTGATGAATATGTTGATTTGAAATTGAGTGTGCCGGTGCTGCAGAAGATGAGAGATTTCACACTGCAAGGTTGTTGCAAATAGTCTTATTATGTGCTTCTGGCTAGAACCAAACACTTTTTCAAGTACAAACTACAAATAAGGGCCAATACAGAGAAACAGAGGTTTAACATGTTGGTCACCTGAAATCACTGGGTTTAGTGACTCAGTGAATGACGTCAACGCTCCTCGCGGTTGCCAAAGAAAGATCCCAGATCCCGGTTTTGTTCCCTCACTGCAGACTCTGGATGTACCCCATTGATAAAGTAACTGGCGAAACGCGTCTGGGGGCACCCGGACACCTATATACCCCCCTTGATATGAGTAAGTCATGAGGATAAAAAAGGGGCTTAGTGCAATACATCACGTACCCTGTGGTATATGGAATGTGCTGAGAGATCTGTCCTTGGTGGTGATAGACTGTGGTAACAGTGACATGGCAGTGGCGTAGCTAGCCTGCTCTGGGCCCGGGGGCGAGATCTGCACCCAGGGCCCCCATGTGAAGAGCGAGGGGGGGGGGGGGTGCTGTCAGAGAATTCTCGTGCCACCCCAAGTGGCGTAGCAAGTGTTTGTGGCGCCCTGGGCGGTGGAAAAATTTGCCGCAGCTGCCGCCCCTAAGAATTGGGCCAAATGGCCACTCTCCTCCTGAACTCTCCATCCTTCTGCACTCCCCATGCTCTATCTTCCTGCACCCTCCATCCTCCTGCACCCTCCATCCTCCAGCACCCTCCATCCTTCAGCACTCTCCATCCTTCAGCGCTCTCCATCCTCCTGCACTCACCATCCTCCTGCGCTCCCCATCCACCTGCGCGCTCCATCCTTCTGTGTGCTCCATCCTCCTGCACTCTTCATCCTCTTGCGCTCTCTGTCCTCCTGCCATCCTTCTGTGTACTCCATCCTCCTGCACTCTTCATCCTCTTGCGCTCTCTGTCCTCTATTCCCTGCAGTGTCCATCCTCTATCCCCTGCAGTTTCCATCCTCTATCCCCTGCAGATCCCATCTTCTGTCCCCCTGCAGATCCCATCCTCTGTCCCCCTGCAGATCCCATCCTCTGTCCCCCTGCAGATCCCATCCTCTGTCCCCTGCAGATCCCATCCTCTGTCCCCCTGCAGATCCCATCCTCTGTCCCCCTCCAGATCCCATCCTCTGTCCCCCTGCAGATCCCATCCTCTGTCCCCCTGCAGATCCCATCCTCTGTCCCCCTGCAGATCCCATCCTCTGTCCCCTGCAGATCCCATCCTCTGTCCCCCTCCAGATCCCATCCTCTGTCCCCCTCCAGATCCCATCCTCTGTCCCCCTGCAGATCCCATCCTCTGTCCCCCTGCAGATCCCATCCTCTGTCCCCCTGCAGATCCCATCCTCTGTCCCCCTGCAGATCCCATCCTCTGTCCCCCTGCAGATCCCATCCTCTGTCCCCCTGCAGATCCCATCCTCTGTCCCCCTGCAGATCCCATCCTCCAGCCTCCCTGTATCCTTCATCACCCTTGCACAGCCTGACACCCTCAGCACCCCTCTCTCACACACCTCTTGGGGGGGCGTTGCAGACTTACCGCGGCTGCCGTGTGCGTCTGCTGTAAGGAGGAGGTGAGGAGGGGCGGGCAGACTGCAAGACAGGAAGTCCCGTCTGCGTCCTCCCTCCTCTCCGGCCGGCACGGCAGCCGGCTGGCAGCACGGGGCACGGTGGCCCCCCAGGGGGCGGACAATGGGCCCCTGATGTCGGGGGGGTCCGGGGCGCTCGCCCCCCCTGCCCCCCCGCTAGCTACGCTACTGTGACATGGATATAATGTCCAGCACTTATCCATAGGACATCTCATACCTGGACGTTGGAGACGTTTCAGTATACCACATTATCCATCTTCCATAGGAGATATATATATATACAGGGGCACTAAACCAATTAAACCTTGAACTTCAGACTACGTACACCGTATCAAAGAAATGAGGGGTAAACACTCCAAACCTGGGATTTTATTAGTCACAATGTCACTTTAAAATTGATCATGTACAAAATAAAATTGTTATAAGATGTATTCTTTATTATGTACTATGGGATTGATTTATATGTATTTTAGAATACTTAAATAAAATCATTAAATATACATAGCATGGCTTATTTTGATACTCTTACTATGAAATGGAGCCAAAAACCTCCTTCTTTCTTTGTTTATGATAAGACTCTGGATGTAGCAGAGGTGAGTGAGGTATGGGAGACCATTCATATGGATCATCCTTGGAGGGGTATGTGAAGGGTTAATAAATTGGAAAATAATGGTTGCCTAAAGGTACCGTCACACGCGGCAATTTTGCTAGCAATTTCACTGGCAATTTGCTGGTTGCAGTGAAATCATGGACACATTGTTCTATTTTGTTGCCATGTACAAATGTAACCATGATTTCACTGCAACCCCCAAATTGCCAGTGAAATTGCCAGCAAAATTGCCTTGTGTGATGGTACCTTAAGTGATTTATTTCAAATAAAGGATTTTTCTCTGTGATTTTTCCGTGTGTCTGTTTTTTTCTTTTTTTAAATCCTCACAGGATTGATAATCTGTGCTTAATGAGCTGTCAGTACTCAGCTGTCATTAACCCCTCCTATCACCCCAATGCCTTCGCACCACAGCATCGGCAAGAGCCAGGCAAAGCACGAGGAATTGACTATTCTAATGAATGTGCCAATTTCTGAGGCGGCTGCAGTCTGCTATTCTTTAGCCTGGGGGGGAGCCCAATAACTATAGGCCTTACCACGCTGGGAATACAAGCCCCCAGCCCCCAACAAGCCTGACGTCATAGTATTGTAAAAATAACTAATTTTAAAAAATTACATAAAGCTTTGCTGTATTTTTGATTCTCAGCGCAGATAAAGTGGACAAGTACGGGCTGCCACCCCTTGCTGCCTCAGTTTTACTTTGGCTGGCAATCTAAAATGGGGTGAAGCACATGCATATTTTTTAAAAAAATGTTTAAATAATAAAAAAATAGGATTTCCTGTATTTTGATTGCCAGCCAAAGGAAAGCCAGGCAGCAGGGGGTGGCAGCCCGTAGCTGTCCACTTTATCTGCGCTGAGATCAAAAATATAGCAAAGCTTTATGTAATTTTTTAAAATTGTTTATTTTTACACTACTATGATGTCAGGCTTGTTGCCTATGCTATGGCAACCAATCACAGATGCCAGCACAATGTGTGAGGGGTGCAACAGCATTTCACAGATGCTGTCACAGAGAGTGGGCATCTGTGATTGGCTGTTGGAGCCAGTGTAGTAACCTGGAAATAGCAAACACATTGTAGCATCTACTGGTAGATGCTACAATGTATGGGCTGTGTTCAGGTACCTGAACTGGCTTCAACAGCCAATCACAGATGCCCACTCTCTGTGACAGCGTCTGTGATTGCCTGTTGCACCCTTAACCAGTCTATAATCAGAAATTTAAAGAGTGGCACTGGACGTACATTCGCGCTAACCTGGTAAGTTTAATCTCTATTCTGTTTCTTTTTACAGCTCCCCGACAAACTTGAATCTGAACTATAACACATACTTCTCAGCGAAGTTCGTGTTTGGGGGCTTTACAGTTCAGGTTCGCCCATCTGTAATGTGGATCACATAGTAGTGTATATATGTATAGGGTGTGATGCAGCAGCTCACTGCATTGCAAATATCTATGCTGGGACTTGTAGTTCAGCATGTTTTCAGTGATGCATTATGCTGGGACTTGAGGTTCCACAAGTTCAGGTAATGGATTACATGTGCTACATAGCAGGTGATTAAAAAGCCAGAGGAGTGTTTGACAAACCTGAATCCTCCCACAGGACTGCTTAGGCCGCGTACACACGTGTTGGATGCAGCTCCTCCGGACCTGAGTGAAGCCGCGGGTGGCCGCAGGGAGACCCCATCCGCCCTGTACTCACCATGTACGGCAGGTGCAGGGCGGCTTCTCCCTGCAGTCACCCAATGGGAGCCGCTTCCGACTCCACAGCATGAAATGAACATGCTGTGGAGGAGCGGACTGCCGGCAACCCGCACTGCAGCTCCAAAGACGCTGCGGGCGGGTTACGCATAATGAGCATGGGATTTCTTGAAATCTCATCCACTATGCTATTACTGTACTACGCAGCATTTTGGACGCAACGGCAAGACGCTGCGTCCAAAACGCTGCGTACACTGATCGTGTGCACGCACCCTTATGTGAAACAGGTGGGATATCAGCTGATGAGTGCTGTGTGAGGCAGTCTTCCAGAAGCCTGCAAAGGTGCGGGACATATGATATGAGTCTGAAGGTGCCGTCACACGCATCAATCCGATGAATGATTTTGTTAGCGATCACATGCACACGCAAACGCGATCACTAATAAAATCGTTCAGATCGCTAGTGAGCTGTCATACCGGCAGACTCACCAGCGATCAGTGGACCAGCGACATCGTGGAAATGATTTAAATATCGTTCCCACGATGTCTTGCTCCCGCTGCCAGGCTGCGGTAAGGGGGAGCAGGCTGGTCTCCAAGGTAAACAGCGGGTATCTAGGCAGCGCGCTCTGCCTAGATACCTGATGTATACCTTGGTTACCAGTCTTCTCTGCTCACCGGCTGGTAACCAAGGTATACTTCGGGTATCTAGGCATAGAGCGCTGCATAGATACCTGCTGTTTACCTTGGAGATCAGCTCCCAGTGCTTGCAGAGAGGCGCTGGGGGCTGGCTTATCGGTCGTCTCCCGGTGTCACACGCATCGATGCTGCATGTCCACTGGGCGACCAACGATAGATTTGAGGTCCTGTCCTCAAATCAAACGATGAACGATCAGCCGACTGATCGTTCATCGTTCGTAGCGTCACACGCAACGATGTCGTTACGACATCGTTCAAGCGTCACAAAACACAAGACTTTTGAACGATATCGGCAACAATATTATTATGTGTGATGGTACCTTGAGAGTCTGCATGAGACAACTGCAGAGCAAGGCAGTGTGAGAGGTATTGTTTGAACCTCTCTGTGTGAGGTTGCTGGGAGCATCGGAAGAGTTCAATGTGTACACGGCCCAAATCACAGTGAGTAATGAGATGGCCTGTGAACCGTGTATTCATTGACTGAAGACGGTGAATGGACACTATGAGTACTCCACTGATGTACTGATGTATACTCCATTGAGACTGTGTATGAATAAGTCTATTGAGACGTGTGTGAATACTGCCCTGGGACACTTAAGGTACCATTACACACAGACATATCTGTGCAGACATTGCTTGCAACTCACTGGTTGCAGTGAAATCATGGACACATTGTTCCATTTTGTTGCCATGTACAAAATGGAACAATGTGTCCATGATTTCACTGCAACCAGTGAGTTGCAAGCAATGTCTGCACAGATATCTCTGTGTGTAACGGTACCTTAAAGGTACCTTTACACGCCGCCACTGTGTCTAGCAACAGGTATCCACCGCACGTGCACGCGCACATTTTTAATGGTGGATACCAATCGCTAATGCCGCATATAGACGCCGCCATTGCGTTGTCCACTGAAGGTATCTGTGTTCCCCAGAAGTGCCGACAGATCCTGCGGCTTACTTTCTGTTGAATACCTTCCCTGTTTACATGCTGCTACCACAAAGGAATATTGGCGTACATCTTTCGCGCCGCAAGTACATAGGTGTGACAGAGTTGTGTATTCCGTGACGCTGACACGCTGATTGGACAACGCAATAGCATCATGATTGGCCAGCCTGCGAATGAAGGCTGGCTAATACATGACGTCATTGCAATTGTGTAGTGTGAATGGTCAGCTCTTTAAATATGGCGCCCTGTGCAGGGACAGCCAATGGTAACACAGTAGCCTCCACCAATGATCGCTGATGGGGCGTGGTATCCATGATGCTGTGGCACGCCCCTAGGAAATCACTAGGCGACGCAACATCCATGCCTGTGCCTCGTTTAGACACCACTACCATGTCAATTGTGCCTTTCTGTTGCCTTCAGTTTTTGAGCATGGCTCAGCAACAGGTATCTGAGTCAACTGCAGGACACCGGGAGGAACTGCCCTATTTACACGCCGCCATTTCGTAGCAATTTCATGGCAACAGGCATAAATATCCCCAATGCCAGGCAGTTGCTACCTTTCAGTGGTGGCGTGTAAAGGTACCCTTAGGGTACCTTTACACACGGCTACATTTGTAGCTTGTCACCAGGTAACTTACTGGTTGCAGTGAAATCATGGATACATGATTCCATTTGTACACAGCAACAAGATAGAACCATGTATCCATGATTTCACTGAAACCAGTAAGTTACCTGGTGACAAGCTACAAATGTAGCCGTGTGTAAAGGTACCCTTAGGGAGCAGTGTACCTCAACCTGTACAGGAATCTATTCATTGTGATAATTGAGATAAATGGACTATGGCGATATATGGACATTTATGTTGAAGCTGAAGGAAAGTCTTGTGTTTATGTTGTGGAGCATAGTTTATGAAGTCTGGAATAAACCTGATGAACTTTTTGTAAAAAATCCATAGCCGTGTGCGTCAATTTAGCTGTCAAGCGAATATCCTGTAATAGCCTCAGCAAGTGCTACCTAACAGGGGGTACATATCGTGACATTATTGATGTATAGAGGCCACATGGGTCATTATTAATGTAGGGGGTCACAGTGGAAAATTATTAAAGTATGGGGTCCACATAATGGGACACTATTAATGTAAAGGGTCAAATAGTAGTATACTATTAATATATGAGGCCACATGGGGGACACTATTAATGTATAGGAGTCACATAGGCAGACATTCTTAATTTATGAGGGCCATATAGGGTGACATTATTAATGTAGATAAAGAAAAAAAGAAAATACATTTTCAGCCTACTGTATGCAGAGCAGGTTCACAGGGGTGCACGGAGAATCCAAAGTGGCAGTATTGGGTGAAGCAAACGCTGTAAACAGGGAGGGAAAACCAGCACTAACTCCACATCCAACAGAATTAAATTAAAAAGCCCATTTTATTAGATGAAGTTTAAAAAAACAAGCATAATAAAATCGTGTGTAAGGTGTAAAACCTCCTGCGTTTCAGACCTTCTCAGTGGTCTTTAATCATAGGAAACCAAATGATTAAGGACCACCGAGAGGGTCTTAAATAGATAAGGTTTTACACCTTACACAAATACATAAGGTTTTACACCTTACACACAATTTTATAAATGTGTTTTTTAAACTTTGTCTAATAAAATAGGCTTTTTAATTTAATTCCATTGGATCTGGAGTCAGTGCTGGTTTTCCTTCCCTGTTTTCAAATTATTAATGCATAAAGGCCATATTTGAGACATTATTAATGTATTGAGGCTACATAGGGGGGCATTTGTAATGTATGAGGATAATATAAGCACATACTATGAGTGTTTGGGGTCCACATATAGGGACACAATGTGTGTGGACACAAAAAGGAATATACCCCTCATGGGGGTGAGTGAGAAGAAGTGGACCCACAGGACCACAGTGGGAGCTGTAGCAGCTGACCTTCAGGGTAGGGATGGACTCAGGCACAGTGATATAGTAGGTGCAGCTGGGGTGACAGCAGCAGACAGGGCAGGCACAGTGTCTAGCATTGAAGGCACAGTATGACATGGTTAGCCCATATATGGACATGTGCACAGACATTGGTGTAGACAGGGTCAAGATAGGATTGCTGTGGCAGACAGGGTAGCAGAAGCAGACTGGAACAGATCTGGCAGGGGCAGACAGGTAAGGAAGGCAGACATGGAGTCAGGAAGGTACAGGCACAAGGTACGGACCACGACAACAGGACCTAACAACTAGCTAGAAGACCAAGAAAGACTGACTAACCTAATACGTTGATAGGGCACCTCCGCTAATAGGAGGATGCCTTATATACCTAGTGCCTCTCAGCCATAGGCAGAAGGGCACTTCCTGATAATGGCACGCTGGTATCTTGAGAGCAGTGAATGCCTTAAGGCCCTGTTAAATGGGGAAACATCTCAAGCAACATTGCCGGCAACTCGGGGGCATGGCCAAGTTGCCGCAACATCGCCAGTGCGTTGCCCCGTGTAACAGGGTGATATCAATGGTGATAGTTGCTTGAGCAACATCACCTGGTTTCAGGATAATGTCCTGAAACCAGGTGATGTTGCTCAGGAGATCTGGCAGAGTGACACTGTAAATGCGATGTTGAAAGCAACTTCCCCCATTGAGTTCAATGTTAACGATCACTGCGAGGGTTGAATTTATCCCTGGCAGCGATAGCTGCTTTCAACATCGCTGCTGCGTTGCCGGCGATGTTTCCTGGTGTAACAGCAGCACAGCGATCTTGGCTAGTGGCCAAAAACGTGCGCGCTCCCGTTAGTTGCCGCCAATGTTGCCGGAGATGTTTCCCCGTGTAACGGGGCCTTAAGGCACACTCTGAGGAGACTTGTGCGGTGCGCACAGGATCTGTGAGTGCAAGACAGCTGAGGACCATGTGGACGGCCGAGGAGGTGACAGGAGACATGCGGCGGGGCTTTGACTTTGGGTTAGCCAATGTCCCTGCTGCAGGAAGGCAGCAAGACACAGGGACGTCGGCGTTACACCTATATTGGAAGTTTCAAGAAGAGGCATTGCATCTGTATGAGGGCATATGACTCACCCCGGGAGTACCTTAGGGTACTCGGAACCGGGCCCTCCTGACGTCGTTGGGGCTGTGGGATGTCACGGTGGAGTGACCCAGTCTGTGATCCCCTTGTCTGGCGATCAGTTAAAAAGGGGAAAAATTGAAAAAAGGGATGAAAGAAATATATTAAAAAATAACATAAGAGTGTTGTGATGCCACCCGTGGAACGCGGCCGGTATAGCCGCTGCTGCAGTCGGGACCTCTGAGGATGATAGGAGTAGCAGTGAGGATGGTTCAGCTCTCCACAGAAAGAGCGGGTCCCCAGGGCAACCATGAAGTCTACGGGGATGATTTGGGGGATGGTAGGCCAGCGGGGCTCTACTGGCTGCTGGCAGGGATCAATAATCACTCTCAGGCAGGCTGCTGCTGCCTGCTCGGCGATTCAGTCTACCTCTCCTCAGGTGCTGAGTGTCAACCCGGTTTACTTTCAGTTACTTACAGTTTCCTCGGCAGATGTTCAATTTACAACACAGTGCAGTGGTGACTCCGGTAGTCTCTTAGCAACGAGGATGGCTTGTCCAAATCACCCTTTTGTATTCCTTTCCATGGGCCTCTCTTTCTATCACTTCCGAAAGCAAAGCTACGATCCAGCGGCCACGGGCTTTTGGTGGGCGACCTGCCTGGTCCCCTAGTACGGTGGCCTTCTCTTCGCTGAGCCAGGGTTGGGTCATGGGACATAAAGACTCCGCAACCGACCAGTATTGTGGTTGTGGAGTCAGCACCCTGGTTTCTGCCCAGTCCTTCAGCTTTCCTGCTAATTCGGGTACACAAAAGGATTGCTCACTATCTGTGCCCCTAGGACTCCTTTTGTGTCTCTCTACAGTCTGCAGCCTGGAACCTGGACAAGCCTTATGGTGGTACAGGCCGCCAGGTCCGTGTCCTTTCAGTCTCATGTAGTGATGGTGCTCTCTCCTACTGACTGAACTTGACTCCTCGACTTGACTAACTGACTGCTCAGCTGAACAACTTCCTATGGTGTTTTCTTGTTTTGTTTCCCTCCTTCCTGACCATTTCCTGTCTAACTTGCCCACCCTCCACATGTCTCCTTCCCGTTGCTGGGCATAGAGTCCCTAGTCTTGGGATCGGAGTGTGTTGGGTGTGTGTTTGGGGTGATTGAACTTACCTATCCCAGTTGCTGCGCTTTCTAGTGGCGATCGGTCCCCAGGGGCACCCCACATAATAGGTGGACAATGCTACAGTATTTGTGTCACAGTATGGCAGTTCACACGCATTTTTGCTCAAAGGGGGCATAAGCTTTAATATTATATGGAGACACAAAGGGGAACATCACTACTGTATTGTATTTTATTTTTTGGGATAATGTTATTGAAGGACAAAGGGAAGTGCTGTTAATGTAGAAATGGGGAAAAAGGCGGGGGATATGCTCTAGAAGCGATCAACCCTAGATATCTGTGTGATACACCTTGCAGATATGAATCCTTGCAGGAAGAGTTCATAGTGATCTGTGCCAGGAAGGAGAGAAGAGAAAATTAATTACTTAAATTGGAGAAGTAACTAGTGAGTATCTGGAATTACTTGTGTTGTATATATATAAATATCCTCCACAATACTATCATTGTGGGTAATATTGGTGTTAATACAAAGTTTTTTATTAAATTAGTAATAGTTATTATGCGATCACTATTTGGTGGTGATATATAGTATTTGTTTTCTGTATGTGGAATTATTGGTAATATTGGTCTTGTTATAGTGGACTACAGTAGACTATAGTTGTTCAGTAATAGTATGGGGATAATACTTGTTCTGTAACTATATGACTTTTTAATTTAGAAGTATTAGAAAATGATCTGATTGTCCTGTTTTTCTGTCAGATGTATCTATTTTATTTGTATTATTGGGGCTAACACACACTCTATCAATGTTATTGGGGCCCAGAAATCTGGACTAACACATACAGTATACACTCTAGAATGGCCCAGAGGGGGTGAGCCCAAGGCTTTTTCCTAGGGGTTGTTGGCCCAGATCCACATTTTGCCCTGAGGGTCCAACTTTTGCCCTGGAGACCATAAGACAATAGTCATACAACTGAGTAAACACCCATCAATGACTGGTCAATGCAGCATCCTTGTACTGGTTCCATGTAATCCCATACATTTGTGGCAGCCTGCTTGGGAAATGTTTTGATAAACATTTTTCAGCAGCAAGGTAAAATTTTTCAGGTTTGTAGTCCATCACATCTTTTTCAATAGGTACTCCCACGCAAAATTACATTGTTTATTAGTGTATTGTGCATTGTTGATGGGTTAACATTAGGCCAAATGTTAGTCAGAAAGGATTTTAAATGGGTTGGCAATTTTTTCTAAGGCTGAAGGCATACTGTGCGAGGGACTTGCACGAGTGCAATGTGAGAGAAACTCGCATTGCACTTGGACCAGTGTTGCCCTGTCAGGCAGGGCACACTGGTGCAAGTCCCACGCACTTAACTCGCATTGCAAGTCAGAAGCGAGAGCAGTCGCAGCATGCTGCGACTGCACGCGATTCTCATGTGCGAGAGGACAATGCAAGTCTATGGGGGCGAGAAAATCTCGCCCCCATACAGCACACTGTGCGATCATCGCACGAGTGTGCTGGCAAAATCGCTTCAAAATCGCCGGCTGTTAAAGCCGGCAAGTTTGAATTTACAGCTTTGCCAGGACAGTAATCAATAATGTTCCAGTGCTGTCACAGCAGCGCTGAAACATTATTATTTAATAAACTCAGTTAGAAATCAAAATAATAAAGTTCTCTGTTATTAATCATTTTAACCCCCTCTGCAGGCTCTGCGCCACATGTCGACACAGAGCCTGCAGATGCAGCTATTACAAGCCGGTGTCAGAAGAGTTAAATTGCTGTGGGAGTGCTGCCATCATGTATACACAGAGTATATAGGCTGTGTATACATGGTGACAACACACTATGGCAGTGCAGGGGTTAATTTCTTTATTTTTCTGCTCCCGGCAATTGTCGGGTGATTTTACAGTACTGTGAAGCCGCTCTGCTCATCAACTGAGCTGTCCGAGGTCTTGAAACTTCAGCGTGATATTACAGTAATATCACGCTGGAGCTTCAGCACCAGGGACAGCGGCTGTCATGGTATACATGATGGCAGCACACCCACAGCAATTTAACCCTTCTGACACCGGCTTGTTATAGCCGCATCTGCAGGCTCTGTGCCTACATGTAGCGCAGAGGCTGCAGAGGGGGTTCAAATGATTAAAAGCATACAGAGCTTTATTATTTTGATTTCTGAGTTTATTAAACAATGTTTCAGCGCTGCTGTGACAGCTCTGGTACATTATTGATTACTGTCCTGGCAAAGCGGTACATTCACTGCAAATGCTCCGTGTTTGATGCACGACAGTGTGCCTCCAGCCTGGAGAAATTTTCTGCAAGCCGGCAGCTTTCTGAATCCTAACAGTGTGTTCTATTCACACAGATGGGATTTGCTAGCCAGTTCCAGCAGTTGTCACTTGACTGTATATTTGGGATTTTTATACAATATAGAGTCTCAGCTGCTTCTCCCTATAAGACATTGAAATAAGATGCTGAGACTATAATCAATACCTGACTGCAACTTTGTAAACTGCAAACTTGCAATCTTGTGATGACCACTGGAATTGACTAAGGCCAGGGTCACACATACCATCTGTTTTTGGCTGAAATCCGTTTTTGGGAACATTTTGGACATTTTTTTTTCAAAGTCCAAAAACGTATATGCGTTAACACATGTGCATGTGGATTTTTCAAAAAATGTATGTGTTTTTATGCAGCAGCCCAAAAATGCTGCTAGCAGCTTTTTGGGGTGCTTTAAAAAAACTCATGCCTTTTTCATGAGGCCCTATGGGAGACGCATGCGTTGACACATGGCACATATATGTGTTTTTTGGGAAAACATGACTTAGTCCCAAAAATTCCAAAAAAAAAGTCCTGGACCTTAGGGGACACTATTGGTACCCTTAGAAAAACAGATCCGTTTTTCTAAGGGATTAAGAAAACGGATTTGTATGTGTCACCCTGGCCTAACAGAGCAGAATCCTAACAGTGTGAATATTACATACTGCTAGAACTGCAACTTGTCGAAAATTTTCTTAGGGGTAGAAAACCCTCTTTAAACATTGTTTCGTTTCCAGAGCCATAACGTGTCTGCACGTGCACATGCACATGCAGCACATGTTACAGATAATATAGGAGAGGTTAATGTACGGTACTTAGCACAGTAAAAAAGGGAGTTTGCAAAGTTGGACATAACAGGCCATATAGGGGACAAGACTTAAACTTAAGCTGTATATTAGCGAAGGTAGCCAATAAATACATATTGTCATCTGATACATGATTTTTCTTTTTTTTTATTTCAGCTTTCACTTTGTCCGTTAACCCTTTGGAACAAAATGACTGCATATCAGCAGAGCTCTTTTGTAAGAATGATACCTTGTGCAATAACACCTACCTTGCATTAAAAAATTGCCCTAGCCCCGATGAATTGGAATGTCAAGAGGCATCTCAGCTAATGTTTCAGTTTCCCATCATCCATTGCAAATGTCACCATCGTATGAAGAAGGAGGAGCTTTGTTTGAACATTTATTGGACCGTGCATTCTGCCTATATGCCTGGTAAGCACATTACACAACTTTCCATCTTGTGTGAAAATATGTATTAATTCATAGAACAGCCATTTTGATGATTTTAATACTAAGCCTTTTACAAGTAATAGTGTAATGCTTTCTTTTTTCTTTTTTTTTCTTACTGTTCAATGAAATCAATCTTTGTATACTTTTAAAGTGAAGATGTCATCAGAAAATAACCAAATGACAAATTCATTGGAATGCTTTTTTCCCATACTAAGATAGGCATAACTCCCAATTCCCAACCGTCCCGTCATGTCTCGCATTGTGTCTGTCACGTCCTACTGACGGACTACACACGTGGACCCACTGGACCGCGTAAAGCGGATGCTGATACCGGGTGATAGAGAGTCAGACAAGTACCGTAAGGTCAACAGGTTTATTAGAACAACAACAACAACCACAACACCGAACCACACGCCCCTGGAGAGGGCCACAAGGTCGCAACACTGGAGACCCACCGAAGGAGACCCCGGAGCGCTTAACCCCTATACAGGGATCCCGCCGGAACCAACCTCGGAGGGGCCAATGAAGCGGACACGAGTGTTAAACCGACCCCAGGCGACGTGGAAAACAACAGCAACCGGGAGTGCAACAAGCAACGGGAACAGAGAACACGGGGAATCCGGAGGAGAGCTGGAGGAAGCTCTTCAGCTGGACAAGGTACGGAAACAGACCGAGACCACTGGAATCAGCGAGGAGCCGGCACGGAGGGAATCTGCGGGAAGGAACAAGAGAAATCAGAAATCAAGCCAACAAAGAAACAACCTGACAAGACCAGGATTAGCAAGTTCTCTACATAGAAATTGCCCTGGCAATGAGTAAGAGAAAACAGGAAGCTTATATCCTAACAGAGTACACCTGATTGGTAGGACACAGAGACCTGGTGATTGGCTGAGGGGAGGAGCCAGATCCCTGCAGTCTCCCCAGCAGATACAGATTAGGAGACAGCTTCATGTGCACAAGCAGTGGTACCAGAAGTGAGAGGAGCAGCGTTGCTCAAGCAGAGGGTGCTTGACCCCTGCGGCTGGAGACAGGAGCGCGCACCCGGGGAGCATGCGGTAAGGAAGACGCTACCCGACCGACCCGCGGGCGGCGACTGCCAGCGCCCCGGAGCCGTCGGCGGATGGTCGACACCTGGGACCCTTGGAGCCGGACAGGGGCAGTGGGAGCCGAGGGAGTCACGGCAGCATGGCGCGGAGCACGGGCGGCAGACCCCCGGGTGGTAACAGTACCCCCCCCTCCACGCCCCCCCGGACGGAACCCGGCCAGAAACTTGCGCAGAAGGCGCGGGGCGTTGACGTCAGCCTCGGGCACCCAAGACCGTTCCTCGGGACCAAACCCCTTCCAGTCGACCAAATACCACTTAGAACGACCCCTCATCCTCATGTCCAGAATAGCGCTGATCTCGTACACATCGGAAGCCGTAACCGGTGGTGGGCGCGAGTCCGGATCCGGGAAGTAGCGGTTGAGGACCAGAGGCTTGAGGAGAGAACGGTGGAAAGAGTTATGGATGCGCAGAGATGGAGGCAAACGTAACTGGTAGCACACCTCATTCAGTCTCCGGACCACGGCAAAGGGACCGATATATCGCGGACCGAGCTTGAAGGATGGCATCTTGAGGCGTACGTACTTGGAGGAGAGCCATACCTTGTCTCCGGGGTTGAACCGGGGGGAGTCCAGGCGACGTTTGTCGGCATGACCCTTCATCCGCTGGGAAGCCCTCTCCAGAGCCGAACGGGTCGTCTCCCAGATCCTGGTAAAGTCTCGAGCCAGCGTGTTCGCAGCCGGGTTCGGGGTTGCGTCCGCTACGGGACGCGGGACCCTGGGATGGTGTCCGTAGACTATAAAGAAAGGACTGTTACCGGAGGACTCACCCACATGATTGTTATAGGAAAACTCGGCCCAGGGAAGCAGGGAGGACCAGTCGTCATGGTGGGCATTGACGAAGTGACGCAGGTACCCGGACAACACCTGGTTTACCCGTTCCACCTGCCCATTGGACTGCGGATGATAAGCAGAAGAGAAGTTGAGGTTGACATCGAGCTTCTTGCAGAGGGAACGCCAGAACTTGGAGACAAACTGCACACCCCTGTCGGAGACAATGTTGGAGGGAAGACCATGCAGACGGAGAACATGAGAAACAAACAGTTCAGCCAACCTGGGAGCAGATGGAAGACCGGGCAAGGGAATAAAATGAGCCATCTTCGAGAACCGGTCAACCACGACCCATACCACAGCGTTACCGGAGGAGACAGGGAGGTCGGTGACGAAGTCCATGGCGATGTGCCTCCATGGTTCCGAAGGCACCGGTAGGGGTAGAAGGAGTCCGACGGGCCGTTGCCTGGGCGTCTTATTCCGAGCGCAGGAAGGACAGGCGGAGACATAGTCGGAGATGTCCCGACGCATCTGCGGCCACCAATAGTACCGCTCAATCAGGAGCCGGGTCTTTGTTACCCCCGCATGGCCTGCGAGTCTGGACGAATGGCCCCAACGCAGGACGTGCCTGCGATCAGCCTCGGGTATCAGCGTCTTACCTGGAGGCGGAAGGGCCAGACGGAGAGGGGCCACCATGCGTATGTTGGACGGATTGATGATGGATCGGGGCTCCTCCTCTTGGTCCTCTACGAGGAAGGACCGGGATAGGGCATCCGCCTTGATGTTCTTGCCTGCTGGGCGAAAATGGAGTTGAAAGTCAAAGCGGGCGAAAAACAGTGACCATCGAGCCTGTCGGGGATTGAGTCTCTGAGCCGACTGGACGTATGCCAGGTTCTTGTGATCGGTGTAGATGACCACGGGATGTACTGCGCCCTCCAAGAGGTATCGCCACTCCTCCAGTGCCATCTTGACGGCCAGCAGCTCTCGATCCCCTATGGAGTAATTCCGCTCGGCGGAGGAAAAGGCCTTGGAGAAAAAACCGCACGTCACCATACGCCCTGATGCGGACCTCTGGGAGAGGACGGCTCCGGCTCCGGAGGAGGATGCGTCCACCTCCAGAAAAAACTGGTTATCCGCCACCGGCCGGTGGAGAACTGGAGCCGAGGAAAAGGCACTTTTGAGTGACTCGAAGGCGGTCTCGGCCTCGGGGGTCCAAGCCTTAGCAGGCGTCCCCTTCCGGGTCAGCGCGGTAAGGGGCTTGACCACGTCAGAGAAATGTGGGATAAACTGTCGATAATAGTTGGCAAAACCAAGGAACCTCTGGATGGCCTTGAGTCCCCCGGGTCGGGGCCATGAAAGGATTGCGGACAGCTTCTCCGGGTCCATCTCCAGACCGACGTCGGAGATAACGTAGCCCAGAAAGGGCAAAGATGTCCGTTCAAACAAGCATTTTTCGTATTTGGCATACAACTGGTTCTCCCGTAACCGGAGAAGGACCCGTCGGACATCTCGCCTGTGAGTGGGAAGATCCGGAGAAAATACCAGAATGTCATCCAGATAGACCACGACACACACGTACAGAAGGTCCCGGAAGACATCATTCACGAATTCCTGGAAGACAGCAGGGGCGTTACTGAGGCCGAACGGCATTACCTTGTACTCATAGTGCCCGTCCCTGGTGTTGAAGGCGGTCTTCCATTCGTCTCCGGCTCGTATCCGGACCAGGTTGTATGCCCCTCGGAGGTCCAGCTTCGTGAAGACCCGGGAACCACGTAACCGGTCGAACAGCTCCGGTATGAGGGGAAGCGGATATCTATTTTTCACGGTGATGGTGTTGAGACCCCGATAGTCAATGCACGGTCGTAAGGAGCCGTCCTTCTTCTTCACGAAGAAGAACCCTGCCCCTGCGGGTGAGGAGGACTTCTGGATGAAACCCCGCGCCAGGCTGTCCCTTACGTAGTCGGACATTGCCTGGGTCTCGGCAGGGTTTAAGGGATAGATACGGCCTTTCGGCAGTTGAGCCCCAGGCACCAGGTCTATAGGACAGTCATAAGGTCTGTGCGGGGGTAACGTCTCGGCCTCCTTCTTGTCGAAGACGTCGGCATACGACCAATAGGCCGAGGGCAGACCAGGTAACGCTGCCGGTGTTGGCGGCAACCGGACCGGGACACGGGAAGAAGGCAACGACTGTGACAAGCCTGCCCCCATCGCAGGACCTCACCTGTACGCCATTCCAGAACCGGTTCATGCATGCGGAGCCATGGAAGACCAAGCATAAACGGAGGAGACAGGGTCGGCAGGACATAGAAAGTGAGGCGTTCCGTGTGCAGAGCTCCGACTTGTATCTCTACCTCTCCGGTAACACCCGTCACGGCGTCCTGTAAGGGTCTCCCATCGACCGAGATGATGACACGGGGTTGCTGCAGGGGGTATATAGGAATACCATAGCGCAGCGCTGCGTCCTGTTGCACAAAATTACTTGCCGAACCGGAGTCCAGGTGAGCCACCTCCGAATGGCGTTTGTCTCCGACCTTAAGCAGGATGGCTATAGTAAGAGGGTGAAAGGAATCGTTCCTCGTTAGGTTGGTCTCTCTTACCTCTCCAAGACGGAGGTCCACCGGTCGCTTGGGGCATCGGCGAAGAAGGTGGTCGGATCCTCCGCAGTACAGGCATAAGCCCTGGGCGATCCTCTCCTCCCTTCTCTGGCTCCGGGAGCGGACGTGATCCACCTGCATGGCCTCCTGGCCTGTCGGAGGCGCTGTGGGCACCGGAAGAAGGGGTCGCTGGAAAGTGGGAGCCAAGCGAATGGGTCTTCTCTCCTGCGTCCTCTCCTGGGTTCTCTCCTGCGACCGCTCCTGAAGACGGCGGTCGATTCGGACAGCGAGGGTAATGTATTCCTCCAGGGAGCTGGGCAGGTCCCGAACCGCCAGTTCGTCCTTGATCCGGCTCGATAATCCCCGGCGGAAGACACCAACCAAGGGCTCATCCGCCCAGCGGAGTTCGGAAGCAAGGGTACGGAACCGGATGGCATACTGCCCAACAGACTGGTTACCTTGGTGTAAGTTGAATAGTGCCTCGGTGGCAGAGGCCACCCGACCTGGTTCATCGAAAGTTCTACGGAAGGTGTCCAAGAACGCCCGGAGGTCGGACACGATGGGATCCTCCCTCTCCAATACCGGGTTGAACCATGCCAGTGCTTCTCCCTCGAGATGCGAAGCCAGAAACGCCACCCTTGCCTCATCCGTCGGGAATTGGTGGGGTAGCAACCGGAAGTGGAGTTGGCACTGATTAATGAACCCCCGACACGACTTAGGATCCCCTGCATACCTGGTGGGCTGGCATAAGCGCGGAGAAGATACGGCTCCGGCCGGAATTCCAACAGGTAGCACGGGGACGGAACCCGGACCTCCAGTCGCTCTCTGTAGGCTGGTGAGCCGATCGTCCACGGAGGCCAGATGGGATAGCATCTGAGTCTGCATCCCTCTCTGGTGGTCCATCTCCTGGTGGAGACCCAAGATCTGTGAAGAGAGAGCGGGATCAGGAGCAGAGAGCGCCCCTAGGCGCCCCTCCAAGGACTGGATAAAACCCACGACCTGGTCGTGACTCTGACGGAGTCCGGCCAACTCTCTCTGGGCATCAAACCTGGTATCAGCGGGGTCCATGGCCAGGGCAAAATCTGTCACGTCCTACTGACGGACTACACACGTGGACCCACTGGACCGCGTAAAGCGGATGCTGATACCGGGTGATAGAGAGTCAGACAAGTACCGTAAGGTCAACAGGTTTATTAGAACAACAACAACAACCACAACACCGAACCACACGCCCCTGGAGAGGGCCACAAGGTCGCAACACTGGAGACCCACCGAAGGAGACCCCGGAGCGCTTAACCCCTATACAGGGATCCGCCGGAACCAACCTCGGAGGGGCCAATGAAGCGGACACGAGTGTTAAACCGACCCCAGGCGACGTGGAAAACAACAGCAACCGGGAGTGCAACAAGCAACGGGAACAGAGAACACGGGGAATCCGGAGGAGAGCTGGAGGAAGCTCTTCAGCTGGACAAGGTACGGAAACAGACCGAGACCACTGGAATCAGCGAGGAGCCGGCACGGAGGGAATCTGCGGGAAGGAACAAGAGAAATCAGAAATCAAGCCAACAAAGAAACAACCTGACAAGACCAGGATTAGCAAGTTCTCTACATAGAAATTGCCCTGGCAATGAGTAAGAGAAAACAGGAAGCTTATATCCTAACAGAGTACACCTGATTGGTAGGACACAGAGACCTGGTGATTGGCTGAGGGGAGGAGCCAGATCCCTGCAGTCTCCCCAGCAGATACAGATTAGGAGACAGCTTCATGTGCACAAGCAGTGGTACCAGAAGTGAGAGGAGCAGCGTTGCTCAAGCAGAGGGTGCTTGACCCCTGCGGCTGGAGACAGGAGCGCGCACCCGGGGAGCATGCGGTAAGGAAGACGCTACCCGACCGACCCGCGGGCGGCGACTGCCAGCGCCCCGGAGCCGTCGGCGGATGGTCGACACCTGGGACCCTTGGAGCCGGACAGGGGCAGTGGGAGCCGAGGGAGTCACGGCAGCATGGCGCGGAGCACGGGCGGCAGACCCCCGGGTGGTAACAGTGTCCCAGCTTCTTCGAGCGGACAGGGCCTCCTCTCAGTGAATAAATTAAATTAATGATTTAATATTTTTGCTATCCCAGGGTCATAACTTATAAAGCTGTGTCCATAGTCACCAGCTCTACCATTGAGCCACTGAACAGACACCTGCAAGGATTTAGTAAACTCAGCAGCACATTACACTGTTATACAGAGATACATTCCTTTTCCCTGCATTCTACAGTGGAAGGAAAAATCAGAATTATTTACTTATAAAACTACTCTAAAATAGTAAGAGAGGACTACAAAATTATCATTTACTTTTGTTCTCTCCACCTTCCTGTCCAGGTTGGTTTTGAACCTTGAACATATTGCCCACAGGACAGAGTTATACAGCTTGAGCCACTGACTCTAATGATACTACAGGCACAATTTATTTTACTTGAAGCTGCATTGCAGCCTCTAACTCCACAGTTTACATTGAATCTAGAAATACATTCCTGTGTATTTCTATGAGTACTGTTACACATCGCAACATTGCATTTGCAATTTGCTGGTTGCAGTGAAATCATGGACACATTGTTCCATTTGTACACGTCAACAAATATGTCCATGATTTCACTGCAACCAGCAAATTACAAGTGAAATTGCATGCAATGTTGTGATGTGTAACGGTACCCTATCTCCTTTTTTCTGCTAGGAGAATAAATTAAAGATTTTTTTGTTCCTTTAAATCACTATAAAAAATAAAACATTTTTTAAATAATGTCATTTTTACTGCCCCCTTTTTTTTAACCCCTTCACCACTTAGCCAATTTTGGCCTTACTGACCTTGCCATTTTTTGCAATTCTGACCAGTGTCCCTTTATGGGTACGGACACACATCAGAGTGAAAAAACGGTTCAATTCACGGATCCGAGAGTCGGACAAGTGTCGTCAGATTTTTGCTCCGTTTTGCATACAACTGCTATGCAAGTGTCCGGCATTTTCTTGGATCACATCCGAGTGCTTTCTGTGTGTTATCCGTGTGTAATGCGATTTTAACGTGAGAAAAGAGTTCACAGAATAGAGCGATAGAATACAATAGATAGGATAGATAGGATAGAATAGCCAGATTGAGGTCACCTGTCTCCCGCTGCTACTTCCGGGTCCACCCATTAAGCTAATTACATATTCACTGCACTGTCAAACAAACAGCCAATCAGAGAAGCTCACACTGTTTGAGAGTTTCTGTGATTGGCTGTTGTAGTCAGAGTGCTTTTCCTCAATCTGGACAGTGATTCTGGTTGGTTACCATACACATTAGTGTAGGGCAACCAACCTGGCGTTATAGGGTTTGAAATTAATAAATAAAAAAAATTAAAAAATGCATGGGGCTTCGCAGCAATTTTAAGTCCAGCCCGATGAAGGCAGACAGCTGTGAGCTGCCACCCTCAGCTGCCTAATTTTCCCTTGACTGGCAAAAAAAAATGTGTGGGCTTCGCCCTATTTTTCAATGCCAGCCAAGGTAAAACTAGGCAGCTGATGGCTGGTATTCCCAGCGGGGTGAGGGCCCATTGTTATAGGGCCCCCCACGCTAAATAACAACAGCCCACAGCTGCCCCTGAAAATGGTGCATTAATAAGCGCCATTTTCAGGCACCTTACCAGGCTCTTCCAGCGGCCCTGGTGGCGGTGGCACGCTGGGTAATAAAGGGGTTAATACCAGCTATGTTATACAAGCTGGTATTAAGCCCGAGATTCTTAATGTCAGGCCGAGTTTGACCTGGCCATTAAGAATCTCCAATAAAGGGTTAAAAAAACACGACACAGAGAAAAAAGTATTTATTAGAAATAAAGACAGACAACCTTAGGGACTCCATCTTTATTACTCCCCTTTTACAGCCCTCCTGGTCTTCTTTCTTCTCTCTTCTCCAAATTTGTTGAGCTCTGCTACATCACAAAGCAGGAGGAAGAACAACGCTTCTTTCCTTATAAGTGGTTACTATGGCAACGGTGGCCGGGGACAAAACAGCGGCTCCTGAATGAGCGGCTCATACAAGAGCCGCAGAAGTGAAGACCCTGCTGACCGGCGCTGCTTACCGATAACAGCAACGCCAACAAGCAGGGAGTTAACTCTGTTCTCCCCGCTGCTCGCCGCTCATACTGGAGAAGAGAGAAGAAAGAAGAGAAAAGAAAGAAGACCAAGAGAGCTGTAAAAGGGGAGTAATAAAGATGGAGTCCCTAAGGTTGTCTGTCTTTACTTCTAATAAATACTTTTTTCTCTGAGTCGTGTTTTTTTAACCCTTTATTGGAGATTCTTAATGGCCAGGTCAAACTTGACATTAAGAATCTCGGGCTTAATACCAGCTTGTATAACAAAGCTGATATTAACCCCTTTATTACCCAGCGTGCCACTGCCACCAGGGCCGCTGGAAGAGCCTGGTAAGGCGCCTTAAAATGGGCCTTGTTAATGCGCCATTTTCAGGGGCGGCTGTGGGCTGTTGTTCTTTAGCGTGGGGGGGCCATATAACAATGGGCCCTCACCCCGCTGGGAATACCAGCCCTCAGCTGCCTATTTTACCTTGGCTGGCATCGAGAAATAGGGTGAAGCCCATGCATTTTTTTTTGCCAGCCAAGGGAAAATTAGGCAGCTGAGGGGGGCAGCTCACAGTTGTCTGCCTTCATCGGGCTCGACTTAAAATTGCTGCGAAGCCCCATGCATTTTATTATTTTTTTTATTTATTAATTTCACACCCTATAACATCAGGTTGGTTGCCCTATACTAATGTGTATGGCAATCAACCAGAATCACTGTCTAGATTGAGGAACAGCACTCTGACTACAACAGCCAATAACAGAAGCTCTCAAACAGTGTGAGCTTCACTGATTGGCTGTCTTTCTGACAGTGCAGTGAATATGTAATTAGCTTAATGAGCGGCCCTGGAAGTAGCAGCAGGAGACAGGTGACCTCATTCTAGCTATTCTATCCTATCTATCCAGTGTAATCTTATCTCTGTGAGAAAATCGCTGTCCCTGTGCTGTGTGTGTGTGCCGTCTGTGTTTTTTGTCGGACCCATAGACTTGCATTGGCGAGTCTCATCCGTGACTCGCATAGAATCGCAGCATGTTGCGATTCACTCGCAATCCGAGAATCGGATGCGGAAAAAGCGTATGAGACTCGTAAATGTGCTCTCAGACATTAGTTAACATTGGTCCGAGAGCAATGCGATTTTTCTGCACAGTACACTCAGACGAGTTTCACTGATGTGTGTCCAAGCCCTATGAGGTAATAACTCTGGAACGCTTCAACGGATCCTAGCGATTCTGAGATTTTTTTCATGACATATTGGGCTTCATATTAGTATTAAATTTACGCTGATAATTTTTGCGTTATTTGTGAAAAAATAAAAAATTTGGTGAAAAATGTGAAAATGTTGCAATTTTCAAATTTTTAATTATTATTCTGTTAAACCAGAGAGTTATGTCACACAAAATCTATTATATAAAACCCGAAGGCCACTTCCCGAAAAGGCGAAGGCCACTTCCGTGACGGACTTCGCCCAGGGGCTGGTGACGTCATCCAGTGCAGGGCCCCCCTGCTACAGGCAGCGGCACAGGAACGTTCCGACCTCGGAAGTTCCGTGTGCCCTACAGCCTCTCCCCTCCACCCTCTGCCATTGCTGTCTGCCCAGAGGCCGCCCCTCATGTATCATGTCCTCAGCCCCTGCTCCACACATCAGTACACTGTCAGGAGGAGGCGCCCGGCAGTGCAGGGGTTACAGCCGAGCCTCCAGTGTGTGCGGGCGGCTCCTCCCCGCTCTCCGCACACACATTCCCCGGGTGCCCGGGCAGTGAGGAGGTGGCAGCGGCAGCACATGGCAGCCGGGGGGTAGCTGCACTAACAGGAGGCGGCTGACACTGGAGGCTGACACCCGGGATCATGCTGCACAGCGCAGTCTCCACGCCCGCCTTCTCCACAGCTCCGCACTGCTGACACCGGGGGACACCGCGCTCAGCACCGGGGACATGAGGGGCAGCAGCACCGGGAGGGGACGCAGAGGTGAGAGCTGGGCTGCAAGGGATTAACAGGTCCTCTGCGTCCTCTGCCCCCTGTCCTCTGCCCCCTGTCCTCTGCCCCCTGTCCTCTGCGTCCTTTGCCCCCTTACCCCTCTGTGTCCTCTGCCCCCTGTCCTCTGCCCCCTCTGTGTCCTCTGCCCCCTGTCCTCTGCGTCCTCTGCCCCCTCTGTGTCCTCTGCCCCCTGTCCTCTGCCCCCTGTCCTCTGCGTCCTCTGCCCCCTCTGTGTCCTCTGCCCCCTGTCCTCTGCCCCATGTCCTCTGCGTCTTCTGCTCCCTCTGTGTCCTCTGCCCCCTGTCCTCTGCGTCCTCTGCCCCCTCTGTGTCCTCTGCCCCCTGTCCTCTGCCCCCTGTCCTCTGCGTCCTCTGCCCCCTCTGCGTCCTCTGCCCCCTCTGTGTCCTCTGCCCCCTGTCCTCTGCGTCCTCTGCCCACTCTGTGTCCTCTGCCCCCTGTCCTCTGCCCCCTCCGTGTCCTCTGCCCCCTGTCCTCTGCCCCCTCTGTGTCCTCTGCCCCCTGTCCTCTGCGTCCTCTGCCCCCTCTGTGTCCTCTGCCCCCTGTCCTCTGCCCCCTGTCCTCTGCGTCCTCTGCCCCCTCTGTGTCCTCTGCCCCCTGTCCTCTGCCCCATGTCCTCTGCGTCTTCTGCTCCCTCTGTGTCCTCTGCCCCCTGTCCTCTGCGTTCTCTGCCCCCTCTGTGTCCTCTGCCCCCTGTCCTCTGCCCCCTGTCCTCTGCGTCCTCTGCCCCCTCTGTGTCCTCTTCCCCCTGTCCTCTGCGTCTTCTGCATCCTCTGCCCCCTGTCCTCTGCGTCCTCTGCCCCCTCTGTGTCCTCTGCCCCCTGTCCTCTGCCCCCTGTCCTCTGCATCCTCTGCCCCCTCTGCCCCCTCTGTGTCCTCTGCCCCCTGTCCTCTGCCCCCTGTCCTCTGCGTCCTTTGCCCCCTCTGCCCCCTGTCCTCTGCCCCCTCTGTGTCCTCTGCCCCCTGTCCTCTGCCCCCTCTGTGTCCTCTGCCCCCTGTCCTCTGCGTCCTCTGCCCCCTCTGTGTCCTCTGCCCCCTGTCCTCTGCCCCCTGTCCTCTGCGTCCTCTGCCCCCTCTGTGTCCTCTGCCCCCTGTTCTCTGCCCCCTCTGTGTCCTCTGCCTCCTCTGCCTCCTCTGTGTCCTCTGCCCCCTGTCCTCTGCGTCCTCTGCCCCCTGTCCTCTGCGTCCTCTGCCCCCTGTCCTCTGCGTCCTCTGCCCCCTGTCCTCTGCCCCCTGTCCTCTGCGTCCTCTGCCCCCTCTGTGTCCTCTGCCCCCTCTGTGTCCTCTGCCCCCTCTGTGTCCTCTGCCCCCTCTGTGTCCTCTGCCCCCTCTGTGTCCTCTGCCTCCTCTGCCCCCTGTCCTCTGCGTCCTCTGCCCCCTGTCCTCTGCGTCCTCTGCCCCCTGTCCTCTGCGTCCTCTGCCCCCTGTCCTCTGCCCCCTCTGTGTCCTCTGCCCCCTCTGTGTCCTCTGCCCCCTCTGTGTCCTCTGCCTCCTCTGCCCCCTGTCCTCTGCGTCCTCTGCCCCCTGTCCTCTGTGTCCTCTGCCCCCTGTCCTCTGCGTCCTCTGCCCCCTCTCCTCTGCATCCTCTGCCCCCTGTCCTCTGCGTCCTCTGCCCCCTGTCCTCTGCGTCCTCTGCGTCCTCTGCCCCCTGTCCTCTGCGTCCTCTGCCCCCTGTCCTCTGCGTCCTCTGCCCCCTGTCCTCTGCGTCCTCTGCCCCCTGTCCTCTGCGTCCTCTGCCCCCTCTCCTCTGCCCCCTGTCCTCTGCGTCCTCTGCCCCCTGTCCTCTGCGTCCTCTGCGTCCTCTGCCCCCTGTCCTCTGCCCCCTGTCCTCTGCGTCCTCTGCCCCCTGTCCTCTGCGTCCTCTTCCCCCTGTCCTCTGCGTCCTCTGCCCCCTGTCCTCTGCGTCCTCTGCCCCTTGTCCTCTGCCCAGCCGCCTCTGCCCCCTGTCCTCTGCCCAGCCGCCTCTGCCCCCTGTCCTCTGCCCAGCCGCCTCTGTCCTCTGCCCACGCCGCTGCGCTGACCAATCTCACCGCACTCACTGTTAACCACTGAGCCACCGCACTCACTGCTAACCACTGAGCCACCGCACTCACTGCTAACCACTGAGCCACCGCACTCACTGCTAACCACTGAGCCACCGCACTCACTGCTAACCAGTGAGCCACCGCACACACTGCTAACCACTGAGCCACCGCGCTCACTGCTAACCACTGAGCCACCGCGCTCACTGCTAACCACTGAGCCACCGCGCTCACTGCTAACCACTGAGCCACCGCACTCACTGCTAACCACTGAGCCACCGCACTCACTGCTAACCACTGAGCCACCGCACTCACTGCTAACCACTGAGCCACCGCACTCACTGCTAACCACTGAGCCACCGTATACTGTGCTACCCACAGAGCCGCCTGTATACACACAATTCATTTCACCGCACTCCCGTAACTATTAGTAAATAAACTACATATGGATTCTAGACTACCCGATTCTTTAGAATCGGGCCGCCATCTAGTAGTTAGTAAATAACAATTCTCACATGTCTATTTTACATCAGCACAATTTTGTAAAAGAGTTTTTTTTTGTTAGGAAGTTATAAGGGTTCAAAGTTCATCAGCAATTTCTCATTTTTCCAGCAAAATTTACAAAACTATTTCTTTTAGTGACCACATCACTTTTGATGTCCCTTTGAGGGGCCTATATGACAGAAAACATCCAAAAATGACACCATTCCAAAAACTGCACCCCTCAAGCTACTCAAAACTACATTTAATTAGATTATTAACACTTCAGGTGTTTCTCAGGAACTAAAGCAATGTGGAAGGAAAAAATGAACATTTGAATTTTTCCAACAAAAATGTTTTTAGCCTCAATTTTTTCATTTTCACATGGGCAACATGATAAAATGGATCCTAAAATGTGTTGGGCAATTTCTCCTGAGTACACCAATACCTCATATGTGGTCATAAACCACTGTGTGGGTGCACGGCAGGGGTCAGAAGGGAAGGAGCGCAATTTGACTTTTGGAGGTACTGTATATACTCGCGTATAAGCTGAGTTTTTCAGCCCAAAAATTGGGCTGAAAAGTCCTCCCCTCGGCTTATACGCCAGTCACTGTATACTGTATACAGTGTATACAGTATACAGTCACACCCCCCATCAGTATACAGGCCCCCCCCCTTACTGCCGCAATCCTGCAAAAGAATACATTAGTATACTTATCCCTGCCGCTGTCTCGCTGCTGCTGTCCCGCCGCCGCCATCACGCTCCTCCGTCTTCATCCGGCTTCTTCCGGCTTCCTCCGGTGGGCGCAGGCAATGACGTCATACACGAGTCGGCTTATACACGAGTATATACGGTAATTGTCCATTCAAAAAGTCAAATGGTGCTCCTTCCCTTTCGAGCCCTGCCATGCGCCCAAACAGTGGTTTATGACCACATATGAGGTATCGGTGTACTCAGAAGAAATTTCTCAACAAATTTTAGGATCCAATTTATCCTGTTGCCCATGTAAAAATTGAAAAAATTGAGGCTAAAAGAACATTTTTGTGAAACTATTTGTGAAGCACCTGGGGGTTCAAAGTGCTCACTATGCATCTAGATAAGTTCCTTGGGGGTCTAGATTCCAAAATAAGGTCACTTATGGGGGAACTCCAATGGCACACAGGGGCTCTCCATACGCAACATGGTGTCCGTTAACAATTTGAATGGAAAATTAGCTCCAATTGTTAGTGGACACCATGTTGCATATGGAGGGCCCCTGTGTGCCTAAACATTGGAGCTCCCCCACAAGTGACCCCATTATGGAAACTAGACCCCCCAAGGAACTTATCTGAAGGCATATTGAGCACTTTGAACCCCCAGGTGCTTCACAAATAGTTCCGTAAAAATGAACCCCCAGGTGCTTCACAAATGAATCCATAAAAATGAAAATGTACTTTTTTTTTCACAAAAAGTTTCTATTTTCATTTTTACAGATTCATTTGTGAAGCACCTGGGGTTCAAAGTGCTCATTATGCATCTGGATAAGTTCCTTGGGGGGGTTTAGTTTCCAAAATGGGGTTATTTGTGGGGAGCTCCAATGTTTAGGCACACAGGAATTCTCCATAAGTGACATGGTGTCCGCTAACAATTGGAGCTAATTTTCCATTCAAATTGTTAGCGGACACTATGTCATGTATGGATAGCCCCTGTGTGCCTAAACATTGGAGCTCCCCCACAAGTGACCCCATTTTGGAAATGAGACCAGTTTGCCACCAGGACAAGGGCAACTGGAAGAGTCGGGGTACAGCACAAGAAAATGGCGCCTTAAATTAATGCGCTATTTTCTGGGGTGGCTGTGGGTTGCAATTCACAGCGTGGGAGTCTCTCCACGCTGTGGATGCCAGCCCCCAGCTGCCAAGTTGTACCTGGCTGGCAACCAAAAATACAGCAAAACTCCATGTAATTTTATTTGTAGAGTTAATTAAAAAAAATTATGCGGGGCTTCGCTATATTTTTGGTCCAGCCAAGTACAACTTGGCAGCTGCGGACTGACACTGACACCCCCAGCTGCCTCGCTGTACCTGGCTGGCAACCAAAAATACAGCGAAGCCCAACTTTTTTTCTTTTATTTATAGAACTAATTTCAGAAAAAAAATGACTTGGGGCTCCGCCATATTTTTGGTCCAGCCAGGTACAACTAGGCAGCTGGGGGCTGGAATCCTCAGCATGGAGAGGCCCAAGTGTTCTGGGCTCCGCCATGCTGCAAATTGCAGTCCGCAGCTGCCCCAGAAAATTACGCATTAATTGAAGCTCTTCCAGTTGCCCTGGTGCCGGTGACAAACAAGGTAAAAAAGGTGTTAATGCCAGCTTTTTAGGTAACATTGTGGCGGCTTTGCACAGGTCTGCCGGGAATTTATATGGGTGGCAGCAGTTTTACCTGGGTGTTGGGGTGATACTTATTAGTTGCGGCTGGACGACATTGGACAGTTTTGCAGTTTTTATGTGGTTGCTGCTGGGTGACAGGTAAGGTTCTAGCAGCTTTTGGTGGGTGCTGCTGGGTGGCAGGTTACATTTGTGGTGGCTTTCTGAGGGTGCTTATGGGCACCAGTTAACATTGGAGGCAGTTTATATACAGGGTTGATCGGTGACAGGTATCTATTGGGCAGTTTTAGACAGGTGCTGCAGATGGGGCAGGTAACATATATGCAGCAGTATTTCGGTGCTGCTGGTTGGTGGTTTAACAGGGTCGTAGCATTATATGGGTGCTGCAGGTGATGCTTAACAGCATTGGCAGCAGTATACGAGTGCTGACATGTGACAATTATCAGCTAAGAAGCTTTCTTTGGGTGCTGCGGGTGTTATGTTCTATTTATGACATTTTTGGCGCAGCAGGGGAAGGAATAATCAGTGGGGGAAACCTTTGCTGGTGATACTTAATGGTTGTTGCATCGTTATACCGGCGCTGATAGGGGATATGTTAATGAGGGGATCAGGGCTGCCACTAGAAATTTTGGGGCCCCTTACTAGCAAAATTTTGGGGCCCCCCTGAGACTTCACCCCAACTCCGCCTCCACCAAGCTCCGCCTCCATCCAGGTTCCACCTCCACCCACGCTCCGCCTCCACCCATCAAACCTTTCATAGTTTCACCACCCACTATTGGAAAAACTCCCTTTCTGCACCACGTCCTCGCCAATCACTCATTAATCTCTTTCTATACATTGTTCTTTATCAGAGCTGTGGAGGGATGTGAACAATAAATGCCACATGAGGCAGAATAATACTGGTGCTGTTATTCATCACCTTGTACAGGGGCGGGGAACCTTTTTCCTGCCGGAGGGACATTTGGAAATTTCTACCATCATTTAGAGGCTGCACATCACAATGAAAATTACCGGCTACATTAAATTAATTAACTCACCTAATTTGATGGCTGCAGCTGCTTGTCTGTGTCCTGCGATGTTCGGTGATATCTGATCTTCCAGCTTTGTGTTGGTCTGGAGCACAGTCGACTCTGTGACAATAAGTTTTGTAAATCAAATACATCACATAGGAAATTGTTATATATACAATATACAGTCTTGCTGTCAATCTACTTGTACTCAACCCATTGTAACAGTGCATGTTAAATATACCTGTGATTGCTGCAATGATCTCCATAGTATCAGCTTGAATCACATAGTCTAATGGTAATATTCCAACACTGCTTGCTGTCAATCTACTTGTACTCAACCCATTGTAACAGTGCATGTTAAATATACCTGTGATTGCTGCAATGATCTCCATAGTATCAGCTTGAATCACATAGTCTAATGGTAATATTCCATCTCTGCACTTACTGTAAAATTTCCTGTGTCATCTGTATGCATTACATTACTCACTCACCAGTATATGACAATTTGGCACATTGTAATACCGTAGTTATCTTGTTGGAGGTGTTGGTGTGGAGGGAGTCTTGTCTAATGTCTGTGGCCTTTCATCCTCTTTCACCCCTGCTGTTCCTTGTAGTTGTTAATTACCTGAAACCATGTGATTTCCCACAATCCCCCTCTCCTGAGTCAGTAGTGTGCCCTATAAATTTAGTTCATTCCTAAGGGGTACACGTGTGGCATCTCATGCAAAGTGGCATTGAATGCTAAGTGGATGCAGTTATTTCATGGCAGTTAGTCAGGGAAGGAGGCAGGTAAGCCACTCTATTTAACAGGGAGAGGGGAGAGGAAGGGAGAGAAAGGAAAAAAAAAACAAAAAAAAAACTACCGTATATATATATATATTTTTTTTTAATTTTCCCTTCTTTCTTCTTTTCCCTATCACCATGTCCTTTACTTCAATATCTATTGTTCTATGTGCTCTTGCTCTTTACCTTCACCGCCCCATTCCCCCTCCATCACCCCTCATCCACATAAACCCCCTCTCTCCTTCCTACTACTTTATTAAACACCCATACTCTGTTCACCATAGTGAATAATCTCGGACCACCATGCTCCAGGGTATTGCACCAAAAACAAAGTCACCATCACAAAAACTGTTTGCCTTTCCTCTTTTTACTGCTGCTTCTGTCAGGGGACATCTCTCCAAATCCTGGTCCACCCTCCACCAACTTCTACCCCTCTCCCACCACACATAGAAACCCCACCAACCTTATAAACATTACTTGCACACCTTCATCGCCCTCTTTTAATTGTGCTCTCTGGAATACACGGTCTGCATGTAACAAACTTCCACTCATTCATAACTACTTTCTCGCCAACTCCCTTAATCTGCTGGCCCTCACTGAAACCTGGATCCAGGATTCAGACACAGTGTCCCCAGCCGCTATTTCTTATGGTGGCTTGCATTTCTCTCACTCCCCAAGACCTGGCAACAGACATGGTGGTGGAGTAGGCTTACTCCTGTCCCCACAATGTACTTTCCAGGTCACCCCCCCAGCTCCATCACTCTCATTCCCCTCTTTTGAGGTCCACACAATTAGGCTCTTCCATCCCCTCCCCCTTAGAGTAGCGGTGGCATACCGCCCCCGAGGGTCACCCACCCAATTCCTTGACCATTTCTCCGTATGGCTGCCGCATTTCATGTCCTCAGAATTACCAACCCTTATTCTGGGAGACTTCAACATCCCCACACACAGCCCCATCTCCTCATCTGCATTTCAGCTCCCATCTCTAACCACATCTCTTGGCCTCTCTCAGCTCTCAACCTCGATGACACACAAGGATGGTAACACCCTTGACCTGATCTTTGTCCGGCTCTGCTCAACCTCCTCCTTAGATAATTCAGAACTTCCCCTCTCTGACCACAACATTCTCTCTTTCACACTCACTAACCCTCGCCCACCCCAGCACATTCCTACACATCACACATTCAGAAATCTACAGGCCATAAACCCTCACACATTCTCAGACTCTCTACACTCATCACTGTCCCCAATCTCTTCATTTTCCTGTCCCGATCTGGCAGTCAATCACTTAAATGACTCTCTCAGAAGGACTCTGGACCAAGTAGCACCCCTCACCCTCAAAACCTCCAAACACAGAGCAAAACAGCCCTGGCTCACATCACAAACTCGATTCCTCCAGCGATGCTCTAGGAGTGCTGAACGTCTATGGAGTAAAAGTCGCACTTCAGAAAACTTCATTCACTACAAATTTATGCTGAGAACTTACAATTCTGCTCTTCACCTTGCCAAACAAACCTACTTTGATCTCCTCACTATCCAACAACCCAAAAAAACTCTTTGACACCTTTCACTCTCTCCTCAGTCCTAAAGTGCAGGCCCCCATCACTGACCTCTGTGCTGATGACCTGGCTTTCCACTTCACAGAGAAAATAGAAAAGATCCATCAGGAAATCAACTCCCAACCTCAAATTGCTGTTACCCCTACCTCTCCCCACATTTCCTGCGGCTCACTCACTACTTTTGACCCGGTCACAGAAGATGAAGTCTCCAGGCTCCTCTCTTCCTCTCGCCCCACGACATGCACTGCTGACCCCATCCCCTCACACCTACTCCAGTCTCTCTCCGGTGGTCACCACTCACTTAACCAAAATCTTCAATCTCTCCCTCTCTTCTGGCGTCTTCCCCTCCTCCTTTAAACACTCTATCATCACTCCTTTATTAAATAAATCTTCTCTCGACCCTTCCTGCACAAACAACTACAGACCAGTTTCCAATCTCCCCTTCATCTCTAAACTCCTGGAGCGCCTGGTCTACTCCCGCCTCACTCATTACCTCTCCTCTCACTCTCTTCTAGACCCATTACAGTCTGGTTTCCGCCCCCTACATTCTACAGAAACTGCTTTCACGAAGGTGACCAATGACCTTCTGATGGCAAAACGTAATGGTCACCACTCTCTGCTTATCCTTCTTGATCTCTCTGCAGCCTTTGACACTGTTGACCACCATCTCCTACTCTCCATGCTGCACTCCATCGGCATCAAGGACACTGCTCTCTCCTGGTTCTCCTCCTATCTTTCTGACCGTTCTTTCAGTGTATCATTTGCTGGCTCCACTTCCTCCCCTCTTCCTCTCACCATTAGAGTCCCTCAGGGTTCAGTCCTTGGACCTCTTCTCTTCTCACTCTACACATCCCCGATTGGACAGACCATCAGCAGATTTGGTTTCCAGTACCATCTTTATGCTGATGACACACAACTATACACCTCTTCCCCTGACCTTACTCCCGCTCTAATAAAGAACACCAATGACTGTCTAACCGCAGTTTCTAATATCATGTCCGCTCTCTACCTGAAACTTAATCTTTCCAAAACTGAACTACTCCTGGTCCCGCCCTCCACCAACCTCCCTAAATATGACATCTCTCTCTCAGTGTGCGGCACCACAATAGTGCCGAGTCAGCAGGCTCGCTGTCTAGGTGTTATGTTTGACTCTGATCTTTCCTTCACCCCATATATACAATCTCTCGCCCGCTCTTGCCGCTTGCACCTGAAGAACATCTCCAGAATTCGCCCCTTTCTCACCTTGGAAACCACAAAAACCCTCACTGTGGTCCTGATTCACTCCGCCTTGACTACTGTAATTCTCTCTTAGTTGGCCTCCCCCGCACTAGACTGTCCCCTCTCCAGTCCATCCTTAATGCAGCAGCCAGGATTACCTATCTAGCTAATCGTTACTCAGACGCTTCTGCTCTATGTCAGTCATTACACTGGCTGCCTATATACTATAGGATCCATTTCAAACTGCTTGTTCTCACCCACAAAGCTCTTCACAGTGCAGCACCCCTATACCTCTCCTCCCTCATCTCTGTCTATCACCCCAGCCGTTCTCTTCGCTCTGGAAGTCACTTTAGATTCACTTCTGCATTAATCCGAACCTCCCACTCCCGGCTCCAAGACTTCTCCCGAGCTGCACCAATTCTTTGGAATTCTCTACCCCAAAAAATTAGATGTATCCACAACTTAAATAGTTTTAGGCGATCCCTAAAAACACATCTCTTTAGGGCGGCCTATCATAATTCCTAGTCAGTCATCTAGACATAGCCTATCCGCTCCGCCTCAAGTGGATCACATATAACGGGTTGTGGCCACTTATTCTGCTCCTATCTGTTTCCCATCTCCTCAAGTTGACTATACTATCATTGCAAATGAGCACCTATACCTTGTCACCCCCACCTCATTGTTAGATTGTAAGCTCTTATGAGCAGGGTTGCCATTTTTTGCTTCAATTATTGTATTATGTTATGCTTTGTATTGTATTGTTTTTTGGCATTGTATTGTATTTTCTAATTGTTTCTTATGATTGTTTAAATGTGAACTTTGTATTGTGAATGTGAAGCGCTGCGGAATATGTTGGCGCTATATAAATAAAAATTATTATCATTATTATTATTATATACAGGACAAAGAGTATATACAGCACTGCAGAGGGCTAGGGACACAGACTGGGGGTGAGCTGAGCTCTGCAGGAGCCACAGAGATGTATGGTCTCTCCCCGGGCCCCCACCCATTGAGGGGGTGAAGTGAGCTCTGGAGCCACAAACTTCCAGAAAATGGCAGCGGATCTCGATTACTTATTATTATCAGAGACTCTGGAGAAGAATGCTACCGGCAAAGGCAGCTGAGACTATAAGAGTGGGAGCAGCATCCGCTGGGGATTACCACTGGTACACACACCTCGTACGCACGTGGCTCCACTCCGTACACCTTGTACGCATGCAGCTCAGCTCCGTACACCTCATACGCACGCGGCTCAGCTCCGTACACCTCATACGCACGCGGCTCAGCTCCGTACACCTCATACGCATGCAACTCAGCTCCGTACACCTCGTACGCACGCAACTCAGCTCCGTACACCTCGTACGCACGCAGCTCAGCTCCGTACACCTCATACGCACGCGGCTCAGCTCCGTACACCTCGTACGCATGCGGCTCAGCTCCGTACACCTCATACGCACGCGGCTCAGCTCCGTACACATGCGGCTCAGCTCCGTACACCTCGTACGCACGCGGCTCAGCTCCGTACACCTCGTGCGCACGTGGCTCAGCTCTGTACACCTCGTACGCACACGGCTCAGCTCCGTACGCCTCATACGCACGCGGCTCAGCTCCGTACACCTCATACACACATGGCTCAGCTCTGTACACCTCGTACGCACGCAGCTCAGCTCCGTACACCTCATACGCACGCGGCTCAGCTCCGTACACCTCGTACGCATGCAACTCAGCTCCGTACACCTTGTACACACTCGGCTCTGCTCTGTACACCTCGTACATAAGTGGCTCTGCTCCGTACACCTCGTACACGTTGTTCCACTCCGTACACCTTGTACACATGTGGCTCAGCTCCGTACACCTCATACGCACGCGGCTCAGCTCCGTACACCTCATACGCACGCGGCTCAGCTCCGTACACCTCATACGCACGCAGCTCAGCTCCGTACACCTTGTACACATTCGGCTCTGCTCTGTACACCTCGTACACGTTGTTCCACTCCGTACACCTTGTACACATGTGGCTCTGCTCCGTACACCTTATACACATGTGGCTCCGCTCCGTACACCTCATACGCACACGGCTCCACTCCGTACACCTCATACATACGTGGCTCCACTTCGTACACATCGTATACATTCGGCTCTGCTACATCCACACTGTAAATCCATCCTGACCACAGATACACTTTACCTCATCCAGCACCATGACAACTGAGGAGCTGATCATGTGACCCCTGACTCCTCCCCTCCAAGTGACGTCATCACAGGTCCTGTAAGAACAGAGCAGCTATGTAGCGTGCTGCTCTGCAGGTGGAGAACAATGGGGGGGATCAGAGGATGGGCGGGCCCTCTGTGCTTTAAGGCATGGTGTGGGTGGGCCGGGCCCCCACAGGATAATAGTGGCTGGGCGGGCCCGGGCGGCGGCTGGGTGGTTCCCTGGGCCCTGTGCATTGAGGCCTCTGGGGTGAGCGTGGATGGGCGGGCCGCAGGGCCCCCACAGGATAATAGATGGTGGGCATGCCTGGGTGGCGGCTGGGCGGTTCCCTGTGCCTGCTGGCCTGCCCAGCCCCAGCCTGTGTGTGTGTATGTGACGTGACGTACGGCCCCGCCCCTGGCTGGTGACAACGACGAGACTCGTCAGGTCAGGCAGCGTATGAAGAACTACTGAGCCACTGCTGCTGGCCAAAGGGGGCGGGCCTCATTGCTCCAAATGGCCCCGCCCACAGCCAGCGCGCCCGGGCCCCCCCCTGCTGTTTGTATGGCCACGCCCCCTCCATTTATCTTCGGGCCCCATACAGCTGTATGGCCTATAAGGCCCTATTGGCGGCTCTGGAGGGGATACTTTAGTTGTGCTGATGGTAATACCTAACAGTTGTTGAAGCTTTATTTAAGCACTGCTTAACTATTGCTGTAAACTTTATGTTGGGGCGGCCGGATACTGCTCAGTAGTTGTTGCGATGGTTTACGGGGCTGCTAGGAGATACTTTCCAATGGTGGCAGCTTTGTAAGTGCTGCAGGGGGTTGCTTAACAATTGGGCCGGCTTTATGTGGTTAGCATGAATGATACTTCACAGTGGTGGGCAGCTTCCTAGGGGTGCTGCGAAGGGAAGGTTTCATAGTAATGAAGTCGTATAGGGGGCCACAGGATTAATCGGTGGGGGATGTTTCTAGGGAGTGGGTCGGTTGGCGGTCCAGTTTTAGAGGATGTTAAGTATGGCAAGTGCAAAATTTATATATATATAAAAAAAAATATTATAATATTTCACATCAAAGTGATGTCATGGGGCTCATTTGTGAGATGTTGAGTGCACAGTATTAAAACCGTGTTGAGCAGATGTGGGTTGGTGGCGGGGCCAGGCCGCGTAAGGTGTCAAACGGCTGGGCCTGTGGCGGTGGATTGGTCATGTCCTTCGGTGAAAGCCACTATTGGTGAATGATGGCTTCTGGTACAGCAAGTTAATTAGCAGGCGTAAGTCCTGCCAAGGTTATGGAGGTATTAACCGTGGGGTGTTAATACCTCAATCCCTGCGCCGGTTTGGCGATGGCCAAACCGGTTTTGAATTAGCGGGCGTAGGTTCCGCTAAGGTTAGTGGTATTAACCGTGAGGCATTAATATCTCTATCCCTTGGCCCGGAGGCAACGGCCAGGGAGATTGGGAATTAGTGAGTGTAGGTCCCGCTAAGGTTAGGGGTATTAAGCGGGAGGTGTTAATACCTCTATCCCTGGACCGGTTTGCGCAACGGCCATTGAGGTTGGTAAGGTGTGGAGGGGACACTATGGGGGGTAGTGGCTCCTTGAACAATCAATTTAATTAGCAGGCATAGGTCCTGCTGAGGTTAGGGTATTAACCATGGGGGGGTTAATACCCTTTTCCCTGGGCTGTGGGATTGTGCAGCCAGGAGACAACTAAAAGGGGCGTTTGCCTCTGAACTAGATCTATTAACGGTTGGTAGTTATATGTGTGGGGTCGCACTTGTGGTAGGCACCCTAGGTTGGTGTAAATATTAATAAAAGTGCTGTGGCCATTTACTCCAAGATTCGACTGTTGTGTGTTTATTTTACATACATAATTGGGGATTGGTGACAAGAGAGGAGTTTAGCAGAACACGACCAAATCCCTCATGACATTGTCATGATAAGATACACATTATTGATACCGAGGAAAATTATAGTATCACAGCAGCAGAACATAGACTTGAATAGACAAGTAGACATAACAGTAGACAATTGACGATGGAGGTTATTATTTCATGTTCATGACAGGTCAGCACCATATACGATTAGAACATCAATAATACTCAGATCACTTTGATGATTTCACACTTAGGTAATAATTGTACAATCCCTTAGCATTCGGCACAAACGATTTCCAGTACTTTGACCGTAGTAGGCTTAGACAATTGGTGAGAGTGCTCCTCTGTCCCATGAATCGCTCATGTGGTGAACAGCTCATAGTGAAGCTACATAAAAATGAGAAATTTCTGGCTTCTCCGACTGAATGATTGAACAATCCTGTGTGGCACCCCTGGGTCAAAGTGCCACAGTGTCATCACTGCCCCCGGGTTGTTGTGTCACCAGAGAGCAAAGGGTACTCTCATCAGGCAACACACACACAAGAGTCACACCTCCAGGCCAGAAGGGGAAGACCAAGCCCTGGCTCAGGGTGAGCACCCCTATATATTCTGGTCTGGGGAGGAGCAAGTTAGTGCAGTTCCTGGGAGGATTATGAAGAGGACTTGGGTGTAAAAGAACTGTCCTAAGCTCATCCCAGAGTCACTAGCTGAGTTCCAGGCCTAAGGCTAGGGTCTGAGGAAAGGAGAAGCTAGAACACACCTGGGAGGCTGAGCAACTCTGTGCTCACCACAGAGAAAAGGTGCATAGAACGAACACCGAAGTCCGAGACTGTGCAGGGTCTCACATCCCGGCAGTCAACACCGGAAAGTGGGGATTCCAAATTCTCCAGCTACACAGTACCAGAGACACAGCAACGTACAGAGTTTAGAGACACTGACACCCGGGAACAGGGTAGAGGAAAGGACTCGATTTGCCTGTCATACCAGTACCAAACAGAGAGAGACAGGGAAGGCAGCCTAGCTTACGCAACAGCAGGAGCCAAATTACAAGTGCAGTAATGAAGCCAAAGACCTGGTCGGGTGAGAATAACCCCAAGTTGCTCTCAAGACTCCGTGGACAACTTTTACCATCTGCTCCAGTAAAGGACTGAGAAAACTACAAAACAGTGAGTCTGCCTGTTACTTGCGCCCGTCATCCTGCATCTCACACATAGACTATTTACCCTGCCCCGGGGATTGGCTTTATCCATAGAGAGCCGTCCCACCTCGGCTGCTACTGTGGCGCCCCACTGGTCGGTGCGCCATGAAGGGGTACTGCACCCAGACCAGCGTGTGTGGTATCCCTGTGGCCAATGAAGGGGGAAGTTTGTATGTGGCTTTCATCCTGCATCCACACTCCTAGCTGAGGGGGTCAATTAGTTAAACCCATTCCCATGGTAACCGGTCCCAGTGGGAGGTTATATAGGTGGGTAGTGGAGAGCGGGGAAAGGAGAACAAGGAGTAGAAGAGAGGTCAAGAAGGACCCTTCAGGGGACATACAGGGAGGGCACCCAGAAAGAGCAGTGACCCAGATGAGAAAAGGGGAGCCTAGGGTGTGTGCTAACATGTGGCGTCAGACCGTCTACCGACCAGTCTGGGAGGATCCCAGTCCACGGAGCGGAGTACCGGCTCCGGGAGCGGTGCAGGCAAGTCTAACTCTGAGCCGCCAATACCGATCAGATGGAGGAGACTTCAGCCTCCAGGTCACCTGTAAGAGTAGCCAAACAAGGAGCCAGGACCGGCAGAAAATCCCCAGAGGTGCAGCAATCCGGAGAAGGTTCCTACACAAGCGTAGAGTTACAGAGGAGAGAGCAGGAGGTCAGGTCGGGCTCCACGCAGGCCAGACTTCAGTACTAGGAAGGACAGAGGGTGAAGCCGAGAGAAACATCTTTGAGAGCCACAGACGAACACCCCATTCATTGGTAACCACCCAGGCCAGCTACCCGTGACTGTAGACCTGTTGTTGAACTTGAAAGTGACCAGTAAACCTGTACAGAGACTCAGCTATGTGTGGCGTGTTGTTCTTTCTCATTGTGAGGGATCAGACAGCTTCTCACCTGCAGAACCGCCTTCCAGTTAATACAGCATCACTGCCCTGGGGAAACTGCAGGGAACAAGACCAACTGGCTACAATAACATCATCCCCAGAGGTCTCAAGTAGCGCTGGTGTCATCATTAGAAACTGCAGTTGGCGTCATGAACAATACACTTTTATTATTTCATTTCAACACTTTTCAGCGATGACCAGGTCCACGGTCCCAGGCATCAACCACCAGTGACAGGACCCAGCAGCAACGTCTGAGATCCGAGTACCCCAAACACCTGGGCGAGTCACTAGCCATCATCCCCAGAGGTTCTGTAGCAGCAATGGTCCCCACTGACCGCATACCACGGGGTGGCGTCACAACAACCTCCCCTGTACATATCCCCTTTTTCAACTGACGCCCAGGCCACAAGACTGGGTCATGACCCTGGCGACTCCCCAGCAACTGTATCAGCTATCTAGTTCCTGAGCACCCCACGGCCTGAGGGCGCCTCACCTGTGCATCTGCTGAGTGTCCATCACTGCAAAATAGGTGTGGTTTGGGCATTGCTAGGGGAATGGATAAAATTTCCCACGGTGCATAATTCATCCCTTTTTCTTTTCTTTGAAAGTTAGGAGGTATGCAATAGGTATTAAGAATGAAAGTAAAAATCTTGCTATTTTCACACTGGCCACTGGGGCCTTTTACATTCATACACCTTGTTCTTTCAGGAAGAGTTTTAAGCAGGATTATGATGACAGGTAACACCTCTATGCACAGCTGATAAAACAGGATCCATCATTTAGAATAGGCAATATTCTGCCCATTTAGACTCATTAGGAAAACACAATTCTAAATTTTCCAGTTGTTATAAGCTGTGTAATGTGACATGTTATCTTGTTGTGATCTTTATTATGTTTAGCACCATTTGGCATTTGGTATTTTGGGCATATTTTGCATTGATGACATGGGCCCTGCTGTAATTTTGGACACCAACACAGGTAAATCAGGCTGCTATGGGCTGCCTCCCACCCCCTGATGCCTGGCTCGTAATAAAAAATGGGTAGAATTTTTTTAAAAAAATGATAAGGAGCTTCTCTGTATTGTTGGTTGCCAGCCATGTAAAACTAGGCAGCTGTGGGGGCTGGAATTTTCAGTGTGGGGATGCTCAAGTGTTCTGACATCCCCCCCATGCTGCAAATCACAGCCCACAGCAGCCCCAGAAAATGATGCATTCATAGAAGCGCCATTTTCTGAAGCTTTACCTGACTCTTCCAGCTGCCCAGTGGGGTTGGCAGACTGGATAATAAGGGGTTACTGCCAGCTGAGTATTGGCAGCTGGCACGATGCCCAAATTCATAATGTTGGCCAATGTTATACCCAGCCATTATGAACCTGTAAGTAAATAGTAAAAATGACACCACACAGATAAAAATAATTTATTTGGAATAAGAACACCAACACATCCCTGTTTACCATCTTTTATTACCCCTGTAAAAAGCCTCTGACAGCAAGCCACGATCCACCATCCCGAGAGACGCCCATTCACCATGGGATGCACACAGGAACTCACTGCTGGTTGTGAGCGGGGTGCCGTGAGAAAGTTAATCAAAGCTCAACCACGTTGCAGCAGCTGACCTAAGTTGAACCTGACTGTGACGTTACCCTGCTCACAGCCGGCAGTCAGTTCTTCTGCGGATCTTGCAGTGAATGGATGTCGGTCTGGATAGTGAATTACCGTCAGAGGCTTTTGATGGGGGTAATAAAGATGGCAAACAGGGATGTTCCTATTCCAAATAAAAGATTTTATCCATGCAGTGTAATTTTTACTATTTACTTAGAGGTTCATAATGGCTGTGTCTAACCTCGTACTTGGTGCCAGCTGGCAATACTCAGTGGGCATTAACCCTGGGACCCATTGAAGCATCTGTGTGGTGTGAAATGGCTCTCTGCACACCCTCTCCCCTCCCTCCCCCTCCTGTACCTCACTGCCGACTATGAATTTGTCTCTGTGATTTGGAAATAAAAATCTTCAAGATCGGTGAGTGCTGCTCCATTTCTTCTGTCTTATTGATTGGGATTCCTACTGCTCTCTGGAATGTTGTGAGTAGTACATGGCTTTCTCTCTACATTGTTAATATTACTTTAAGACCATAGGTGTATCTTGTATACATCCTGAAATTGTATTCACTTTTGTAGTTGCTTGGTATTGAGTACAGCTACTTAGTAGAAATGAGTGACTTATTCAGTGCAAAATGAATTTGTGTAAAATTTTCAGAAATTTGCATGACCTAGTGAATTTGAAAGATTTGTGAATCAATTTGTAAAAATCAACAAAGAAATACCTACTACAATTTTACATATTGCAGTAGACTTCATCAGCCACAGGAGGGTCACAAGATGCTAGACGTCTCCATAATGCATTGCAGCTATCACTTTATTATTTATTATTATAGTGACATTTATTCCATTGCGCTTTACAGTGGGGGAAATAACTATTTGTTCCCTTGCTGATTTTGTATGTTTGCCAACTGACAAAACATGAACAGTCTATAATTTTAAGGATAGGTTAATTTTAACAGTGAGGGATAGAATATCAAAAATAAAATCCAGAAAATCACATTGTCTAAATTATATAAATATATTTGCATTTTGAAAGAGAAATAAGTATTTGAACCCCTACCAACCCTTAAAGGCCCCGTTGCACGCTACGATATCGTTAACGATATCGTTGCAATGTCACCGGTTTGGTGACGTTGCAGCAATGTCGAAAGAATATTGTTGTATGTGACATTTACCAACAACCAACGATGGGGTCGTTAGTCGTTGGTTAATGACCTGGACCATAAATTTATCGTTGGTCTTCCGCTGGGAGGGAGACAAATGATGAATGAGCTCCCAGCGCCGCACAGCAAGCATCCTGATCACTAGTGAGTCTGCCTATTTGACAGCTCACCAGCGATCAGATAATGATGTCCCAGCGATCCACATCGTTGGTTGGAATGCTGGGACATTGTTAGGTGTAACGGGGCCTTAAGAGTTCTGGAACCTACCAATTAGACACTCCTAATCATCTTGCTACCTGCATTAAAGACAGCAGTCTTAAATTGTCACCTGTATAACAGACTCCTGGCCACACATTCAATTAGTCAGTCAGACTCTAATCTCTACAACATGGGCAAGACCAAAGAGCTTTTTAAGGATGTCAGAGAAAAGATCCTAGACCTGTACAAGGCTGGAATGGGCTACACAACCATAAGTAAGATGCTGGGTGAGAAGGAGACAATTGTTAGGGCAATAGTAAGCAAATGGAAGAAATACAAAATGAGCCACAATCGACATCAATCTGGGGCTCCATGCAGAATCTCACCTCGTGGGATATCCAGGATCATGAGAAAAGTGAGAAATCAGCCAAAAACTACACAGGGGAAACTTGTTAATGATTTTAAATCAGCTGGGAGTACTGTCAGCAAGAAAACCATTGGTAACACATTATGCACATGTGCAGGCCCATCTGGAGTTTGCCAAAGAAAACGTTGGTGATTCTGAGAGTGATTGGGAGAAGGTGCTGTGGTCAGAAGATAAAAAATTGAACTTTGGCATTAACTCAACTTGCTGTGTTTGGAGGAAGAGAAATGCTGCTTATGACCCAAAGAACACCGTCCCCACAGTCAAGTATGGCGTGTAAACATTACGTTTTGGGGGTTTGTCTCTGATAATGGCACAAGACTACTTGACCGCATCAATGGGACAATGGATGGAGCCATGTACCATAAAATTCTGAGCGACAACCTCCTTCCCTCCGTCAGGACATTAAAAATGAGTCATATCTGGGTCTTCCAGCACGACAGTGACCCAAAACATGCAGCCAAGGCAACAAAGGAGAGGCTCAAAAAGAAGCACCTTAAGGTCATGGAGTGGCCAGACCTTAATCCCATAGAAAACGAACGGAGGGAGCTGAAGATCAGAGTTTTTAAGCGAGAGCCTAAAAGATTGAATTGCAATCCTTGGACTAAACACCTGACCTGAGAGTGACGGATTGCTTTTTAAAATCCGGATTTGGGACCGGACTTCACCTGAACTTGAGTCTGAACACCAAACCCAGACTTTAAAGTTTTGAAATGGTGGCTGGAGGGCCTGCAGAAAGAAACAAAACAGTGATTAAATATCAGTTCGTACTTACTGGGTCCGCGCGCTTGTACTTCCGGGGCTGCTCATTAACTTCCTGATTATTCACTATGGTAAATGCTAGAATGTATGGGCAGTTTCCAGGCTATTGCACTGGCTCCAACAGCCAATCACAGACGCCCTCTCTCTGTGACAGCATCTGTAATTGTCTGCTGCACCCCTCACCCATTGCGCTGGCGTCAGTGATTGGTTGTCATAGGCAGCAAAAGAGACATGGCCAAGGGTTTCAATTGAGTTTACTGCTTTAGGGCTTCCGTGACTCAGTCACCGCTCCTTGTGGCACTCAGTGTGATAACAGAGTCTGCAGGGAGAGGACGCTTGTTCCCTCACTGCAGACTCTGGATGGAGCAGAGCCAGCATCGTGTGCTTTGTGGGACTATCATTGTGGATTATCGTCAGAGGGGTATGTGTGAGGTAATAATAAATTGGAAAATTAGGGTTGTCTTCTGATTTTTTTCAAATAAAGGCTTTTTTTCTCTGTCTGTGTTATTTAAATATTTCCTCACAGGATTGATAATGGACGTTTCATTAGGTTTGCCATTATCAATCTGGACTTAATGACAAGCTGTCAACACTCAGCTGTCATTAACCCCTACTATCACCCAGATACCACTGCATCAGGGCATTGGGAAGAGATGGGTAAAGTGCCAGGAAACTTCTAATGAATGTGCCAATTTCTGCGGGCTATTCTTTAGCCTGGGGAGCCAAATAACTATGGACCTCACCACTATGAGAATACAGGCCACCAGCTGCCTCGGTTTTACCTTGGCTGGCAATCAAAAATAGGGTGAAGCCCATGCATTTTTTAAGAAAAATTATTTATTTCAATAATGAGCTTCCCTTTAATTTGATTGCCAGCCAAGATAAAGCTAGGTAGATCGACGTGGCAGTTCATAGCTGTCCACTTTATCTGAGCTGAAAATCAAAAATACAGCAAAGCACTTTGTCATTTTTTAAAAATAGTTTATTTTTACACTGTTATGACATCAGCTTCATTGCCTATGGCAACCTATAACAGATGCCGGCACAATGGGAGAGGGGAGCAACTGCCAATCACAGATGCTGTCACAGAGAATAGACATCTGTGATTGGCTGTTGGGGCAAATGCAGTAACCTGGAAACTGCCTGTCAGTATTCCAGGTTTTCCAGCCTGCCGTTTGACAATATTGCCCTCAGTCAACATGGAGATCATTGTTTTGTTTGCCCTTCTTCCTGTCTCGTTTGCATAAAGACCTGGCTCAGGTGATCATTAATTGCTTGAGTATACTGGTTCCTGGTCTGCTCCTGCTCAGCTGCTCTCCTTGGTCCACTTACTTCCCTGGAGCTCTGTGAGATCTTTGTCTTCCTACAGCTTCCTGCAGTGTGCTCCCTGTAGTGCCGCTGATATCATCAGGCTCGGACGTCTTAAGTGTGTGTAAGCAACTTCCCGGTTATTACTTTATGTACTGTTTTGCTCTCTGGAACTTGTGTTTACATTTCCTTCTCGGGACTGTGTTTTGAACTCCTCACCCGGTCATCCGGGTATGGGGACCTTTTTGCCACAAACCCTATTCATCTGGTCGTTGCGGTACAAGGACTTGTGCTATGGACTACATTCATCCGGATCTACATATTTTGAACTATTTGTTTATCGGACTGTTTTCGTAAGGACTGTGCTTGGCAGTATATTTTGGGGTTGTGTTATTTTTGTATGTTTATTTGCTGTGTACTAAGTTCACATTGTTTGCTGTGTGTGTATAAATACTTTGCACCCAAGTACCCGTCTCTGCTCTTCATTGCCCTTAAGCGATCAGAATCCTCAAACCTATACAATAGTATTACATTGCCCATATGTTCTAGCATCTACTGCCATGAATAACCAGGAAGTTACTGAGCAGGCCTCGAAAGTATAACGCACGCAGACACGGTAAGGAATCATGCCGATGTTTAATCACTGTTTTGGTAAATATTAAAGAAGACACAACACAGAGAGAAAACATTTTATTAGAAATAAAATCACAAACACATATCTGGACTCCATCTTTATTACTTCCTCATATCCATCCTCGATCCTCGGCGATGTCTTCTTGATTGAAGGCTGCGGTGAAGAACACAGTGTTGTGGCGCTCCACTGGTCAGTGCACCATGGAGGGGTACTGCACCCAGACCAGTGTGTGTGGTATCCTAGTGGCCAGTGGATGGGGAGGTTCACATGTGGCTTTCATCTACACATTCACACACTTAGAGCCAGGGGTCCAATTGGTTAAACCCGTTACCGCGGTAACCGGTCCCGGTGGGAGGTTATATATGTGGGTAGTGAAGAGCGGGAGAGTGAGTAGTAGCAAGGAGCTAAGTTGAGAAGGACCCTTCAAGGGACGCAGAGGGAGGGCACCCAGGAAGATTGGTGACCCAGACAGAAAGGGGAACCCGAGGATGTTGGTAAAACCCGCCGTCAGACCATCTTAATGCCCGGTCTGGGGGATCCCAGTCCGACTAGCAGAAAACCGGCTCTGAAAAGCGGTACAGGAGAGTTCAGCCCTGAGCTGCCAACACCAGAGGATTGTGGATCTTCAGGCCAACGCGACCCGGTCCAACGCACATCCCCACCAGAATCTCCGTCCAGGGTTTCAGCCCCTTCCAAGGGTAACTATCCCCTTAGAGAGAGAGAGGGGTAACCTCTAGCAGGCCCGTGGGCCTGGTGCAGAACAAGTGGATCACTGCAGGGCCGCGCTAAGGATGTAGGAGCAGCGCAGAGAAAGTGAGGATAGAGGGCGAAGCCAAAAGAAACACTGTTGAAAGTCACAGAAAGATACCTCATCCACTGGTAACTACTCAGGCCAGCTACCCGAGACTGCAGAGCTGCCTTCCTGTGCCTGCGACCATGACAACAAGTACTACAGCTTCTGCCCTGGGGATTCCGCTCCACCTGCGGGCTGCGGGAAGGAAACCGTAGGTGGCGTCATGAACATTACTCTTTTATTATTTACTTTCCACATTTTGCAGTGACCACCAGGGCCACGGACCCGGGCACTGGCCACCAGTGACAGCAACCATAATCACCGCCCAGTATCCGAGTTCCCACAGCCTTGGGGTGAGTCAGCTTCACCGCAACCTCCAAGCATTGAATGAATTAGCCACCAGCTACAGTCCAGTAAGCAGTGACTCCTGAGGTCTCCCGAGAACAGCTCAGGTAACCATTGTACCTGCTATGGTTAGCAGCCACCATGGTTACCTGAACAGTGACCTCAGAAGTCACCGCTTACCAGACCAGAGCTGGCAGCTCATGTATTAAATGTTTGAAGGCTGCGGTGACAGGGCACTTTGCCTCCAATCAAGAAGATATCACAGAAGATTGAGGATGGGTATGAGGGAGTAATAAAATGGAATCCAGATACGTGTTTGTGATTTTATTTCTATTAAAATGTTTTTTTCTCTGTGTTGTGTCTTCTTTACTATCTACCTAAAATTCTTAATGACCGGGTGTAACATTGGCCCGACATTAAAAATTTTGGGCTTAATGCCAGCTGGCAAATCAAAGTTGGCATTAACCCCTTAATACTCAGTTCACCACTGCTACACAACAACTGGAAGAGCCGTGTAAAGTGCCAGGAATTGGAGCTTCTTGTGAATATGCCAGTTTCTGGGATAGCTGCAGGCTGCTGTTCTATAGCGTGAGGGGGTCCAATAACGATGATCCCTTGCCCCACTGAGAATACTAGCCCTCGCTGCCTAGTTTTACCTTGGCTAGCAATTAAAAATAAGGTGAAGCTCTATGCATTTTTTTCCATTATTTATTTTCTTTTACAGACTGTGGCACCAGATTGGTTACCATACACTAATGTATATGACAACTAACCACAGACACCATACAGATTGTGGAAATGCAGTTTGATTGCAACAGCCAATCATAGACGCTCTCACAGAGCATGAGCATCTGTGATTGGCTGTTACCAGTCAGTGAAGTGAATATGCATGAGGCTTCATAGGCAGGACCAGAAGTAAGAGGGAAATAGGACCCGGAAGCAAGCAGTGGGAGACTGGCAAGATGATGTGTGTGTCAGTGGCGCCACCAAGAGGGGGGACCTACGTGTCTGGACCCCCCCCTTTGGACGGCCCTGAGAAGCTGAGAAGCCGTTTTTGTGCAGTATTAAGCATTAATTAGGTATTCAAATTTACAAAAACCGCTTGGCTTTTAGGGGGGCTTCGCTCCCCCAAACACCCCCACCGGGGGCTTTGCCCCTCAGAACCCCGCTGGGGGATGACACCCCCCTTTCAGGGCCGGTGTGTGTTTCTTGGACCCCTACCTTGGGAAATTTCTGGGTGCGCTACTGGTGTGTGTATATGTTATTTGAGCTGTGTTTGGCAGCTTTTGGACACCTTTGAAGGTGTTTCCAATGTGTTTCATGTTGCCTTCCATTGATTTGAATGGAGATCGAAAGGTTCGGCAGCCACTCCACATTTGGCGAACCAAACCAAATTGGAATACTCAGGTGTTCGCTCATCTCTATTCGCCACCATCATAAGAACGTGGGTAACAAATTATGGGGTCCACTTTTAGGTTTTACGCATTGTAAAGGTGAGAAATGTGGTGTTAAAGAAGCATTTTTGTGAAAAAAAAAAACATTTTCAATATGTCAACCTGTTATCAAATTCTGTGAAGTACCTGTAGGTTCAAAATGCTCACTATACCCCTAGATAAAATCCTTGAGGGGTGTAGTTTCCAAAATAAGGTCACTTTTGGGGGGTTTCTGCTGTTTAGATACTTTAGGGTCATTGAAATGCAACATGGTGCCCGCAATCTATTTCAGCCAAATTTGTGTTCCAAATTTCAAAAAGCGCTCCTTTCCTTCTGAGCTCTCCTATTTGTCCAAATAAAGGTTTCTAACCACATATAGGGTATCAGCACATTCAGAAGAAACTGGGTAACAAATTATAGGGTCCAATTTGTCATGCTATCCTTTGTAAAAGTGTGTAAATTGAGGCTAAAGCAACATTTATTTATTTTTTCCTTCCACTCTGCATTCATTTGTGAAGCAGCTAAAGGGGTTAACATATTTCTGGAATGTGATCTTGAGCAGTCTGAGGGGTGCAGTTTTTGGAATGGAGTCACGTTTGGGTATTTTCTGTCACATGGGCCCCTCAAAGTCATTTCAAATGTGATGTGGTGCCTAGAAAATGGTTTTGTATATTTTGATTTAAAAATGAGAAATTGCTGATAATCTTGAACCTTTCTACATTCCTAACAAAATAAATTGTGTCCAAAATGGAGCTGATGTAAAGTAGAAATGTGGAAATGTTATTTATTAACTATTTTGTGTGATATAACTCTCTGGTTTAACAGTATATAAATTCAAAAGTTGATAATTGCTAAATTTTTGCCAAATTCTGTTTGTTTTACAAAGAAACGCCAAAAATATCATCTTAAATTTACCATTAACATAAAGTCCAATATGTCACAAAAAAACAATCTTGGAATCATTGGGATCTGTTGAAGTATTCCAGAGTTATAACCTCATAAAGTGACACTGGTGAGAATGGTAAAATTCTGTCTAGTCATGAAGGTGAAATTTGGCTAATTTGTCACTAAGGGGTGGTTAAGGGCCTGCCATTTCCCTCTGATTTTGTCATTGGTACAAATGTGTACCAATATCAGTAGATTTTTACTAGCCTACCCAATCTGTTTATCCTATTAATATGCCAAGCTTGAGCAGCAGAAAAGCAACACACTGTTCGGCATTCATATATTTGGCGGGAGATGACCCTGTCTGTCTGCCTGGCTAACTATAGAGTGCCCTACCAATAACTATAGAGTGCCCTACCAATAACTATAGAGTGCCCTACCAATAACTATAGAGTGCCCTACCAATAACTATAGAGTGCCCTACCAATAATGTCAGGCCTTTGCTGCGTTCTCATTTCACTCCTTCCTACAGCAGGCATTTTCTTGGTTGCTAGGAACAAGACCATATTGTGTTAAGGCGCATTCAAGGACAGCGTCCCTAATATTAGCCAAATGGGCATGGTTACTAGGCTATCCCAGATCAGGATTAGACTAGCTCACACTTTTCAGCTACCCTCGTCTTCTAAGGGTATGTGCACACTATGATTTATTCAGATGGATTCATGGTAAAGAAAAAAAATACCATAAAGTATGAACTTCTGTACTGCAATGTCAAAACAACATTATGTGCATTTGTTCTGTAGTTTCTAACTTTTTTTGTAACTTTAGGCTTTGAAAGCCATGAAGCAGCTAAGAAAGTATTGGCCATTCCATTCCCCTGTGTTATATCTGGAATAAAAAAAAAACACTAGCAGCAAATTCACAGCGTAAGGCGTCCAAGCAGAGGCTAGAAAACGTGTTTCAGGGAACATACCACTGGCGTTTTTCAAAAGCGTATTCTGTTTCAAAAGCGATATGAGTATGCATCTATAAATCTCTGTAAGCGCATACACTTAGGCCATGTGCACATGTTGTCACATCTTGGACTTGGGTGCGTCCATTGCATGACAGTGGTGCACAGACCAACGGTGTCCGACACACTGTCCAAAGCAACAGACGGGGGAAACACCAGGGGCACAAATACAATGGAGGGCCCTGCTCCTGGGGAACGGGGGAAAGGAGACTTCCTGCACTCACCTGCGGCTGGGCCCTAATCTCCATACCATCCCTATATGGTTTCTTTCACACCATCGCCAAGCAGGGTAACTAGGCTCTGATGTTAACACTCAGTAGGAAGATGGCTGGCGGGAGCATTAGTTCCAATCACTGCCACTAAAACCAACAAGATGGGAAGAAAAGACAGACAGGGAAACAACAAGACAACTACACGCCTGCTGCCACACTCCTAGGCAGCAGACGTCTTGGCAATGATCAGCTTATCCAGAGTAGCTCCTTCTCCAAAGATAGATAGGCCAGGAATAGAGTTTAATAACCAGCAAGGAAAGCTAGACCAAGTGACCATGTAAAGGAGATGGAAGTAATCACAAAGTAGCCACACCTGGAAATAGAACTAAAGGTACCGTCACACGGGGACATATCGCCGGCGATGTTGCCGGCAACCGAGGGGCGGGCCAGGTTGCGGTGACATCGCCGGCGAATTGCCGCGTGTGACAGGGCGATAATCAGGCGATGAATCGCCTGAGTAACATCGCCAGGTTTCCCAACAATGTTGGGAAACCTGGCGATGTTGCTGAGGCGATCATGCCTGATCGCCCTGTGTAACGCGGCAACCTGCAATGTTGCGGGCTATTCCGCCTGTCTACAACATTGCGAGTTATCGCTCGCTGGGTTGCTGGGCAACCCAGCGAGCGATAGCCGCGGCAACTAGCCGGCAACATCGCCGGTAAGTTGCTCAGTCTGACATCTCGCCGGCAATGTTGTCAGGGATGCGCGCTCCCGCGATCCCCGGCAACATCGCCAGCGATATCTCCCTGTGTGACGGTACCTTTAGGAGCTTGCTAGTAACAGAAACTGTCATTAACTCCCACACTGCAAAAGGAAAGAAACATATTTAATAGTCTCAATACAGGAATGAGACACAGGTCTCAACCCTTTCACAAGTCACCAAAGTAAGAGAGACCATCATGACAAATGTTGAGTATTTGTGTATTTTTTACCTCAGTATTTCTAAGCCAAAACCAATAATGGAACAATCAGAGGGAAGGTATAATACAAACACATCACCACTTCTGTATTTATCACCCACTCCTGGTTTTGGCTTACAAATACTGAGGTAAAAAGCTAACTAAATACTCAGTGTGCATGTGGCCTAACTGTTGCCCATCTACCAACCTCTGTGTCCTGATTTTGCCACCCTCCTCCCAACCTCATAACACTGGACCCAGACAGAGCATGCTCAACTATACACTCCTCTCCAAGTTTTCAGTTCTCCTGAATGTGGTGAGCTACATATTAAGATCCATGACCTAGGCTTCCAATTATACATCGTGTCATTAAAATTCACTATATGCTGTTCTGTTTTTCGATACAGGTAACCTAGTTTCCTATGATTCTCCATACGCAGAAGTATTAGAAACCAAAGAAGAAACAAAGTACACACATCTCTCTACTGCACTTCATGGTAAATATTTATTGCATATTTTTTCCATGTGTATATCTTGCTCTTTTTGGCTATAGATATCTTAAGGTGAATCTGTCAGTGGTTTTTCTGCATACAGTCAAATGAAAAAGTTTGGGCACCCGTCTTAATCTTACTCATTTATTTTTGTTTAAAATTGTTTTTTTGCAATAGCTATTTCAGTGTGATATATGTAATAACTGATGGACACATTAATATTTCAGGTTTGAAATGAGGTTTATTGCACTAACCAAAAATTTGAAATATGCATTATTTCAAAATTTGACAGGTGCCAAAGTATGGGCACCCTTCTGATTTTCATGATTTGAATACTCCTAACTACTTTTTACTGACTTACTGACTTACTGAAGCACTAAATTGGTTTGGTAACCTCATTGAGCTTTGTACGTCATAGCCCGGTGTATCCAATCATGAGAAAAGCTATTTCAGGTGTCCACTTGCAAGTTGTTCTCCTAGTTGCATCTTCTCTGAGGAGTGGCATCATGGGTTCCTCAAAACAGCTCTCAAATGATCTGAAAAAAAAGATTATTCAACATAGTTGTTCAGGGGAAGGATACAAAAAGTTGTCTCAGAGATTTAACCTGTCAGTTTCCACTGTGAGGAACATAGTAAAGAAATGGAAGACCACAGGGACAGTTCTTGTAAAGGCCAGAAGTGGCAGGCCAACAAAAATATCAGAAAGGCAGAGAAGAAGAATGGTGAGAATAGTCAAGAACAATCCACAGACCACCTCCAAAGACCTGCAGCATCATCTTGCTGCAGATGGTGTCACTGTGCATCGGTCAACAATACAGCGCACACTGCACAAGGAGAAGCTGTATGGGAGAGTGATGCGAAAGAAGCCGTTTCTGCATGCACGCCACAAACAGAGTCGCCTGAGGTATGAAAAAGCACATTTGGACAAGCCAGTTTCATTTTGGAAGAAGGTCCTGTGGACTGATGAAACAAAGATTGAGTTGTTTGGTCATACAACCAGGTGTTATGCATGGCGCCACAAAAACACAGCATTCCAAGAAAAACACATCAGAGAAGATGCAACTAGGAGAACAACTTGCAAGTGGACACCTGAAATAGCTTTTCTCATGATTGGATACACCAGGCTATGAAGTACAAAGCTCAATGAGGTTACCAAACCAATTTAGTGCTTCAGTAAGTCAGTAAAAAGTAGTTAGGAGTATTCAAATCATGAAAATCAGAAGGGTGCCCATACTTTGGCACCTGTCAAATTTTGAAATAATGCATATTTCACATTTTCGGTTAGTACAATAAACCTCATTTCAATCCTGAAATATTACTGTGTCCATCAGTTATTACATATATCACACTGAAATAGCTATGTCAAAAACCCAAATAAAAAAAAAAAATGAGTAAGATTAAGACGGGTGCCCAAACATTTTCATATGACTGTATAAGCCACCACTAGTAGGCCCTCTATAGCATTTTGGAATCTTGTATATAAGTGCCCAGGATGATCTGTATAATGTGAAATAATAGCTTTTAATATACTTAACTGGGGGGCAATCCAGTCAGATGGGTGTCACTCGTCTTGGTCCAGCACCTCCTTTCTTCCTGTAAATGCCATCCTCTGCTTCGTGTGTAGGACGTGTCCTACATCACCCACACACAGTCTCCTCTATTTTGCTCTTGCACACATGTGCTTCTCTCTACCCTGCTGAGGGCAGAGCAAAGTATTGTAATCCCCAGGCGTGGAGAAAGGTCAAAGAACATCCCCATCAAACCGTACAGCCCCTCAGGTAAGTATATAAAAGCTATTTTTTACATCTAAGGCTGGCTTCACACCACGGCAGAGTCCGGTCCGGGGCTGTCAGGATGAACCTGACAGCCCTGGACTGGATCAGCACACAGAACCGGAGGGCCAAATGTGCCCTCCTGTCCGGTGTGCAGCTGCAGCTGCTGATGAATCAGGACAGCGGCTCACGGGGAGCAAGCCGCGGTCCTGAATTAACAGCGGCGTGCAGCCGCTGGTGTCCAGTTCCCAGATCCTCCCGGAACGGGGAAATCCGGCCCCATGGGCTCCCATGCTAGGGAGCACCGGATTGCCCCGGATCCAGGAGGATTCGGGGGAATCCGGGAGAATCCAGAATACAGCAATTTTTTGGAGATATTTCTCTCCAGACACAAAAACGTTGCAAGCAATGTTTTTGTGTACGTTGAGAAAAATACCATTCTCCCAGATTCTTCCGGAGAGATGGAAACCGGATGGCAGACAGCTGCCATCCGGCTCCATCCGGCCCCATAGGATACTATGGGGCCAAAATTCAGTCCGGGGCTGTCTGGTTTACACCGGACAGCCCCGGATCGGATCTTGCCGCGGTGTTAAGCCAGCCTTTCTATTTGACCTGGGGAATGCATTCCATAATGTTGTATATGAGACCTACTAGTGGTGGCTGCAGCTTATATGCAAAAAAACTGCTGACAGATTCTCTTGAAAGGGGTGGTCTTGGGTTTGGACAAACATTTGCAGTCATTCCCCTGCATTCAAAATTTGGGTGTGTATTATTTTTATTATTATTATTATTATTTATTTATATAGCGCCATTGGTTCCATGGCGCTTTACATGTGTAAGGGCAGAACAAGGACGAGAACATAAATAACGACGAATAAGTCACACAGGTACTTTAGGGCAGAGTGTAGTTGTGTGTAGTCACAAGACCGTATGTATGATTTGCATGTTTACTAGGGATGGGCGAATACCTTACTATTCGGAATCGCTATACCCGCAACGAGTAGGTCTCGGTACTCGCTACTCGTTGCGAGTATAGTGATTCCGAATACTCTTGCAGTGTATCAGTAGATACACTGCAAAAGTCCTGTAAAAGAGAGAAAAAGTGGTTAAAAAATAAAAAAATCGGATACTCACCTTAACCGACGGCTGTACCGGGACCGGCCGATGCACGTCTATTCATGGAAAAGGACCTTTCACTCTCTCAGCCAATCAGATGGCTGGGAGAGATCTGGCCAATCAGATGCCGCCACGTCACAATGACGTAATCGCTAGCGGCCACCTGATTGGCCAGATGGAAAAGTCCTCGGTGTACCTGAGAGGACCTTTCCATCTGGCCAATCAGGTGGCTGCTAGCGATCACGTGATTGTGACGTGGTGGCATCTGATTGGCCAGATCTCTCCCAGACATCTGATTGGCTGAGAGAGTGAAAGGTCCTTTTCCATGAATAGATGTGCTTCGGCCGGTCCCGATACAGCTGTTGGTTAAGGTGAGTATCCGATTTTTTTATATTTTAACCACTTTTTCTCTCTTTTACAGGACTTTTTCAGTGTATTTACTGATACACTGCAAAAGTATTCGCTACTTGCTACTCCCGAGTAATCCTAATTTACTTGGCGAGTAGCGAGTACACGAATACCGCTACTATTCGGCGAGTTCCGAATAGTAGCGAGTATACTCGCCCATCCCTAATGTTTACATGCCAACTAAACTCGTTCAATTTCTCCCAATAAAACTGATTTCAGAAAAGTTGAATAAGACTAGTCGTATCTAAATATGCAAAAAGCATGTATACAGTCACATGACAGCTGATTAGCGAGGGGAGTACTGGGGAATTGTGGCGGCGAATGCTATGCATTCTGTCATGATTTGGCTGTCTGCAGTCACACCAACCCCTTGTCTGTGCAGCCAATTAACTTTGATCAAATGGTAGCAAGTTGAAATCCACTAAATGCGTTTAAAAGTTAAAGTAGAAATATTTTAAAAAAAACTTTAAAAAATATAAACGTTAAATCACCTCTAATCCTCTATCAAAAATAAACACATTAAAAAAGTAAATATATACCATTATCTTGGAATTCATTTTCAGAGTATCCTATGATATAATCCTTCAAGGTATACATGCATGTTATATGAGTGGTGGGGATGTTTCACTCAGTTTCCTTTCTCCCCCCCCCCCCCCCATTCCTTTCTCTTTTTCTTTTTCTCTTTTGTCTTCTTCTTTCTTTGGTCTTTCTATCCATCTTTTTTTACCTGCATTTCCATAACAAAGGATTTCTTGCCTACAAGATTTGGAGTACACCAATAACATGAGAGATCCCTGGAACGGACTTTGGTCCTTCACTATGATAATCCCTCAAAGGAGGGCTGGTTAACTCAGGGATATTATTCTTCCACCACTCTGAAAAAACAGTGTCTTGGAGTTGTTTTTTGTCATTTAATACGCCTATTCGGTGCTCCCCTGGCGATAGTTACTCCCATTCTATTACCATTTGGGCTGCATTTCTCTTAGGCTTTAGCCATTTTGTGTATGACAACCCTGTTTGTATACATGATATCCTTACCATGTTTGTAATGTTTTTTGAAAATTGTTCAATCGACTTTGATTTGGCAAAATAAAAGTAAATGTATTTCTCTGGACCTGACATAACCTCCTTACTGACCAAAATCCCACAATGTCCCACAAACACGGCTGCCCGACTAATCCACCTGTCTCCCTGTTATTCCCCAGCCTCTCCTCTCTGTCAATCCCTTCACTGGCTTCCTATTGTCCAGAGGCTCCGGTTTAAAATCCTAGCTATGACATACAAAGCCATACATAACCTTTTTCCTCCATACATCTGTGACATGGTCTCCCGGAACTACACGCAACCTTCGATCCTCTCAATATCTCCTTCTCTACTCCCCTCTTATCACTCCTTACCACTACCGCATACAAAATTTCTTCCGTACATACCCCATGCTCTGGAAGTCTCTGCCCCTACACATCAGACTCTTGCCCACTGTGGAAACCTTCAAAAGGAACCTGAAGACCCACCTCTACCTATAAGCCTACAACCTGCAGTGATCCTCAGTCTACTTTACCACCGCACGGCCAGCTCTACCCTCTCCTAGTGTATCCTCCCCCATCCCTTGTAGATTGTTAGCCCTCTCTCCTTCTGTACTTGTGTGTGCCTTGTATTGCTTATGTTTATTGTACTTGTCTACTGTATGTATGCCCCTTTTCACATGTAAAGCGCCATGGAATAAATGGCGCTATAATAAGAAATAATAATATTACCGGTATTTATTATCACAGTGTGCAAAAAAGCCAATTTTTTAGATTATAAAATTGTTGAAACCAAACTGTCATTGCCAAAAAGAAAACTTCAGAATCGCTGCTTTTCATTCATCACATTTTCCACAGAAAATACATATAAAAAACTATCAAAATGTCATCTGTATCCCGTAATGATATCAATAAAATCGTCAACTCAAAAAATGCAAAAAATAAGTTCATACCCACCACCATGAATGGAAACATTTACGGGTCTCAGAAGATGGTGACACAAATACCTTTAATTTTTCAACAAATTTCAAAATATTTTTTTTCTATTGTAGAAATAACAAATACAAATGTTTATTATCTCTGTAATTGCACAGATGTGTACAACCATATTCCCCATTCATTTTTACCATACAACAAACAATGTAAAAACAAAACTAAAAAACATCAGTAGATTAAGCATGAGGCATTTCTTATATACTAGATGGGAGCCTGATGCTCTCTCATCGGGTGGGCCGTGACATGACGGTAGTTGTGGGCTCTGTGCCGCTGGAGGCAGCAGCCATCTGCCCCCCTGTATGCACAGTCTGCCCTCGATACGCTCTCTGCCCCCCGCATGCACCTCTCTGCCCTCCCAGTGCATGTGCTGTACCCCCCCTCTGTGCGATCTCTGGCCTCCCCTGTGCGCGCTGTGTCCCCCCTGTGCGCACTCTATGGCACCACACTGTGTGTGCTACCCGTCCCCCAAGTGCACATTCTCCCCCCCCATGTGCACAGCTCTGTGGTCGCTCTCTGGTGACCCCATTGTGGTCAATCTGCCCCCACCTGTGATGTCTTTCTACCTCCACCTGTGATGTCTTCCTGCCCTCCTGTAGTCACTCTCTGGCCTCTTCCTATTTTGTCTCTCTCTGCACCCCGTGGTTGCTGTCGGCCCCCACCTGTGCTATCTTTCTGCCCCCTTGGTTGCTCTCTTGCCCCCCCGTGTTGTCTCTCTGATCACCCCCTGTTGTCGCCATGCACCCCCCTGTGGTGAATCTGCCACCCCCCCCCCCGTGGTGGTCGCTTTCTGCCCTCCCCTGTGCTCACTCTCATGCTGCGGGTTAGCAGGGGAAAGCAGGCAAAGTGGCAGAGAGCAGGGTAGAGCTGGCAGAACAAAGTGAGGGAGAGCAGAGCAGAGTGGGGGCAGAGTGGGGAAAACCAGAGCACAGCAGGGGAAACTGGAGGTGATTGGGGCACAGCGGGGGTGTGGAGCAGAGGTGAGCTGGGGAGAGCAGACTAGAGTGGGGATGAGATGAGCACAGCAGGGAGAGCGGATCAGAGTGGGTTGTGCGGGAAGAGCAGGGTGAGAGCGGGGAAGAACAGAGCAGATAAAGCGGGGGAGAGTGAGCAGAGTGGAGCAGAACAGAGTGTGAGAGAGCAGAGCACATCAGGGAGAGCAGAGCAGGGGAGAGTGGAGAAGAGTGGGGGAATGTGGGGGAAAGCGGAGCAGAGTGGGGGAAGAGGAGTAGAGTGTGGGTGAGTGGGACGGAGCACAGCAGGGGAGAGCGTGGCAGAGAAGGGGAGAGTGGAGCATAGAGGGATAGAGCAGAGCACAGAGGTGGAGAGTAGAGCAGAGAGGGGGAGAGCAGAGCAGAAAGCGTGAGAGCGAGGGTCAGAGGAGCAAAGTGGTGCAGAGCAGGGATGAGTGGAGCAGAGTGGGGATAAGTGGTGTAGAGAGCTGGTGACCAGGGGAGAGCAAAGCAGAGCGGGAGAGACCAAAACAAAGCAGGCTGATTGAGGGAGAATGAATAGAGTGGGAGTGAGCAGGGAAGAGCAGGCAGGGGAGAGGGGACCAGACCAGGGGGATCAGACCAGAGTTGGACAGAGCGAAATAGAGCAGAGCGGGGTAGAGCAAAGCAGGGTAGAGCAGAGCAGGGGAGATTGGCAGAGTGGGGGGAGAGAAGAGCGGGGTGAGAGGAGCAGAGCAGGAAGAGTGGAGCACAGCGAACCAAAGCGGGGGAGAGTGGAGCAGAACAGGGGTGAGCGAGGAAGAGAGGAGAGTGGGCAGAGCAGAACTAGTGGAGCACAGTGGGGGTGAGTGGGGCAGAGCAGGGAAGAGTGGAGCAGGGCAGGGGAGAGTGGCGCAGAGCGGGAGAGAGCTGAGCAGAGCAGGAGAGAGCTGAGCAGAGAAGGGGAGAGTAGAGAAGAGCAGGGGAGAGCAGAGTAGAGCTGGGCAGAGTGGAGCAGAGCAGGGGTGAGCGGGGCAGAGAGTGGGAGAGCGGGCAGAGCAGAGCGAGTGGAGCAGAGTGGGGGTGAGTGGGACAGTGTGGGGGAGAGTGGAGCAGAGTGGGGAAGAGGAGAGTGGGCGTGAGCAGTGGAGAGCAGGCAGAGCAGAGCAGGGTGACAGAGGGGGAGATTAGAGCAGAGTGGGTATGAGCAGGGTAGACTGAGAGGAAGAGGGGGAGAACGGAGCAGAGCGGGCAAGAGCAGAGTGGGGGGAGAGTGGACCAGAGTGGGAGTGAGAGGGCAGTGTTGGGGAAGAAAGTGGCAGAGTGGGGGAGAGAGGGGCAGAGTGGGGGGTGAGCAGGGGAGCCACTGTCTGTGCCTGCTCTCTGTGCTCCCCCACTCCATGTCAGCTAAAGAACCTTTGGTGATATCACAATCATGTGATCTGTGACTCTATCCACGACTGTGACATCACCACAGGTGCTGGAGCCTCTAATTCTTTTGAGTCTACAGCAGGGGGCGGTGACAGATTTGTGGGGGTGTTGAGCGGGTGCAGGGATCTGGGGGGGGTGAACGGGTGGCATATGAAGGAGGGAGCGGGCACCAGGCTGCGGCAACGGGCTTGTGGGTGGGGCTGCAGGGACTGTGCAGGGGTGATTGGGCTGCGGAGGTGGGTGCAGAGAAGGTGGGTGCAGGGGGGGTGATTGGTCAGTGGAGGTGGGTGCAGCAGGGGTGATCAGGCGGCTGAGGTGGGTGCGGCTGGGGTGTGCAGAGGGAATGCAGCAGCGAGCGACATATTGGGAGACCCATCACTTGGGTGATCCCATTTGGCATTCAGTCAGAAAGGTAGATTGTGGGATTCAACCTCGTACAGACGGAAGTGGATGACGGACAACATAAGGCAATTATGTAAGTAGATACATTACCCAGGACTTCATGAATTCTTCACACATATTGACAGCTGAATATCTAGAGGCAGTGTTAAAGACTAACATCTGTATCAATTACTTGACCATATGTTGTCCTTGACTTTTCTGTTTTCCCACATGGTAATATTCTACCAAGGCCATTCATTCCTAATTTCTTGATCTAGGTCATTCTACTTATGTTCCACATACAAGATATTACACATTGTAATAAAAGTAACATGGAAACCACATGTCCTTATCTTAGCATAAGGGACATTAAAACATCCCAAAAGTTAATATTTTTTATGTTCTCTATAAGCATTCTAATAATTATAATTATTGGTTTTATTTTAATGTAGGTTTGTGTAATCTGTTACATCAATTATATATGATTTATTTTAGCAAGGCAGCATTTTTTTCCCCTCAATAATCAATGTTTTGCTGGAGTTGAAAGAGAAAACTCCACTCCATTCTAGACGGTTCAGGGTAAGGGCTGCCTAATGAGCCTCAGTAAGCAAAAGGTTAGGAGATTTCTTAAAAAAAGTTTGTTTTCGCCCAAAATTACCTGATTTGATCCATACCCATTGTATTGGAAAGAAAGTTCTGCTGGTGCCAACCATCTAAAACATACATACTGTACATACATAACTGTGGTTGTCATTCTGCTTTTCTAAAATGTAACATTGCTTGACATTCAAGGGAGGATCTTTCAGTCGTTAATAGACTTACCTTATTTTAAACATTAACCCCACCGTACCTTATATAATGACACAACTGCTAGTGACTTGGTTAATAATTTGGCCACAGCAGCCTTTATTGCCTATTGTTTTACATACTAATAATAAACCAACGGGTACACCGTCCAACGGGCGTCCCAACATAACAATAGGCACTCCACCTCTCACACCTGGATAGATCCGGTCCAGAAGTCCTCCCCTTTAACTTTTTGTCCCTGGCCGCAACACACCGGCCCCAGGAAAAAGGTATTGCTACCGATAGACAATACACCAGCCTGGCAGAACCCCGTGCCTGCCAGGTACTTATAACCGGAGCCACTATATCTTAAAAGTGGCTCACCTCCCGATTAACATCGAAGCTTCAATGCCTCTGGACCAGACCTACCCCCGCTGCCGTGACAAATACACATCACCAACCATCCCAAACAAACCATCAAACCTGATCCACATAACTTGCGATTTCCATACAATCAGGGCGGGTGGGCGGGAACTGCTCTGATCCCCGGAAATGGAGTGAGGGTCACTTCCTCCCTCACTCCTGTAATGTCCCCTAAAGCTCTCCCCTCTTCCTGTCCTAAGAACACCCCCCCTTTTTCCCATAGCCAATTGCTGCCACACTCAAATCCCCCAATCCCATACCTTTCCTATTAACTCCCTACCTCCCAGAAAGTCATGGGGTCTGTACGCCTTATGGGCTCCCAGACCTTTCTTTTCCTTTTTAGCTGAAACTGGATCTTACCACCATGTAACTTTTTGTGTTTCATTCTGCACTTTAGTACTTAAGTGGTACTACCATAACTCCAAGGCATACTTGCTATCTTTGAATTTTATTTGACTTCCTTCACTCTTTATATCCAATTATTTGTGCGCTCATTTTATTTGAACCTAAAAAAAACTCCAGAATTCATTCTTTTCTTGCCAGTAAAATTCAAAAAGTCTTAAGCCCCCATAACACATAACGAGATCATTAGCGAGATCGTTGTAATGTCACAAATTTTGTGACATAACAGCGATCTCGCTAACAATCTCGCTAAGTGTGACACTTAGCAGCGATCAGGCCCCTGCTGTGAGATCGCTGATCGTTACAAACTGCTCTGGGTCATTTTTTGATCATTGGTCTTCCACTGGTCAGCCCGCATCGCTGCGTGTGACAGCAAGAGATCAGCGATCTCACAGGCTGGTAACTATGGTAAACACCGGGTATCTAGGCAGCGCACACTGCCTAGATACCCGGTGTTTATCATGGTTACTAGCGCTAAGCAGGGAGGATGCTGGTAACTATGATGAACAACGGGTATCCAGGCAGCGCGCGCTGCCTAGGTACCCGCTGTTTATCATAGTTACCAGCAATGTGGAGGTCGCTCCCTGGTCCCTGGTTGCTGGGGAGATCTGCCTGTTTGACAGCTCCCCAGCAACCAGGTAACGGCACACCAACGATCCCTACAGGATCGTTATCGTCGTCGGAATCACTGGTACATCGTTGTGTGTGATGGGAGCTTTACTGTCATTCTGATTCATCCTCATTTTGATTACTACTCAGTACTAATGGTCTTTATCTAACTACATTTTCTACTGTCCAATCTATCATGAATATAGTAGCTAGGCTACCACTTCTGCTGGTACACCGACGCCTCCACTCTGTGCCAGTCTTTGCACTGGTTACCCATCCAGTTAAGAATAAATTTCTCAGTCTCACCCATAAAGCTCACCACTAGGCTGAGCTGCCCTACATTTCCTACCTCATCTCTGTCTTCCTCTTTACATGTGCTTCCCATTCAGCTATTGCTCCAAAAATTAACATCCTCTAAAATCCATATGATTCCTTACCCAGTCAATCAGGTTCATTCCAGGTGTCCATAATTTTAACCATGCCATAAAATCTCATCCTTTTTGGGAGGTCTACAACACCACTTCAATAATCTAATTTCTCCCAGTTTCTCCCTTCCTAAGTTTCTTCTCAGTATTTGATCTGACTGATGACTGACTCGTGCATCTTTACATGAATGCCCTTATTTATTATAAAGATGGCTGGACCATAAAATACAAGCACTTTTTCCCTTTTGTGTCACCCAAAGGCATGTTTTGAAATCACGCAGTCCCAGAGCAAAAGTCCTAACTGGACCCCTCCCTTACAATAAAAAAAAAGGATTGACAGAGAAGACAGTGTTGGCAGGATAGGCAGGGTCACAGGGAACATTTGTAGTTACAGAAAGGCATTGTTTCCAACTTTCAAAGACTGGGAAATAGGGGTATGCAGGGATATGCATTGTGGCACATACAGTGCCTTGAAAAAGTATCCATATCCCACAAAGTTTTCCACATTTTTTTTACACCCACAAACTTAAATGTATTTTTTTAAGATTTTGTGTGACTTACCAATACTAAGTTACTAGAATATGAGACATGTAAAATAAATGATAGCGGGTGTTCAAAATATTTTTAAAATATAAATCTTAAAATTGTGAAGTACACTTATATTAAGCCCTCCCTCGCCCTCCCCCGAGTGCATACTTTGTTGGGCCACCTTTCAAGTGGAATTAATGCTGTAAGTCTTCTGGGGTATGTCTCTACCAGTTTTGCACATTTAGACACTGAATCTTTTGACAAGTCTTCAAAATAGCTCTATCTTAGTGAGATTGGGTGGAGAGCAATTTTTACGTCTTGTCACGGGTACTCAATGGGAGTTAGGTCGGGACTGTTAATGGACCAGTCACATGCATGAATATGCTTTCATCTAAATCATTCCATTGTAGCTCTGACAGCATGTGTAAGGTAGTTGTCCTGTTGGAAGGTGATCTTATGCCCCAGTCTGAAGTTTTTCTCCAGGTTTTTCTCTAGGATTGCTCTATACATAGCACTATACATCTTCCCATCAACTCTGCCCAGCTTCCCTCTCCCTGCTGAAGAATAGCATCCCCACAGCATGATGCTGCCACCACCACGTTTGATCGCTGGTATGGTGTTTTTAGGGCGATGTGCACTGGTACATTTCTCATATTGATAATGGCACATGGGAGTTAAAAGATGTGCATAATTCATTAAGTGGCACCCACCGTTAATGAAATTGGCTCATCATTCCCTTTAATTAGCTACAAAATGATCCTGTTGAGCAAGACTGCAGAGCCTGATTTATTTCCTCCGGTGTGCCAAGTTACCAGTTTGTCAATAGTGATCAGAGCTTATGACATACCCCTCCACGGCCTTTGGATACTCAGAAACAGGCTTTGAGGCTTCATGGGAGTCACGGGGGTCGAGACCCGGCTCCATGACCCTGGCCGTGTCATTAAAAGTTCGGGATGGGTGACTCTCTTCTTCGGGGAAGGTCATGGGGATAAGGGGTTTCATCTGGGAGAGGATGACCGGACCTGGGGATATCTGTTTTCGTGTGACACCACCTGCAAGTTGCAGCTATAAATGGCCGCCGCCGCACTACAGTTCTTCTGGGGCTGATGGTGACGATGCAGCAGAGTTGTTATGCCCTCTACGGGCAGATGTTATCAGTGAGTTGATACTGGTGTTTCAGCGCAGGGGTGCAGCAAGAAAGTGCTCACACAGTGCCCTGAGCCGATGACCGTGGGTCCTTCCTAGGGTTACTTCATAGTCTGTCCCTGAACCCTATAAGGCCACCTTTTCAGCTGATGTACGCAGTTTTGGTTGCGGCACCTTGGAAGCACCGCAGCCTTCGAGTTGCTAGCTGAGCCTGGTTGTTCTCCACTAGTCTGGGGCTTGGTTCCCCTACTGCGGCCTAGTCCCTCCACACGATTACAATCACTGGGGATGCGGGGTTCCATGACAATTGTGTACAAGATAAATTGTGTACGGACAATTGTGTACAGACAATTGTGTACAGGCCAATTGTGTCCAAGGACAATTGTGTACAAGGACAATTGTGTACAGGGCAATTGTGTACAAGGCAATTGTGTACAAGGCAATTGTGTACGGACAATAGTATACAAGGCAATTGTGTACGGACAATTGTGTACAAGGCAATTGTGTACGGACAATAGTGTACAAGGCAATTGTGTACGGACAATTGTGTACAAGGCAATTGTGTACGGACAATTGTGTACAAGGCAATTGTGTACGGACAATTGTGTACAAGGCAATTGTGTACGGACAATTGTGTACGGACAATTGTGTACAGACAATTGTGTACAAGTGTGTACAAGGCAATTGTGTACGGACAATTGTGTACAAGGCAATTGTGTACGGACAATTGTGTACAAGGCAATTGTGTACGGACAATTGTGTACAAGGCAATTGTGTACGGACAATTGTGTACAAGGCAATTGTGTACGGACAATTGTGTACAAGGCAATTGTGTACGGACAATTGTGTACAAGGCAATTGTGTACGGACAATTGTGTACAAGGCAATTGTGTACGGACAATTGTGTACGGACAATTGTGTACAGACAATTGTGTACAAGTGTGTACAAGGCAATTGTGTACGGACAATTGTGTACAAGGCAATTGTGTACGGACAATTGTGTACAAGGCAATTGTGTACGGACAATTGTGTACAAGGCAATTGTGTACGGACAATTGTGTAACAAGGCAATTGTGTACGGACAATTGTGTACAAGGCAATTGTGTACGGACAATAGTGTACAAGGCAATTGTGTACGGACAATTGTGTACAAGGCAATTGTGTACGGACAATTGTGTACAAGGCAATTGTGTACGGACAATTGTGTACAAGGCAATTGTGTACGGACAATTGTGTACGGACAATTGTGTACAGACAATTGTGTACAAGTGTGTACAAGGCAATTGTGTACGGACAATTGTGTACAAGGCAATTGTGTACGGACAATTGTGTACAAGGCAATTGTGTACGGACAATTGTGTACAAGGCAATTGTGTACGGACAATTGTGTACAAGGCAATTGTGTACGGACAATTGTGTACAAGGCAATTGTGTACGGACAATTGTGTACGGACAATTGTGTACAGACAATTGTGTACAAGTGTGTACAAGGCAATTGTGTACGGACAATTGTGTACAAGGCAATTGTGTACGGACAATTGTGTACAAGGCAATTGTGTACGGACAATTGTGTACAAGGCAATTGTGTACGGACAATTGTGTACAAGGCAATTGTGTACGGACAATTGTGTACAAGGCAAATGTGTACGGACAATTGTGTACGGACAATTGTGTACAGACAATTGTGTACAAGTGTGTACAAGGCAATTGTGTACGGACAATTGTGTACAAGGCAATTGTGTACGGACAATTGTGTACAAGGCAATTGTGTACGGACAATTGTGTACAAGGCAATTGTGTACGGACAATTGTGTACGGACAATTGTGTACAGACAATTGTGTACAAGTGTGTACAAGGCAATTGTGTACGGACAATTGTGTACAAGACAATTGTGTACAAGGCAATTGTGTACAAGGCAATTGTGTACGGACAATTGTGTACAAGGCAATTATTTGTGTACAGGCCACTTGTACAGGCCACTTTCACAATGACGCTTACTTTCAGTTTCATTACTCACCCCTTGCAACTTTCACCATGACTTTTACTATGAGCAAGTCTGAAAAAGACAAAGATGTCCTTAGGCTTGGGGGACACGAGTATATCCTGCACAGGACACGTGATGACAGCATCAAAGAATGGCGGTGCAGGCAAGTCAACAAATTCAAGTGTCCCGCACGCATGCACACATCTGGAGCCGCGATTGTTAAACAGCCGACTGAGCACAGTCACTCTGCAGATCCAGTTCAAGCTGAAGCCAGAGCTACAATGGCTGCTCTGAGGCAAGAAGCAATCAGCTCTCAAGCATCTACTAGAAGCATTGTTGGACAGGTTCTTCGAGACAGGTCTGATGACGTGTTGTCTCGAATGCCCAAGCGAAGTGACGTTGAGCGAAATACACGTCGGGTCAGGCAGCGAGCAAACACCATGCTGACTCCTCCTCAAAGCATCAATTTTGCTATCCCCCAGGAATACAGCGACATCATTTTATATGACTCTGCAAGAGATGACCCCCACAGGATTCTTGCCATTGGTAGCAATGAACTGTTGCCTTATTTCGAAAGAGGAGAGACATGGTTTGGCGATGGAACGTTCAAGGTGGTGCCAACCATGTTCTTTCAGCTGTATTCTCTCCATGCAAAAGTCGGCAACTCCTATCCTCCCCTGATCTACTGCCTGCTGCCAAACAAGACTGGTCCAACCTATCGTCGAATGATCACGGCGCTCAAAGGGTTGATGCCAGGTGCAAATCCCCAGAAAATTCTTCTTGACTTTGAGATGGCAGCAATGTCAGCTTTCCAAGATGAGTTTCCAGCTGCAGCGATTTCTGGCTGCTTCTTTCATCTGAGCCAGTCCATTATTCGAAAGGTCAATGAGCTGGGCCTAAAGGCTGAATTTGAGGCTGAGGATGGAGAGTTCAATCTCAAGGTAAAATCTTTGGCCTCCTTGGCCTTTGTCCCACCAGCCGAAGTAAGTGCAAGGTATGACGAACTAGCCCAAATCTTCCCTGATGATGATGCTACCAATCAGCTCCTCTCCTACTTTGAGCATACCTACGTTAGGGGGCCAGGAGTAGGTGGACGCTTTCGAAACGCAAGGTTTACTCCAGAGGTCTGGAATCATTATGCTGACGCTTTGGCCTCTGCCCCCAAGACCACGAATTGCTGCGAAGGGTTTCATAACGCCTTACAAGCACTCTTTCTTTGTGCTCATCCTACCGTGTGGAAACTGTTCAACGGACTCATTAGTGACATGGCAATTCATAGACTTACAGCCCAGAATGCTGAGGTACTGAATGTTGAGCATCCACGAAGCAAGTATGTCCAGCTAGCTGAACGACTGCGTGTGAAAGTGGCTGATTATCACAATCAAGGAGACAAGCTGCGGTATCTACGAGCGATCAGCAACATGCAGGCACGATAGACAAGACCAGCAATATTTGTAGAATAAGAATAGAAGAAGCTTTGAAACTGTTATTCAATAAGCAATCTTACGTTAAAATCAATGATGAATAAAGTATTTCCTTTTTTTGGACGTTTAATTTTTTGTTTTCCCTATACTTGTCTGTAAATAATCGTCCGTACACAATTGTCCGTACACAATTGCGTTGTACACAATTGTCCGTACACAATTGCCTTGTACACAATTGTCCGTACACAATTGCCTTGTACACAATTGTCCGTACACAATTGCCTTGTACACAATTGTCCGTACACAATTGCCTTGTACACAATTGTCCGTACACAATTGCCTTGTACACAATTGTCCGTACACAATTGCCTTGTACACAATTGTCCGTACACAATTGCGTTGTACACAATTGTCCGTACACAATTGCCTTGTACACACTTGTACACAATTGTCTGTACACAATTGTCCGTACACAATTGCCTTGTACACAATTGTCCGTACACAATTGCCTTGTACACAATTGTCCGTACACAATTGCCTTGTACACAATTGTCCGTACACAATTGCCTTGTACACAATTGCCTTGTACACAATTGTCCGTACACAATTGCCTTGTACACAATTGTCCGTACACAATTGCCTTGTACACAATTGTCCGTACACAATTGCCTTGTACACAATTGTCCGTACACAATTGCCTTGTACACAATTGTCCGTACACAATTGCGTTGTACACAATTGTCCGTACACAATTGCCTTGTACACACTTGTACACAATTGTCTGTACACAATTGTCCGTACACAATTGCCTTGTACACAATTGTCCGTACACAATTGCCTTGTACACAATTGTCCGTACACAATTGCCTTGTACACAATTGTCCGTACACAATTGCCTTGTACACAATTGTCCGTACACAATTGCCTTGTACACAATTGCCTTGTACACAATTGTCCGTACACAATTGCCTTGTACACAATTGTCCGTACACAATTGCCTTGTACACAATTGTCCGTACACAATTGCCTTGTACACAATTGTCCGTACACAATTGCCTTGTACACAATTGTCCGTACACAATTGCGTTGTACACAATTGTCCGTACACAATTGCCTTGTACACACTTGTACACAATTGTCTGTACACAATTGTCCGTACACAATTGCCTTGTACACAATTGTCCGTACACAATTGCCTTGTACACAATTGTCCGTACACAATTGCCTTGTACACAATTGTCCGTACACAATTGCCTTGTACACAATTGCCTTGTACACAATTGTCCGTACACAATTGCCTGGTACACAATTGTCCGTACACAATTGCCTTGTACACAATTGTCCGTACACAATTGCCTTGTACACAACCGTACACAATTGCCTTGTACACAATTGTCCGTACACAATTGCCTTGTACACAATTGCCTTGTACACAATTGTCCGTACACAATTGCCTTGTACACAATTGTCCGTACACAATTGCCTTGTACACAATTGTCCGTACACAATTGCCTTGTACACAATTGCCTTGTACACAATTGCCCTGTACACAATTGTCCTTGTACACAATTGTCCTTGGACACAATTGCCCTGTACACAATTGTCTGTACACAATTGTCCGTACACAATTATCTTGTACACAATTGTCCTGTCACCGGGATGCGGGCATCCCTGGGTGGATCGCTCACTACCTGGTCCCCTGGGACCCCTTCTGTCTTCTTTAGCACCCTTGTTCTTTCTTTCTCTCACAGGGCTTAGGACAAACTCCCACTGGATCCAGTCCTCTGGTCGTCTCTTTCCAGATGTTTCCCTTCTACTGACACTGTGACCCTCACAGGCTCCTGCCAATGATTCTCTACCAGCTGCCAACTTACTTCTAGATGTTTCTGTCACCCCTTTTATAAGGTCCGTCATGTGTCCCACGTCGTCTACATGTGTCCTTCCTAGTTTCACTCCTTCCAGGGTGCTCCCCTAAGCCCTACTCTCCGCCCAGCCCCACTACCCTGGTTCCTCTTCTCCAGCCAGGATCAGGGACTGTGCTCTCCCGTAGGAGCAATCTTGCCCTGACCCCGATCTGGAGTGGTCAGTGGTGTCTGGGTGCTTGGATACCTGTCAGTGCCACCTTCCTTAGGCTGGTTTCACATTGCGTTTTTCTTCAATCCGACGCTGTTCGTTGTAAATAGGACAGCATTGGATCCGATTTTGGCCCCATGTTATCCTATGGGGACGGAATGGATTGGATTTGCCCTTAATGGCATCCGATTTGCCTCCGATCCGATCCTGTCCAATTTTCTGCAGCAGCCAAAATCGTAGACTTTTTGGACTCCACTGCAAAAATCGGATCACATCAGATCCGATGCGATCCGATAAAAATAATATGGGAGTCTATAGGGATCGGATCGGATGGAAAATCGGATCCGATATCGGATCCAATTTTCTATATTGAGCATGCTCAAACTCCCAGACCACTCCCAAAACCTCCCCTAGCCCTCTCCCACCCTCCCTCAGTGGACGGAGTTCCGTTTAAATCGGATCTGTCAGAAAATCGGACCAATGGCATCTAATTTAGTGCATCCGATGCTGTCCAATTTACAACGAACAGCGTCGGATTGAAGAAAAACGTGATGTGAAGACAGCCTTACCTGAGAGTGGGACACTACACCCCTAAGTGGGGTGCAGTACCTCTGTGGTGACTGGATCCACAGGGGCGCCAAACTTACTGTGCTTTACTCGTTCAGAGGTGAGAAGGGGCTATCCTGATGTCTTCCTCACACAGAATGACCATGAAGAGGTTTCCTATAGCAACCAGGGTTGAATTCTTCATTTCAAGTTGGTCTAGACTTTGAAAAAAGTGAAATGATAGGTTACAAAGGAAAAAAAGGTGAAAATATGTTCTGCTTATGTTATATAATATTTTCTTTGTTGATATATATATCTATTCTAATATTTTATCTCAGAGTCTGAAACCTCCAATGTCGGGCCAAATGCTTGTGCAAATGCAGCTAATACCTGTGGTTTCAATGAGAAGTGCACTCAATTGAAGAACGACTATGTTATTCACTGCAGTGTGACAAATGCTGACGGCTCCTGCGACCGAAAGAAGTGTCACAACCACCTCAGGAACTTTATTAAAAAAAATCCCTATGGAATTTACAAAGCGACTACTATTTTGTCCATGCTATCAGGATACAAACTGTGGAGAGCGCAGGCGCCAGAATATAGTGCCCAAGTGTTCTTTTGAGGAAAAGGAAAAGAAAAACTGCCTGCAGCTTCGTGACTCCTGCTTGGGCGACAACTTGTGCAAGTGAGTACTCAAAAAAGTTCAAACTAGATCATTCTTTAATTTCCACCTCTTTGAAAATATTTTTTCATGGGCACAAAATCTGCATCTTGATGCGATCTTGGTCTCCATGAAAAAAAAGTGAAGCCACGGATCCACATGAATCCGCACGGATCCAGGGCACCACGTGTGAAATTTCAATAAGGGCCTATGTGACAAGGAAAAAAACAAACTCTGTATCCTGGTGGATCTGTACTTCTGGTCCGTGTTTGATGAACTGCACATGCACAGGGCATGCACAGAATGCAGTTCTGAATAATATGCCCTCTAGGGGGCGTATAATTTAGCATCCTCCAGATCCCGGTAAAATATGCAAAAGGATGCACTCACAGAGGGTGCGAGTACATCCAGTTTGTCATAGCGGGGGAATCCGAGGGCATGCAGGTTTTTCCTGCATGTCCTTGGATTAAAAAATATGCTAATGTGAAACCAGCCTAAGTATGGAAAATTGTGAGGGAGGCAAAACGTCATCTATGACTATGTATGGCTAAACTATCAGTTTTAGTGGATTCTTATTACGGTAGGTATATAGCCATTTTTTATGGGCATAAAAAAAACATCTGGTGCAGATAGGAGCCATAGATAAACATATCAACAAGGTCAACAGGGGAAGATATATTTTGGGTGGAATCCGCTTTAATATAAATTACAACTATAATTCAATATCTTTCAGATCTCGTCTTTTGGACTATCAAAAACATTGCCGCTTGTTTAAGGAAAAAAAAGAAAGCTGTTCGTTAGATCAATATGATCAATGCATACAGTCCTACATTAGGTTAATTGGTAAGAAATCTATCTATCTATCTATCTATCTATCTATCTATCTATCTATCTATCTATCTGTCAGTCAGTGTGTGTGTGTGTGTCTGTCTGTCTGTCTATCCAACCAACATATATGCTTGCTGGATGATGTCCCCAGCCCTTTATGAGGTGCCAGGGTTAACTGTCTTCTTTGACCGGTGGAGTTTACCCCCTCTTTGCGCTGTCTCTTCCCCCTTTATGCTGTCTTCTCCTCCCGTGTTCACTGTGCGATGAGCACACGTACGGACTGCTGGTGGCTTATGAATCGTAATAAGCCGGCAGCAGAGCTGTGTCACTATATGGAAGACACCAGTGATGTCACCACTAATCCCTATTATTCTTTGCTTATATCAGGGGCCAATGATATGAACCTCACTAGCGGCTGCAGCAGGGGCGGCGGTGCTCTGACAGCACCACCCCCCCCCGGAGCCCTCACCCGCGGCTGCAGCAGGGGCGGCGTTGCTCTAACAGCACCCCTCCCCCCCGGACCTCGGGATAGGGACGCTGGTGACAGTACCGATGCTGGCAGTGAGGCTCTGGGAGCCCCGCTACCGGCAAAGGTCGGCCATTTTGGATCACCCCGAGCGAGTGTATACATGCAGCTTCTGTCCGGATGTGACGTAGGGATAGGGGTGAATCTGGACAGAAGCTGCATTAGGGCTTTTATACTAATAGATGGGTGATATTACTGTATATGAGCATTACAACCATATATGGGCATTAAGTCCAGTCAATGGCGGGCTTTACAACTAGTATGCTATAAAATGGGATTGTGAGGTTCTGACTTTTGGGACCCTATCAGCCTTGAGAAAATGTGATCATAACTGCAGTATAAAAATGTGTTTAGGGTTTGTAGCTGAATTGAGATGTAGTTGGTTGAATTTTATTTTGCAAAAAACTTTGGGATTCCTCATTGTTTTCAATAGTAGTACATCTGTCTGGTTCCCTACTTGCATTTTATATGCCTGTTTATTCATTTCTTCACATAGGTACAACAATTACCCCTAATTTTATTAACAACTCAAGCATGAATACATCACTGTGGTGCACTTGTGAAGGTAGTGGTAACCAGCTGGAAGAGTGCACTGTCTTCCTTGGGATGTTCACTTCTAATAGGTGTCTTCGTAAGTATAATTCCTAATATTTACTATATTTCTACTATAGGTTATGAGCACACTGAGGTTTTTAATGAGTTTTTGAAACAGAAACTGGAATTTCTCCTCCGCTTCTGCCTTGAAAACTCAGTAAATAGACTCTGTGTGCACTACTTCTTAAAGTGGTATTCCCATTTCAGCCATTTATGTTGGAGATAGGAGTATCTGGTTCTAACTGGGGGCCACAGATTGTGGTGTGTTACTATATAGATAGTGAAGGTCCAATTACTGCTGGCAGTATCACACTGTGTATAGACACGCCTATTAAACAATGGAAATGGTAACTCCCTGCTGTCAAATTATTCATACATTTCTAGGAGGAATAAAAGCACAATATCGAGAAAAAATAAATAAGAATTAACCATTTTATCAGGAATGCAAGTATTTTAATGAGTACGGTATATTTACTTTTTAAGTGAAACTTCCTGACCTGAACTTACTTATTCTTTCCGCAACATAACCCATCTCATTATGAAATTTTTAAAGGAACTCAGAAAATGCACAAATTAATGTGCCAGCACATTCTTCCTTAATCTCCTCCTTCTATGCTCTGTTTTGTCATACAATACCATAAAATCTGAGACATATATAAAGCAATGCTCTCTATGTGTCCCTGGAGACATTTTTGTACTTCTTTTCCTCACTGTGTGGCTGTGAGACAACTACCTAAAGCAGCAGGCTCCTGGTGGATTGTTTCAGGTTACCAGCACACTGTCAAACAAGAATGTAATGGCCGTGTCACACGTGTCAATGTCGCTAGCGACATCGCCGAAAAGTGACGCATCAGCGATGTCGCTAGCGATATTGCAAGTGCGTCGTGCTGTGTGACAGTGCGACGCGACTGCGATTTATCACTGGTCGCAGGTTGACAGGTTTATGAACATGTTCATAAACCTGTCAATCTGCAACCAGCGATTAGACTGGATCGCGCCGTCTGACACCGCAATAGCGATGTTGGCGGCGATCCAGCCTATACCGCAGCATTGCTGCGGATCGCTCGCTGGGTTGATCCCAGCCCAGCGAGCGATGGCTCCGCCCGCATCGCTGCGGCGTCATCCGGCAACATCCTGCCGTGTGACACTAAGGCTGCGATGGCGGAAGCGACCGCGCACCCGCACATCGCTTCCGACATCGCAGCCTTGGTTGACACGTGTGACAGGGCCATTACAGGGCTGAGGGCTGGACAATACCTTAAATGTCACTATATTATAGAACTAAATCAGGGTATTGATTAATGTTAGTTTTGACTTCTAATAATCAATATCCAGTACCTATACCAACTTAATTTTTTGTATTCCTATGATAATTAACTGTACATGTATAAATATATACATATATATCGATGACTAGATGAGACAAAACCGTTCTAAGAAAAAAAGTTATTAAACAAACCAAAAAAGTCTACAGTAATACTGTATATATACTAGCTAACACACAAATAACACAGTTACAATACATTAAAACACTAGTAATAGTACCTTCACTAGTACCCAATTAAACCCACAGTTTTCTAACTATATTACCAACCCACAATAACTAAACATGCACAATTGTAATCCACCCACCTAACACTAATCCTATATGGAAAAGGTTAATAGGGAGTACAGAAGGTAATTATTAGCAGGGGTAGTTACAAGGGGAAAGGGTATTACAGACTAGAGGGAAAAAGGTTACAGGGAAGATACAGGGGAGATGATATTTAGGCTATGTGCTTGCATGCTGGTCCAAGTTCCTAGAGAGTGCGTGGCCACATGGCACATTGGATAATACCTTCAAAAAGAGGGCATGTCCAAAGATCCCTCTCTCATTGGATGGGAGAACTGGTTTTGGTATTCTATGCCTAGTCTTTGTACATGGTCTCTTCTAGCCCAATACCAGCACATGTGGTGGGCTACTGATATACAGAGATATATATTACTATTATTTATTTATTATTATTTATTTATAGAGCACTATTGATTCCATGGTACTGTACATGAGAAAGGGTTACATACAAACAAGTTAAAAATACAACAAACAAGCTAACAGTGAGACTGATGCAGAGGGGAGAGAGGACCCTGCCCTTGCGGACTTACATTCTACAGGGCAGTGGGAAGAGAGACAGTAGGTTGGGTCTGCTCTGATGGTGGTGGAGCGCCAGGTCCAGTGGTGGTGGAGCGCCGGGTCCAGTGGTAGTGAGGTGGCACTGTGGTAATTGCAGGTTGTAGGCTGTTCTGAAGAGATGGGTTTACAGGTTCCGCTTGAAGGTTCCGAGTGTGGGAGACAGTTGGACGTTTTGGGGTGTAGAATTCCAGAGAATGGGGGATGCTCAAGCAAAGTCTTGCAGGCTGTTAGACAAGGAACGTACAAGTGTGGAGGAAAGGATGAGGTTTTGTGAGGATTGAAGATTACGAGTTGGATGATATCGGGAGATTAGTTCCGAGATATATGGGGGGGACAGATTGTGGATGGCTTTGTAAATCAGTATTAGTAGTTTGAATTGGATACGCTGGGGAATTGGGAGCCAGTGAGTAGAGGGATTTGCAGAGGGGAGAAGTGGAGGATTAGCGAGGAGAGAGGTGGATTAGTCGAGCTGCAGAATTAAAGAGGACCTGTCACCCCCCTGGTGCTATGCTAACTGAATGCAGCACTGAATGCAGCATGTCTGCTGCATTCAGGGAAAGGACCCCCCATGTTTCTAGCCTCCCTGTAAGTTGTTAAAAGACTTTATAAAGTGTACAGAGTCCGGAGGGACTTACCCAGTAATGAGTCATCGCTGTTGCTAGTGTCCTCCCTACCTCCAGCCCTCTCTTGTTCAGCCTCCTGTATGTGTCATTGCTGTTACTGGTGTTCTCCACGCCTCCAGCTCTCTCTGTCCCACCTCCTCCAGCCCTCAGCGATAACACATACAGGAGGCTGAACAAGAGAAGGCTGGAGGCGGGGAGGACACCAACAACAGTGATGACTCATTACTGAGTAAGTCCCTCTGGACTCCTTATCTGTACACTTTATAAAGTCTTTTTAACAGCTTACAAGGGGGCTAGAGACATGGGGGACCCTTTCCCTGAATGCATTTAGTGCTGCATTCAGTTAACATAGCACCAGGGTGGTGACAGGTCCTCTTTAAGGACAGATTGGAGATGTGCAAGAGTGTTAGCAGGTAAGCTGCAGAGGAGGAGGTTGCAGTAGGTGGCAATATTTTTCAGTTGGAGATGGCAGGAGGTGGTAAGGGCTTGGATGTGCGGTTTGAAGGACAGGGCATAGTCAAGAATTGCTCTGAGATAGTTGACTTCAGGTACAGGGCAAAGTGTGATGTCATTTATTGTGCTAGACAGATCTGGTAAGGAAGGTGTGTGAGATGGAGGAAAGATTTGTCTACATTGAGTTTTAGGAAGCGAGAGGAGAAGGAGGATATGGCTGACAGACACTTCGGATTCTGGAGATTCTCCACTGCGTTCACATCAGTATGGCTGTGTTTTCACTGCGTTTGCGTCTGCGTGCCCTCCGCATGCAGACACAAACGCAAATGTGAAACCAGCCTTAATTTGGAAAAACTAAGTAAGATTTAGCGAGGCTTTTAACAATATGCAGTTAGTGGATAAATTAATCCCAGGTTCCCATCTCTTATAGTACGATGAAGAGTAGTTATATGAAACAGAGTGGCTCTAATAGGAATTATGGTGTGTAATCTTATCTATACTATCAGCAATAGTGGGGATGGAAGAATTTTTCCAGTTTGCTGCTATAGCGTTTTTAGCTATGAGGAAGATATGTATTGATAATGATTTAAGAGTTGGATTAAATCACTTCCATGTCTATTGACAAAAGAGACATTTGGGGGAGTAAGACAATATTTTGTATAAACCTTTCCCATTTAAGGTCAATTAGGATTATGATAATCTAATATATAAAGCTGAATGTGTGTATGTGTGTGTGTGTGTATATCCGGGATTGGCATCTACACCGTCGCAACTACAGCTACAAAAATTTGCACAGTCACACGTCTGGACCCCGGGAGCGTCATAGGCTATGTTGTGAGGCGAAATTTTAACCCTGCGCGTTCCAGTTCACCAAACAATTTTGCCCCTATCTACATAATGGGGAAAAAGTGAATGGAAAAGTGTTGGGAGGAAAATCGACAGCTGTCAGCTATAGAGACAAAATTTTGCACAGTCACACGTCTGGACCCCGGGAGCGTCATAGGCTATGTTGTGAAGCGAAATTTTAACCCTGCGCGTTCCAGTACACCAAACAATTTTGCCCCTATCTACATAATGGGGAAAAAGTGACAGTTACCAGATGCCAGTTGTGAATAAGAGGGGCTTAATGATAGCACCAAAGAATAACAGCACATACCAGCATATAGTCACTAAGATGGGGCCCCAACATGAGATATTCACCACACACGGGGACATGTATACACACCACATGCACACAAAGAGTAACAGCAAGTGTATAGTCGCTAAAGTGCAGCACCAACATTGGATACTCACCACGCACCCGAACAAACACACACACCACAAAGAGACACACACAACACAGAGACACACACCTCCCCCAAGGGGACACACACACACTCTATAGCGACACATGCACTCACCCCACAGGGACACACACACACCACAAAGAGACACACATAACACAGACACACACACCACACAGACTTCCCCCCACAGGGACACACACACATAGCCACCCAATAGGGACACATGCACTCACCCCACAGGGACACACACACACACCACAAAGAGACACACACAACACAGATACACACACACCACACAGACCCCCCCACAGGGACACACACACATACACTCCCTATAGGGACACATGCACTCACCCCACAGGGACACACACACACCACAAAGAGACACACACAACAGAGACACATACCACACAGACCCCCCCACACAGGGACACACACATACACACCCTATAGGGGCACATGCACACACCCCACAGGGACACACACACACCACAAAGAGCCACATACAACAGAGACACACACCACACAGACCCCCCCCCCACAGGGACACACACATACACACCCCAGGGACACACACACCACACAGACAAACACAGATGTGCACAAATCACCTCACACAACTCGCCTCATACGTGTGCTATCTTTTTTTTCCAAACATAAACATCTGATTAAAAACAGCCAATGTGCAACACATGTGCCATTAAGGCAGGGAATTAAGGCAGATGTCAGTCACATGAGCCGTCTATTATGTGTATGTGTGAGGTAAGATATACTGCCCGGCCAGGGGGAGGGATTACTGTTGGCTGGAGATTTATTAGGCTGCCTATAGCAATCAATCACAGCTCAGTTTCTATTTTCCTACAGGTGAGCCCTCGCGGACAGGATCCCTGGCCCTATTGTACCCGTATGACTAATTGTGATCTGTCATTGTTTGTCGCCGTTTGTGGTCGTCTTCGACCACATTTCTTTGTCTACCCTCTAAATTGTAAAGCGCCATGTATCCTAATAGCGCTATATAAATACCTATTATTAATAATAATAATAATAATAATAATAATAATAATATTACATATTCAAATTCAATGTTGTTATAGCTAACAGCAGTTATTTATTAACCCGGGCGTAGCCGGGTACTACAGCTAGTCTAAGGGTACCTTTACACGCGGCTACATTTCTAGGGTGGCTACAGGTAACTTACTGGTTGCAGTAAAATCATGGAGAGATTATTCCATTTGTACACAGCAACAAGATAGAACCTTGTCTCCATGATTTCACTGCAACCAGTAAGTTACCTGTAGCCACCCTAGAAATGTAGCCGTGTGTAAAGGTACCCTAATATATAAAGTCACAAGTTTACATACCTTTCATTAATATTTGGTACCATTGCCCTCAAACTGTAAGACTTGGGTCAAACGTTTTGGATATCTTCCCACAAGCTTCTTACAATAGTTGATGGGAATTTGGGCCGATTCCTTCTTATGAAATTAAAGGGTGAAAGGTTGAAGGGGTTAAAACTTAACCTTTATTTGTCATCTCATAAAAATGACTATAGAGTCAATAAAAATATAAAAACTACAAATAGTGCAAGATAGCACTGTGACTGTCACCAGTGTCAGTGATATAAAACTATCCCTGTATAGTCACAGGGTCATAGTGTATAGGGTTACCAACCTCGCACCTTTTATTTAACAGTACCAGAAGTATACCCCTATATTTCTAACTACCTAGATCAAGGTCCCACTATCTCTTGTGGTTCTTAGGTGAAAGAGATATATGTAACGAGAGCACAGTAAACCCACACTTCCCAAATTAGATAGGTCTCACCGGGTTGTCTCTTGTCGTTACCACTTGAGTCTTCCCAACTCCATATGGTCCTATGGCTTTTTCGACCAACGGGTTGCCGACTCAACAGTTGTTCATTTTATATATTCCACCACGTCCTTCCTCCCGACGCATTTCGTGTCAAACTCTCATCAGGGGAGTTATGGTTTTCTGGAAGCAGGGACCGCTACACCGCTGCAGATCCCCCTTGTGGTCTATGGCAAAGTTTTGATGCCTGAAGCAGTGCAAAAAGTTTACATTAGTACACCGGTTACACTGCAACAATGCTCAATCCTGTTTCCCAATTGTAGTTATACCACCCTCCATGCCCTCACCACTGGTAACACTTACCCAGCCTAGCTGTGCATGGCATCTGTGGTTTGAACAACCCGCAGCGGTCATTTCCCGCTATTTATGACTGCTTCCATAACAGTCACGTGTTGTTCCGCGTCGCCGGAAGCGACGCAGGTGCGTCACCGCATTACGTCGCTCCGGCGATGTGGAACGCACGTGCGTTCCACCTTACGTCGCTCCGGCAATGTGGAACGCATATGCGTTCCACGCTCCTTCCTGGATCTAACTCATTGGTTGGGAGTGAGTGTGAGGTGTAGTCACTCCCTCCAGGGGGCGGAGCCTCTCAGGAATGTGGGAATCACCTCCTCACACACATTCCTTTACGGCGGCCGTCACACGGTTCAATATTGCGAACGATATCGTTTAAGCGATCTGCTTTTTGATCGCTTAAGCGATATCGTTTGTGCATCGTTACGTGCGATCAAGCGATTTTACAATGTAAAATCGCTTGATCGTTAGATCGCAGATATGAGAGCCAGAGCTCATATCAAGCGATCATCGCTTGTTCAATCTGCATCATCGTGGTGTGTGACACCACGATGAACGATCTCCCAGCGGCAGGGCCTATGCTGGGAGATGGTATCTATGGTAAACGTCGGGTTACTAAGCGCCGTGCGGCGCCTAGTAACCCGATGTGTACCATAGTTACCAGCGATCTCGCTGGTCCACATCGCTGGTGAGTCTGCCTGTGTGACAGCTCACCAGCGATGTGAGCGATATCGTTAGCGATCGCACGTGCACGTGATCGCTAACGATATCGCTCACGATATTGTAGCGTGTGACGGCCGCCTACATCAGAGATCTCCTATCCAAAGAGAGGTTTCTCTGTGTTTCCCAAAAGGGTATTTAAAGGATTCCTGTCGCATCAGTATACCATATTACACTTCCCAATTGTTTTATACTTGCGTTTTGTGGAGTGCTCCTAATAGAGATTGCCCACTTCAAAGTCCATATTCCCAATCCATGTAAAAATATAAAATAGGGAGGGGGACAAGAGGCGCAATAGTGCCCTATCACTAGTGACACTGATATGATGTGGTGGTGCTCTGAAGCCGCTCACCTGTTCCAGTTGTGATCCCCACAACTGGTTTGAAGGCTTTCAGGAAACAATGTTCCAAGCTGCTGCAGGACCTCCACCCACCACTGGATAGTGGTATGAATCAAAGAAATGATGGGAGTGCTGGTGTATCACGGTCCGCGCTGCTCCAGGGCTAAATGAAACTCACCAAAGAGCCAGTCAAATTTTCATCCTTTTTATTCCTTCTTCTCCTACGCGTTTCAGCGCCACACCCGGCCTGAGGAAGGCGCCGGGTGTGGCGCTGAAACGCGTAGGAGAAGAAGGAATAAAAAGGATGAAAATTTGACTGGCTCTTTGGTGAGTTTCATTTAGCCCTGGAGCAGCGCGGACCGTGATACACCAGCACTCCCATCATTTCCTATATTCCCAATCCAATCGCACATTTCCCAGCGGCTGCAGACCAGGCCGAGGGGGGGGGGGGTTTAAAGGCTCACATTTTGAGATTATGGTGCATGATGTATACTTGCAATAAACAAGATCTCCCATTTTGGCATAGTGGAGAGAGTTCGTAATGGGGTACAGTGAAGGAAGATAGAACCCAGAAACTGCTCCAAAGTGTCCATTCCCTCCCCACTACAGGTATCCTATACACATTTGGACTATCCCTGCCTAGCCGTGGAGGTTGGCACCCAATGTACGGAGTCGGCGCCCCCACTCAGCGTCGTCTTTCCCTCCTACACTTTCCCTGTTCTAGTGTGCCCCCAAGAATGGAGTATAGGACAGAGCTTCATTTAGGCCTCTCGGGGCTACTGTCCCCAGGGTAAAGATCCAAAAGCATTCTTTTCTTAGGATTTTTCCGTCCCAGTCTCCGCCTCGTACCGGGGGGGGGGGGATGTGATCGATCCCAGTAAAATGCATACAGGTCTCGTTACCTCCATGCACCGCGTTCACATGGCGGCCAATGGGGGTGTCTTGTTTGTGTCTTATATCCCCTCTATGTTCTCCAATCCTTTTCTTGAACACCCTGATCGTTTTACCCACGTATTCCTTCCCACACGGGCACACTGCTTTGTAGATTACTCCCCTTATTTTACAGTTGATGAAAGATCTTATCTCATATTGCTTACCATCATAACTGTTTTCAAAGTACTTAGTTGTTTCTACCGAGTTACATGCGACACACCTCCCACATTTGTAACAGCACTTGAGGTTAGATCTCAGCCAATTTTTGTTATTTTCAAAATGGCTGTGCACCAATCTATCTCTCAGTGATCTCGCCTTTTTGTAAGTAATCCTAGGTGTTTCTGGGATGAATGGACTAATGTCACTGTCCATTCTTAATATGGGCCAAAATTTGGCAAGAATCCCCCTCACCTGGTCTGCCCCACTAGTGAAAGTAGTGATTTCATTATCCTCTACCCCGTCTGGTGGTTTTATTTTTGGTGTCAGAAGTTTAGTTCTGTCCATCCTCTTTACCTCACTCCATGCCTTTTTATACTATCTTTTTCGGGTATCCCCTTTCTTTCAGTCGTTTTTTGAGATCCTCAGCCTGAGAGTCAAAAGCTTCCTCTGTGGAGCAATTTCTCCTCATTCTTAACATTTGGCTCTTGGGTATCCCCTTCTTTTGGCTGACTGGATGACTACTATCCCACCGTAAGAGGGAGTTGGTGGCCGTTTCCTTTCTAAATGTACTCGTTTGTAGACCACCTTGTCTTTCCTCTCGATTAGGATGTCCAGAAAGGGAAGTCTCATCTTACTCGTTTCAAAGGTGAAATGTAGACCCAGATCATTCCTGTTTAGGTCATTGACTACAGTACTGAACTCCTCCTCGGTTCCCCTCCATATCACAAAAATGTCGTCGATGAACCTGGTCCACAGGATCACCTTTTCGACATTTAGGGGGGGTGTTTCGCCAAAAACTGTGGTTTCCTCCCACCAGCCCAGGAGCAGATTAGCATACGATGGGGCCATGGAACTCCCCATCGCTGTGCCCTTGAGCTGGTGGAAGTACTTACCGCAGAACGTAAACACGTTTTTTGTCAGACAGAATTCCAGCACGTCTACGACAAATTTATTATGCCTCTCAAATTGTGTCCCCCTACTCCTCAGGTAATACCTTACTGCCTCCAACCCCTTGTCGTGATGTATAGAGGAATATAGGGCCTCAACGTCGATGCTGCATAGCAGCATATCCTCTTCCAAGGTAATACCCTCAATTTTCCTGAGTAGATCAGTAGTGTCTCTCAAATAGGAGTCTAGGGAGACCACAAATGGCCTTAAGATCTTGTCCACATATACACGTAGATTTTTAGTGAGGCTTCCGATTCCAGAAACTATCGGTCTTCCTTTCAAGGGGGTGGTACCCTTATGAAGGTTGCCAACACCAGGTGGTCAGGGTAAAGGAAATCATATTCCTTTTTGTCTATGATGCCCTCTTGGAGACCTCCGTCTAGAAGGACTTTGAGTTCATCTCTGAACGTTTTTGTGGGGCTACTCGCTAGGATGTCATAATTTGACCTGTCCTGTAAAATGCCATTGCACATCTCGACATACCTGTCAGTATCCATTATAACTATGTTTCAGCTCTTGTCTGACGGTTTTATAGTTATGGTCTTATCAGACTCTAGGGCGGTTAAACTAGTTATATCACTCTTTGTGAGAGTGTGCTCTCTCCACCCCAGTTAGCTTTTATCCAGCTTTTGGATCTCTTTTGACACCATGTTGATAAAGATATCAATAGAACTAAGATCCCCTGTTGGAGAGGGCATGCGAGTGCTCTTATTTTTAAGGTCTGTAAAAGGACCCACCCCACTAGTGGTATGGTCAGGGCTATCCAAGTTGAACAATAGTCTTATGTCTTCTAGAAGATCATCAGGGACCCCCAAATCTCTACAGGTCTTTTTGTCTTCTTTGGCAAAGTATTTCCTCCACCGCAGCTTACGAGCGAATAGGTTGAGGTCCTTTATCAACTCGAATTTATTTAAATCCGTAGTTGGAACATAAGATAGACCTCTACTTAACACTGCCATTTCTGATGGATTCAATTGCATAAGAGACAAATTAATGACCTGCAGTTTTTTAATTAGATTGGGGTCGGAGGAGGTACCTGGCCTGGCCGGTTCCTCAGGTGATAAGCCGGATCTAAAAAACTACCCCCAGGTCTCGGGGTGTTTGGCGGGGGGTGGTTGGGTTGAGATCCCTTCCCTCCCCGTCCTCCTCCCCTGCCACTCTTATTATTCTTACCACCTCTGTTCGACTTGCCTGGTCTACCTCCGTTTCTCCCTTCAGCTTCAGATTTATCTGTGTCACTGGAGTAATCCTCCGGTTCTGTATGAGGTTGTGCTCCCGTCCCTCTTGGTATGTACACGTACACGCGATTGTTTTTGAAGTCTTGTACGTCTCGGAGATAAAACTTATGCTTTCTCTCCTTGAGATGGTATTGAAACTTGTCAATCACGTTCTGTAACGCAAGTTCCTTGTTAGGAAAATCAGCTTCCCCTGAGAATTGTTTTGTTATTTCTTTCTGTTCTTTAAGGGACTCGTCTAATTTTGACAGCTGCTTTTTTTCTTCCTCGAGTAGGAGTCTCATCAACCTCACAGAACTCTGAGTCGCCTCCTCAGAGGTTGATGAGACGACAAGAGACAACCCGGTGAGACCTTTCTAATTTGGGAAGTGTGGGTTTACTGTGCTCTCGTTACATATATCTCTTTCACCTTAGAACCACAAGAGACAGTGCTATCTTGCACTATTTGTAGTTTTTATATTTTTGTTGACTCTATAGTCATTTTTATGAGATGACAAATAAAAGTTAAGTTTTAACCCCTTCAACCTTTCACCCTTTAATTTCATTATATTGTTGGGCCATTGCTTCACTTTACTGGTGTAGTAAGCCCTATACCCTGCTATCATTGCCGATTTCTTCTTAGAAAACTGCTGTAACTGAGCCATGTTTGTAGGCTGCCTTGCTCGCACCTGCCTTTTCAGCTTAGTCCATAAATTTTCAATAGGATTGGCTACTTCAAAACATTGACTTTTTTTTATCCTTAAGCCAATTTGTAACCAGTTTGGCAGTATGCATTGGGTCATTGTCCATTTAAAAGACCTATTTCCGCCCAAGCTTTAACCTACTGGCTGATGTCTTGAGATGTTGCTTCAGTATTGCCACATAATCTCCTTTCCTCATCATGCCACCTATTTTATGATGCGCACCAGTCCCTCCTGCAGCAAAACAACGCCACAACATGACGCTGCCACCGCCATGTTTCACAGTTGGGATGGTGTTCTTAAGCTTCCAAGCTTCTCACTTTTTCCTCAAAACATTATGGCCAAACAGTTCAATTTTAGTTTTAGTTTCGTCAGACCACAGGACATGTCTCTAAAAATGTAGGTCTTCGGTCCTGTGTGCATTTGCAAAAAATAATTTGGCTTTTTATGTTTCTTTTGGAGTAATGGGTTCTTCCTGGCAGAGTGGCCTTTCAGCCCATGTTGATACAATACTTGTTTCACTGTGGATAATGACACAATCTTAACTAGTTTTCGCCATCATCTTCACAAGGTCTTTTGCTTTTGTTATTGGGTTGATAAGCACATGTCGGACCAAAGCACGTTCACCTCTGGGACTAGATGAGTGAGGCACCTACAGGTATCTGGAAATTGCAACCAAGGATGAACCAGACTTGTGCAAGTCCACAATTCTCTTCCTGATATCTTGGCTGATTTCTTTAGACTTTCCTGTGATGTTCCACAAAGAAGCAGTGTGTTTCATGTGTGCATTAAAATACGTCCACAGGTGTATCTCCAATTAACTCAGATGTTGCCAATAAACCTATCAGAAGCTTCCAGACACATACTATCATCGTATGGACTGTTCCAAATTGTTTAAAGGCATAGTAATCTCATTGTATGTATAATTGTGGTTTTGCAGAAAATAATAAAAATGCCTTAAAACATTCTCTCTCTGTCTCTCTCTCTCATCAATCTGGCATTTGGCAAATATAAACAATTATGGTAATCCTAATTGACCTAAATCGGGAAAGGTTTATTCTGATTTCATGCCAGATAGTGAGAAAAACATGCATGTGTCTTTTTATATAGTGTATGGAAACTTCTGGTTTCAATTATATATATACTGTAACCTTTATGAAATTATGCAAGCTTTAAAAAGCGAAGGTATAACAACTTATTTATCTACAGAAAAAGCAATTTTCCCAGATCTTAACCAGAGCATCCTTATGACAGTAAATGAAGACCAGCAAAGTCCTATTGATGATAAAGGAAGTCCTCATTCAGCCATCCACCCTGATAAGATGCAGGTAAGACTTGCATTCTGCATGCCTAAATATAAGGGAAGACTATGATTAATTTCCATGACTATTTTCTTCTTATTTTTTAATCCTTTTCAAACTGTTATTTTATACATACAAACATATAAACTGGAAAAACTGAAAAACAGGGATGTTTAAGCCCAACCTCAAGATCTCTCTAGGAAAGCATAAAACAGGATATAGCTATTTTCCTCATGGAGAGGAATCTGCCTGCCAGCATAAGGAGACAGATAAGCTGATAAGGAGACTTATAGCCACAATGCTCCTCTGGGAAATATGCAAATTGTCACTTCCTGCCCCGCTCGCTCCATCCTGCCCCCCCGCCACCATCCTGCCCCGCTCACTCCATCCTGCCCCGCTTGCTCCATCCTGCCACCATCCTGCCCCTCGCCACCATCCTGCCCTGCAGTCTCCATCCTGCCCTGCTCCCACCATCCTGCCCCCCGTCTCCATCCGGCCCCCCCACCACCATCCTGCCCCGCCAGCTCCTTCCTGCACCCTTCGCTCCATCCTGCCCCGCTTGCTACCATCCTGCCCCCCGCCACCATCCTGCCCCCCGCCACCATCCGCTCCATCCTGCCCCGCCGGCTCCATCCTGCCCCACTCGCTCCATCCTGCCCCGCTCGCTCCATCCGACCCCCCCACCACCATCCTACCCTGCCAGCTCCTTCCTGCACCCCTCGCTCCATCCTGCCACGCTTGCTACCATCCTGCCCCCCGCCATCATCCTGCCCCCCACCACCATCCGCTCCATCCTGCCCCGCCGGCTCCATCCTGCCTCGCTCGCTCCATCCTGCCCCGCTCGATCCATCCTGCCACGCTCGCTCCATCCTGCCCCCCCGGCACCATCCTGCCCCCCCCGCCACCATCCTGCCCCGCTCGCTCCATCCTGCTCCGCTCGCTCCATCCTGCCGCGCTCGTTCCATCCTGCCCCGCTTGCTCCATCCTTCCCCGCTCACTCCAACCTGCCCCCACCACCATTTTGCCCCGCTTGCTCCATCCTGCCTCCCCGCCACCATCCTGCCCCCCCACCATCCTGCCCCACTCGCTCCATCCTGCCCCCTCCACCTGCCTCTATCCTGCCCTTCCCCGCTGCCTCCATCCTGCCCTCCTCCGCAGCTTCCATCCTGCCCCTCCCCGCCGCCTCCATCCTGCTTTTCTGGCTCTATCCTGCTCCTCTGGCTCTATTTTTCCCCGCTCGCTCCATCCTGCCCCTCCCTACCACCATCCTGCCCCCCCCCCCGCCACCATCCTGCCCCGCCGGCTCCATCCTTCTCCACTCGCCACCATCCTGCCTCGCCGGCTCCATCCTGCCCCGCTCGCTCCATCCTGCCCTGGTCTCACCATCCTGCCCCCCCCACCACCATCCGACTCCATCATGCCTCGCTCGCTCCATCCTGCCTCGCTCGCTCCATCGTGCCCCCCGGCTCCATCCTGCCCCCCCCCACTCCATCCTGCCCCCCTGCTCCATCCTGCCCTGCTCGCTCCATCCTGCCCCGCTCGTTCCATCATGCCCCCCCGACACAATCCTGCACCCACTTCCCCCCTTAGCTGATCAGTTTCCCAGGCAACGACAGGTCCTAAAGGCCTGTAGAACCTAGAAGACAGAGGTGGAGCGAGATGGCGGACAGGTGAGTATCCTCACTGAGGATTTTTTTATTTTTACTTTTACTGTGGAGGACCGGGGGCAAGGAGGAGCGGGGGGCCGTGGGGAGCGGAGTATCGCCATATACCATAGTGCTGCTATACATGTAATATAATGTACCGCCATGTACCATAGTGCTGCTATACATGTACTGTAATGTACCGCCCTATACTATAGTGCTGCTATACATGTACTGTAATGTACTGTCATATACCATAGCGCTGCTGTACATGAACTGTAATGTACCGCCCTATACTATAGTGCTGCTATACAAGTGCTGTAATGTACTGCCATATACCATAGCGCTGCTATACATGTAATGTAATGTACCGCCATAAACCATAGCGCTGCTATACATGTAATGTAATGTACCACCATATACTATAGTGCTGCTATACATGTAATGCAATGTACTGCCATATACCATAGCGCTGCTATACATGTAATGTAATGTACCGCCATAAACCATAGCGCTGCTATACATGTAATGTAATGTACCACGATATACTATAGTGCTGCTATACATGTAATGCAATGTACCGCCATAAACCATAGCGCTGCTATACATGTAATGTAATGTACCACCATATACCATAGCGCTGCTATACATGGTTCACTCACGCTGACTGAACAAGTTCTGTCAGTCACAGTATGTCAACTACATACATATTCTAGAATACCCGATGCGTTCGAATCGGGCCACCATCTAGTAATATAATAATAATTAAAAAAAAATAAAGAAGCATTACTGTCTGACTTACACAACACTAGGGGTAAAGCTGATTTTTCAAAATGTGTTTTTCAGAACAAGCAAACAGCAGAATTGAATGATATGTCTGTGCTTCCCTCCAAGAAAATGTCTTCTGAAGGTCACTCAGGGGCTTGTGCTCCATCGTTTACACTACTGTGTCCAGCACTGTTTATGTGGCTGTTAAAAGCGGTGTTGTTTATGTGACAGAAGAAAAGAAAGGCCAACAAACGAACATGACAGCACAATAATCATGGACATGCCTAAAAACACTGGTGTATGAACTGTTTTTTTCAACCTTGAACTTAGAGCTAAAGATGATTCACGAGGCAATAAGACTAGATGGTTTCAACAGCCTAAGCCCACCCACTGCAAAGACTTCATGATCAACAATCGCCTGGAGAGGACAGGGGCTGATGTATGTTAAGCACCACGTGTGACATGGTTATTGGAGCTGTAGATGTTGGAGTCTTTTACCAGAAGCCTCGAAAGCAAAGGGACACAGTCATGTGGATGCTTTACCAGGTTCATTATGTGTTCCTGCCAATGTGACTGCAAATTGTGCTCATTGACAATTGCACTAATATACTGTATAATGGAAGAAGAAGCGTTGACCATTACTGACCCATTGAAAGATCAATGTATTGGGATCATTCTCTGGTACGGACTGGGAAGACTGCTAGACATGTAAATTGTTTATGTGGACTCTTCAAGATACTACACTTCCCTCTAATCTGTGACTCAACTGAATTTACTTTGCTTTTTGAACACAGATGTATTAATATATACAGACCTGCTAACAACTGCAAAAGTCTAGTATTGAACATGGAAGCATTTTGCAGTGATTAGGTGTGGAAAGAGTGGACAAGTTTATGAAAATATTCTACAGTACATTCCAAGAAGCTGAAAATCTGCTTTCAGTGGTTATTTGTGATGTCTAGATAGATCAGTCCCACAGCTCAAGGGTGTAGACACATGAAAGCATTTTAAAGCGAAAGCTAATTTTTGGCTACATATGTGTAAAAATCTGTTTATACCGGCACTTATTAAAATTCACTGGCTTCAGACTGAGTGTAATAATAATTTGCCATTGTAAATTAAAAAGAAAGATCAGCAATAAATGATTTATTGTAGATCTTGATTAATTATGCCACCATTAAAATCTGGTAAATGTAAATACTTGAAGGAACATTTACATAAGGCATTGCTGCCCAATGCCAAGCTCTTGCTAAACAACAATAATGCTTATTTCCTGTTTGAGATTAGAATCATTGGGAATTACTTCTTAATTCAGGACTGGCAGAACAATTTGCAGGACTCTAGTCCATCAGCTGGGTCAGTAATCTGTGACTGTGTATGCCTCTCGTCATTCACAACTTTTCTTTGAGTAGGTGGGCTAGTGCGACATCACAATGATGACGTCAAATCAACTCAGTTACAGTGAAGAATTTGATCTCTTGCTGATTTTGTAAGTTTGCCCACTGACAAAGACATAGGCAGTCTATAATTTTAATGGTAGGTTAATTTTAACAGTGAAAGATAGAATATTAAAAATAAAATACAGACATCACAAATACTTCTTAATTCATAATCATTTATACATGGTTTGCAAAGAAATTCCATGGGACAACCCCTGTCTATATGCTCATTTGAACCAAAGTAAATAGCTCATAGACAGTTGCCATGATTTCCATGCAGTACCACATCTTTCTCTATCTGGCCAGACATGTCCTCCATCAGAGATAAAGCTGATTGCCGGAGGTTCGTAGAGAATGTACACATGATGTAATCAGCTGCTGGGAGATCGTAGAGATGGTAGACCTAATGTGATCAGCTGCTGGTGGATTGTAGAGAAGGTAGACCTGATGTGATCAGCTGCCGGTGGATTGTAGAGAAGGTAGACCTGATGTGATCAGCTGCCGGTGGATTGTAGAGAAGGTAGACCTGATGTGATTAGCTGCCAGTCGATTGTTGAAAAGGTAGACCTGATGTGATCAGCTGCCGGTGGATTGTAGAGAAGGTAGACCTGATGTGATCAGCTGCCGGTGGATTGTAGAGAAGGTAGACCTGATGTGATCAGCTGCCGGTGGATCGTAGAGAAGGTAGAGCTGATGTGATGAGCTGCTGGTGGATTGTAGAGAAGGTAGATCTGATGTGATCAGCTGCCGGTGGATCGTAGAGAAGGTAGAGCTGATGTGATCAGCTGCTGGTGGATTGTAGAGAAGGTAGAGCTGATGTGATGAGCTGCTGGTGGATCGTAGAGAAGGTAGATCTGATGTGATCAGCTGCCGGTGGATCGTAGAGAAGGTAGATCTGATGTGATCAGCTGCCGGTGGATCATAGAGAAGGTAGAGCTGATGTGATCAGCTGCTGGTGGTTTGTAGAGAAGGTAGACCTGATGTGTTCAGCTGCTGGTGGACATGCTTCTCTTTATAAAGGAATTGTCTTCATAAGATAAAAATATATCAAATTTCACCCTTCAAATAATTATCCGATATAGTAAACATGGGATCATCTGAGCACCCCAGCTAGAGTGACACTTATATAGGAGGAAAGATGGTAACGCCTCAAAATTTTAGTTTTGACCACCATCACACTAGTGATGTAGTAAAATAGTGATTGCATCTGACATTTTCAAGATCATTATTTTAGTTCAGAGATTATTTTGACAAACCTAAAGACACAATTTGCTTAGAATTCAGGGTTACAGTATGTAAAAACATAATTTCTGCACCTAATGCATAAAAATTAGAAGACGGCTTATATCCATTTACACAATATCTTTACCTGAATTTTCCTTTATCATTCATAACATAACATAACTGGTAATCAATACATATTAACGCAGAACATTCATCACTATCTAAAATAAGCTGAATATGTGTGTAAATTATAATATATATGTAAAATAAAGTAATAAATTAAATATCCTGCAGGAAAGTGTGTCATTTACTTACAGAAAAAAGACCAATAAATGTACATATTCTTTAAAGCAGGCTCAATGCAATCTTTGATTTATTATCAGTATGTTGCAAGAATTTTTTACATACCTTCAGAAAAGAAAAGCTTTATGACATAAATTAAAGGGAACCTGTCACCCCTTTGGGCATTCTAAACTGTGTCCACCAGCTGTAACATGATGTCATTGGGGTTCCTGTAAACCCTCTGTGTGTCCAGACGTCCCCATGTATACCTCAAAAATACATTTTTATTCTGTCTCGCGATGTATAGTAATGACCACTGAAAAGGTCTGGGAGGGTCTGCTCTCTGTGGTCCTCGCCGCCTCCCTCCTGCCTGGAATATCCGTCCCGCTGTTTTGAAATTGACAGGCACTACCCTCGCGCCTGTGCAGTGCCGCGTGTCACCGTGCTCCATTGAACATGCACAGTGCCTGAAGTCTCACAAGATTTGTGAAACCTCACGACTGTGCAGTTGAATCTCGCGAGACTTTGGGCACTGCATCTTCAATGGAGCATGGTGACCCGCAGCACTTTGCAAGAGCAAGAGTAGTGCCTGTCAGTCAACGGCCTTACACAGGAAGGGTGGCAATTTCAAAAGAGCAGAGCGGCTATTCCAGGCAGGGGGCGGCAAGGACCATATAGAGGGATCTCTCTTCAGTGGTCATTGCCATACAGCGTGGGACAGAATAAATGTTCATTTCTCAGGTATGAGGGGGATGTCTGGGAACATAGAGGGGTTACAGAAACCACAATTACATTATGTGTAAGCTGGTGGGCACAGTTTAGAATGCCAAAGGGGGTGACAGGTTCCCTTTAAAGGGTTTGAAAGGGTCTAATTTTTCAAGAAACAGTTCTTTTATTGTGCAACGAGTGTGGCTATTATACCTAATCCATAAAATATTATACGATGAAAAAAAACTTGCACTTTTCAATTTTAATAGTATTACAAAATAGTGCTGATGTACCTGCTATGATTGTGTAATCAACTCACACAGGATTGTCGTGCCATTCGCTCTCTCTACGCGACATCAGCTCTACAGTGTTGTGCCTAGACTGTATGGGCTCCTTGCAGTTCATGACTGCAGCACATACATTCTAGTGTATGGGCTTCTTGGAGGTTCTGACTACAGCCCATACATAATAGGCTCAATGCTGCAAAGCTAATGTGGATGATTCAGGAGGCGTCAATCATAAGAAGAGGTCGTGGAGAGGCGAGGCGGACGGCGTGACAATAAAGCCCATTGGACCGAAAACAGGTAATTATAATACAGAGCGGGAGACTTTTATAAAGTATTTATTCGGTGTACAGGGGCAGTCAGGGCATAATAGCCACCTTCATAGAATGCTGAAAGTGCTGCTGAAGGTGGGGCTTTTAGTTTAATAGCCAAAAATCTGGTGACAAGTTCACTTTAAGGTGTCTATGGACTTATTGAAGCTGAATAAATGTAGACAGATTATTTAGACTATAATTATCATTCACAGTGAATACAGATAATATTTTTACGGTATATTAGAATTATGGGCTGTAGACAGGTATCACTCATAATCATTTTTTATGGTTTTCCAATGGGTCTGTGAAAAATATCTGTCCGTGATTTTTTGATATGCCATCCAGAAAAAATACAAAGTCAAGTTGGCAACGCTGAGAGATAGCTTGGAATTAACTGTCTCTATATTATCAAAAACAGGGCTATTGTAAGGCGATAACATTTCTTTATGGGCTCCCTAGTAGACCTCCTCATATATATATGCTCGTCTGGGGGACCCAAGTAGAGGTGTTTTGCCCGTCTTTTAACAGATTAAAGTTTGTGAGATCACACTACTCTAATTAGTCTAAAAATATCAAATCTTTATTGTATACAAAGCAAAAAGTATTTAAGACATTACAAATACTGGAGTGCAGATATATACATACAGTGTCAGGTATTAGTGACTAATAGGAACTAAACTGTGGTTATCCTCCCTTCACAGAACATCCTGGTTCACACAGGTAAAAATCCAAGGGTGTTATAAAGGTTACACAATTCTCAAAAGGGATTAGACTAAATGAATATGTAGACTGATGTTATATGGGTTATTTATCAGTATACAGTATATCCTTAGTATAGCAGAGGGAAGGATATATTAGACAGGATGTGGCTCTCAATACAATACAAAACATCCCCCTTCACTATTTCCGTATCACCACCAAACCATGTACTCCATTGCCAAAATGCACTCGCACATACCCCATATACAAATTATTAACATAACCCAGATAGGCATCATCATAAATTGTAGGCAGACCCTTCCCACCAGGCTGGTAGCCCTATGGAAGGAGCACTATGCCAGAAATAATTGATAATAACATATTGAACAATATAAATTCAAGTACCAAGCAAATACAAATAAGTTTTTTTATTGTGCAAAAACTTAAAAAAAAAAAGATGGAGGTTACAGGAAAAAAACAGAACTTATTCCAGAAATTATTCCTGTTAAAAATGTGTGTACCAATACCTGACATTGTATACATGTGAAATAACAGAGAATGTTTGTATATATCTGCACTCCAGTAATGTCCTAAATACTTTTTGTTTTGTATACAATAAAGATTTGATATTTTAGACTAATTGGAGTAGTGTAATCTCACAAAATTTAATCTGTAATGGTACCTTTACACGCCGCTACCGACGGTAGCAGCAGGTAGGCACCGCACGTGCAGGGTGCGCGTTGCTAACGGTACCTGCTGCCGCAAATACACGCCGCCACAAGGTGCTCCACAGAAGGTATTTTCGTTCCCTGGAAGTGCCGACGGGTGCCGCAGGTTACCTTCTGTGGAGCACTTTCCCTGATTTACACGCCGCTACTACAAGGGAATATGGGCGTACATATTGTGCGCCGTAACTACATAGGCGTGACAGAGTTGTGTATTACGCGACGCTCGTACGGTTTTTGGACAATACAATAACATCATGATTGGACAGCCAGCTCTGGGAGGCTGGCTAATACATGACGCTATAGCAAATGTGTAGTGTGACTGGTCAGATCGTTAAATATGCCGCCCTGTGCAGGGACAGCCAATGGGTACACAGTAGTCCCCACCAATAGTCGCTGATGGGGCGTGGTATACATGACGCTGTGGCACGCCCCAGGGAACTCAAATACCGTACCTGTGCCCCGATTACACGCCGCTACCATAGGCATAATACCTGCTTGTTTTTCAGCACGGCTGAAAGACAGGTATCCAAAGAGACAGGAAGGTACAACCTGAATTACACGCCGCCACTTCGCGGTGTTTTGAAGGTAAAAGGTATAATTGTCTCCGATACCTGCCGGTTTCTACCTTTCGGTAGCGGCGTGTAAAGGTACCATTAAGAGATAGGCAAAACACCTCTACTTGGGTCCCCTAAACATGCAAATGTCTCTATTTTAGCCTGCATCACACAAGGAATGGTGACATACAATGCCACTTTTGTGACCGTTTTGATAAATGTCTGATCTGCTAGATTTTCACCATTTATTGTGAACAGGAAGTATTAAGGAGGATCAATTCAGCCATTATAGAGGAGATCATGATCAGAACTATGAGTGGTCTTGGAGCTTATCTATTGATATAGCACTCACTACAGAGCTTTACACTGCCTGGAAGGGACAATAGAACAAGAAATTAGTGTTTTAAGCTTTATGAAATGGCAAATGGATGAGCAGCTTAACGTAAACTAATGTTACCATATGCAAAAAAGTCAACTGAAATGGAAAAATCACACTCCTACATGGGATTGGAGCAGGGAAATTGTATTCCTCGAGTCGTGAATCTCATTTCACTATCTGGGTACCTAATTGGAACATTTGGGTTTAATGTCTGCTCAGAGAATGCTACCAATTAGTCAACATAATTCCCTCTACAAAATGTGGATGATGTGGGATATTTTTATGGGATTATTTTAGAATTTGGGCCAAGACCCTTATTCCCAAGAGCAATGTTAATGCATCAGCCTACAAATATATTTTACACAATTTCTTCTTCCAACTTTGTGGGGGATGATTTTCCCAATTTTAGCATAGCTGTGCCCCAGTGCTCAAAGTAAGACCCATAATAACATGGGACCCTACTCATGGAGAAATTTCAGATAGTTTTTTTTAATAGCTTAAAACTACTTGATATATGTAAAACGTTTGCACATCTCCTATTTGTTCTTAAACTTTGACTATTTAGGGATTTTACAGTAGCTGTTTGAAAAGTGCGTGAAGTTTAGCATAATAGGTGTAGCTATGAATGACTTGCCGGTTTCCTCAAAATATACTATTGAATGGAGTGCATTCTTTTCACTGACACATGCCAAGTGAACAATTCACCAAACTTATTAAGAGCCTTTCATAAAGACTGGTGTGCAAAACATTTTGGTGATTTGGTGCCATGGTTTGATGTCTTTGGTGAAGGAACTGGAGTTGAACTTCACAGTTCTGATCTCAATGTCATCAAATGTCTTTGGAATGAATTGGGAAGCACCAAGTCTGAGTCACCCTTTCTACCTCAACATCATTGCCTAACCTCATAAATGCTCTTTTAGCAGAATGGGCATACAATATGCAATAGATATGCTAAAATATTATGGAAAGACTCTCTACAACAGGGGTGAAGAACCTCAGGTCCCAGGGCCAAATGTGCCCTCGGGTAGATTCCTGGGGACCACAGAGCTCAGGCTGGCAACTGTCTGCCCTTTAAATCCAGTTCCCCAGTGATCTCTATGCCCCAGCCTTGGCCTCCCCAGTGAGATATATGCTCCCAGCCTCTCCTGTGATGTCTAGGGCTCTAGCAAACCTGGAAAAGAAGTTGAGAAGCAACATGACCAATATCCCCCACGCCAAAAAGAAGCAGCTCCAGCCATCACAGTAGGGGCGAGTTGATTCTTTTACCAAATATAGCGGGTAATTTTCAAGTTGATAATTTTGTACGGCCTCCAAAGGATTGCAGAAATTTCCAAATGGCCCTCGGGAGAAAAATGGTTCCCCGCCCCTGCTCTACTGGGATGGAGGCTTTTATTACTATCCAGGGTAATTATTAGTACAAAAAGCTCATAAAAGGTGTAATGTTCATGTGGCCACATATTGTCATAAGCCACTGATTCTTATGATGTTCGGCATCTACAAGTTGTTGCTGAGTCTTTTTAATAGGAATGTATATATTTACACACCATAGGACAGGAAACTTAAAAGGAATTTGTCACAAGGTTTTTATTTACCCTATGTGAAAGAAGCATAATGTAGGGGCAGAGACCCTAATTCCATTGATGTATCACTTACTTATATGCTTAGTGTCCTTTTTACAAAAAGTACTGTTTTATTAGCAGGAGCTTATCACTATTAGACTAGTAAACCTGCCATTTGGTCCAGCCAAACCCCCACCACTGATTGGCATCTTCTGCTTATGCACAATGTACACAGAAAGCTGCCAATCAGTGAACTTACAGAACTTAGCATTAAGAGAAATGGGAGATCTACAGCAGATAAAACAGTTTTTATTCAACATTGTGGCTTTGAGTAAAGTGGCACATTGCTGGAATAAATGTCTCTGTCCCTAAATTAAGCTTTTCTCAGATGGAGTAGTAAAAACCTGGTAACAGATTCTCTTTATTCAGTGCAAACCTCCTTACAAAAGAGGCTCTCCTTACTTTATTAATTATTTTACTTGTTCATATTGAACAATTAATTCCATAGCAATTTACAGAAATCATCCCATTGGGACTTACAATCTAAATCCCCTACGAGTATGTCTTTACAGTGTGGGGGGTAAGCGGAGAACCAGGAGGAAACCTACACATACACGGGGAGAACATGCAAACCCCTTATAAATGTTGTTCTTGGTGGGATTTAAATCCAAGACCCAAGTGCTGCAAGGCTGTAGTGTGAGCCACCACACTGCCCTAGGGTCAATCCAAGTATATACAGGAAGAACAATAGGCATACTCTTTTATCTCAAGCAAATAAGGGTGGCATGTCTAGTATCCTACAGTCACTTTTTAACGGACATTGTAATGGACTACTACTGATCGAAAAAAACTTGTATGTAATTATGGACTTCCTTAGCATGAGTACATATGTACATGTGTTACTTTATCTACTTGAAAGTGTGTTATGAATCTTTGAACTGCATAGAAAAAATGTGCCTTCTGTATATTCTTTAATATAAACCTTTTCCTGGAAGCAACAGACTCTGACTTAGGGAAATATTTTATGTTTTGATTATTTTACTGTTATACTAAATTATAAAAAAAAATGTAATAGAGCAATGTTAGTAATTTTAAAGCAAAGGAGACAAAAGAGGCGCAGATGTGTGTTATCGTTTGAAGATAAGTATTACGAACCCTGTGAGGGAATGTGCTCACCTTTCCCGGTTGTGATGACCCACAACCGGTATAATCGCTTAGATGGCTGCCGCTGGACCCAACACCTCCACGTGCAATGTGGCTGTTTATCCAATTTCACCAAAGGGAGTGGTGTCCTATCAGGTCTGCACTGCCGCCAAAAAGAATGAGAAGACACGGCTTCTTTCGTTCACCTTCTTTATTCCAACCAACGCGTTTCGGTGCCGTCCCTGCACCTTCCTCAGGAAACCCTGAGGAAGGTGCAGGGACGGCACCGAAACGCGTCGGTTGGAATACAGGAAGTGAACAACAGAAGCCGTGTCTTCTCATTCTTTTTGGCGGCAGTGCAGACCTGATAGGACACCACTCCCTTTGGTGAAAATGTTAGTAATTTTGACATGCAGTTAGGCATCATCTGATTTTTTTCTGGTGGGACCCTAGAACAGAAAGCTACCAAGCCAAGGCTTAAAATACTCTGAAATTCTGCAACCTCTACTGGGATCACTCTGCTTATGAATCGAACTAAGTATGTATTTTAAATTGTAATATATCAGAGTGGATGTTATTTATGAGTGGTGCAGTCTGAACCACAAATCCTATCAACCTGATCAACACTGATAACAATAAGAGTTGTAATTCATCAATATCCAAGGTGCCCTTCCTTTTACTGTATGTGCTATGAATAATGAAACCTGAAGGCAGAACCAGCTTTGTGCAGCTTTGAGGGATATACCGTGTCTTCAGAAACAAATAATAACACTTATTAAAGCTTACCTGTAATAAATTTAACTGCTAATAAATCTGTTCCTTTGAGAAGACCACAGGCATGACAGAAGTTTCAGGCTTGTATCAGTTCACAAAGACACTGCAGTCTAGAAATCTAAAATATAATATAATATCTATAATACCTATTAAAATACAAATATTGGTAGGCAAAGTCAGTTCTGAGTTCCAGTGGTGACAGCATTTATTGCAGTGGTGGACATATCATTGGTGCAACCTGTGCAGTCACACAGGGGTCCAAAAGATTCAGGGGTCCACCTTCACTTCCATAGGAGGGGACATTGTGCATTGTGATCAGCTGCTGGACTGAAAAGGACACATAGGGTATGTGCACATTGGACGGTTCTGCATCATTGCAGACCGTCAGAAAACCGGTGTAGAATTTCAGGAGCTGAAATTCCTGACCTCAGCAGTGTCCATCGTTTTTTTAGCGTTTTTTTAACGTTTTGTGTGCGGTTTATTAGCGTTTATACAGCATTTTCTCGGCAGTTTTCTTGGCGTTTTTAAGACTGTTTTTTGTGCACTTGTAAGCTAAACGCTCAAAAGAAGTCACAAGCTCAATCTTTGAAATCCGCTGGAAAACCGGTGAAGAAAGTGGAAAGGAGAAAAAAAAAACGTTCTAATGTAAACAGCGTTTTCTGAAATCCATAGACTAGCATGTTAATCCGACCGCTGGTTAGGATTAACATAAATTTATATAAAACCCAGCGTAAAACGCCGGCGGAAAACGCTAAAAAACAGCTCACAAAACTTACAATGTGCACATACCTATATACTGGTTTGCACAGTGATCTAATTTATTACAAAACTTTAGAATATGTTACATGTACTACATTGGAGAATAGGTCAAAGTAAACTTCTTTAAGGGGTATTCTAATTCAGATATCTTTGGCATATTCAAGAAATGTAGACTCTACTTCTACTACAAGCACTTCCATCCAGATTGGCTAGGCCTAAAATAAAATGTAAAGGTGACCATTAACGTGAGTGGCTCTTTTTACTTTTCATGAGCGTCCAGTAAACAGACCTATGATCTAGATATAGCTGTGGTTCCAAACAATTTATTGCATATAGGGGCCAATTCATTAAGACTAGTTTTGCTCACACCAGTTCTGACACTCTCTTGGCTTTCATACTAAAACAGACTTCTGGGTCATAAGAGAGCAGTGTGACTCAGAGATAACCGGCCCTGGATCCTTAAAACAGTGGCGGCGAGTATATTACCACACTACATTACATTCATGTACATACACATTTAACAAATAAAAAAGTTATTGGGAGTGTTTCTTTAATGAATTAGATCCATTGAATCTAAGAGTACTCCTTTAAGCCCATATTCACTATTACTGCTTTAGTGCTCTCTAAAATATTAACAAATATGAAACATAAATTCCTTCATTGGATTTACAAGATATGGTGAACATTCCCACCTGTTCTTCAAAAGGTTTCTGTTGATTTAATTTATAAAGATTAGTAGGATTATGATTCATCATCCTCAATTGTGGGGAGGACTTGAAACGCCTGCCCGTGGTCACAGTACGGGCATTTATTGCACACTAAAGGCACATAATGTTAGTTGAAGTGGTTGACTACAGTTGGAACCTAGCCTTATGTTTAGAGGAAACCTGTTACTTGAGTCATGGGTAGCATGCACAGAACTATTTTTCTCTGAAATGCTCTTGTGTTTCAGAGAAAGTATAGTGAAGTGTTCTGGCCATGGACCACAGCCAAAAATAAGGCTAGTCTGGAGCCACCCATAGGTAAAAATAAAGCTAGTCTGGAGCCACCCATAGCCAAAAATAAGGCTAGTCTAGAGCCACCCATAGCCAGAAATAAGGCTAGTCTAGAGCCATTCCCCTGTGGCTTTTCACAGAAACATCCCAGGTCACTGATAGGTCCATCACTATTGCAGAAATTTGTAAATCACCTAAAGCAGTGCCTGAAGAAACCATCCGGAGGTGGAGTAATTTCAATGAAAATTATTCCTGGCTGCAATTATTCAGCCATGCTCTCATTCATACTGCCCATGGTTTAACAGCATGAATCACCTGAAAGACTCCCTTGAAATCTGGCAGATAATAAGGAGGCATCATTGGCTAGGTTTTGCTTAGCAGTTTTTGTTCATATTTCTTTACTTCACTTATACAGCACCAGTAATTTTTACAGTCCTTTACTGACATCATTATCACTGTCCCCTTTGGGGCTCACAATCTAAATTCCCTATCATTATAATATCAACTTGAATAATTTCATATTTTCTTTTTGGTTTCCAATTCTTGTTTATTTGATTTCTCAGTTAATTGGAAAAAAAAAATACATTACAGGACTTCATCTAAATGGAAGCATTAGACAAATGTATTCTATTATTATTCTGTAAATTCTGATGTTAATTCATAGAGCCATACAGCTTTACAACTGTAGTTGTTGAAAATGAGTATTTTATCAAGAATAAAATGGAAAACATATTTTTTCTTTGTATCAAACTTTAATAATTTCCATATACTGTATGTCTTGGCAAGTGAAAGAACACAAAAAAAAAACGGTCTGGTGGAGCGCTAGATTGAGGGAACAAGGGGGAATCGTATAGTATCATCCAAATCTTTAGGTGATATCACCTGAGGAAGACAACATACTGGTTGTCAAAATGGTTTGTGGCATATAAGGGACCACCAATAAAAGGTTTGGATGATACTATACGATTCCCCCTTGTTCCCTCAATCTAGCACTCCACCAGACCATTTTTTTGTGTTTTATTTCCTTCATTCCCCCTGTGGTAAGTTTGGCAGGAGCTGCGGTGAGGAGGGGGCTTGTACAGCTGGTAAGGACCTGTGTTTGCTGGGATACCGGGCACAACAACACGGAAACTACAGGACCTGCAGTGACGAAATTCCTGTGGCAGAGGTCACGTGACGTCCGGACCAGAAATGCTGCAGGAGTAGCGGCAGTGAGCGAGCTGCAGAGCCCTGCACATAGGACCAAACTACAACAATTACCGGAGTTGTGTGGAGGCACACAACCCGCTAAGGTGACCAGGATTTTGGCCCCTACTTTAGCCCATTAATGTCCACAGGTGCTTTTCATTGCGCCCCAATTCTGTTCTTTATTACATTGGCAAGTGAAAGGAAATAACTAGCTCTACTAATGCTGAAATGAACCTGTGATTTCAGATTCGGCATGTTCTGACCATCTTGGGTGCTTTTTCCATATTTGTAGTCTTAATTTTTTTTCTGATTAAAAGAGAAAGCTATCTGAGTCTAAGTTTCCTAACGGAATCACTTATAATTTTTGATGGCAACTGCTGTCCTGGAAATGATTTCCACATTGCTTCTTCTTGAATGGTGAAATAAGCCATGCTGGTTGGCCATCCCTTGCATTCCTCCCGTTCAGTGTTCCTTTACCGTGACCCCCACATCCTTACCACTCACAGCTGGTCACCATACATTATCTTCCACAAAGAGGAGGGGAAGCTCAGGAATAGTTAAGTGCATTAATCAGACTAACAGCTCAGTGCTAATTTTCTTTGTAATGTAGTCCTATATTCCCGGTAAACAACCGCTTGCTTTCCCCTCACAGGGATCCAAGCCAAAAGCTGTCCATTAGTGTTGGAGAGATAAAGCTCTTAGAGAAATTGTGTCCTTTAGAAGATTTTAATGACATTAAAGTGTGCGCTAAATAATGAGAGGATGAGAGCTTCTTTTAAATTAATGACATTTGATAATTAAGAAAGAAAAGTCAGGAATGGACAACTGTATTGAGCAGTTTGTGAAGAAGCTGGCGCAATCAGGTTTCTTCCTATTATCCTTTATCCTTTGAAAATTATACATCTGTGACATTTAACATCTAAACATTATCACTGTAATTGTAATTTATCCTTTGGTGTCTAGAAATAAGGAACATACAAAATACCCCCATACACATCAATGGGTTGAAAAATGATCATTCATCTGTCAGAAGGATCGGTTCTTTGCTGGAAAAAAAAGAGAAATCACTTAAGACTGCATCGACCATAGTGAATTTTTCATTCAATGATCCAGCCAGTGCTCACCATAAGCCTACAATAATCTAATATGCCCTATCGGTATGTTTGACCTGTGATGATTGTTCATCGGTCAGCCACCTGTAGAAACACAAGATTGCACCGGTCACTGAGGTCACTGACTCAGCTGACGATCATTTGTTACCTTATGTATATGGCCTTTGGACTTTACGAAAAGTTTTGTCTCCCACTGAATTCAGTGGGAAGGGAACCTCCTATTTATAAGTTTGGTTAGGCTTCTGAGACCTCTCCCACTACTAACTTGTATTACATTGTTTATTCATCCTCTTGTAACTTGCTATAAACTTGAAAAAATAGCACATAAATCTGTGTTCTGTTTAGAACTATACAGCTATTAAAGATATGCTTAGGCTGGTGTCGCAAAACCGTTTTTTGGGATCCTCTGCAACTGACATACTAGACGCACTCGTACTGGTATTATCACTAATTCGTCACATGGATCAATTATGATACCGGTGTGGGAGCATCTCTTGCATCCGGTTGCGTACCTTTTTAGTATCATCTAACAAAGGTATTACCTAAAATATAACTTTCATTAATAATGTTAAAAATCGGACTATATGTCCTATACAATCAGAAGATACATGTAAAGGGGAGGAGGGGGATATATATGATAGTGCCCCTAATCTCTCCCTGTATTTTACCTTCCTAGCAACGGAGTTTTCAACATATACCCCAGGTGTTCCCGTTCCAAGTCAACTGACCCTGCTGACCCTTTCTAGGGCGATAGCGGGACAAGGTGTTTTCTGACTAAGTAGATCACCCAAATATGATGTTATTAATGATGTTAATGATGGGCTAAGATCAATGTACCAGATGTCCACTCTGATCTTTAGAATTAGGGTCTATCCCTGAGACATAATGGTGTTCAACAGATCACCTTTGTTACTGGATGATGGGTGTGATGTTATGAATAGTGTTATCTCTATGGCTCCTGTTTATTTATCTGCTCAAACCAGTCAGCAGGACATTTTATGTATTTATAACCAGTTATAACAGCAATACCACATTTCTACAGAAACCAGTCCTGGTTTTACACTATTCCACTCCAAGTCACAAAAAAAAAAAAAAAAAAAAGACATCTACCATCATCTATGTTCCCCTAGTCAGAGATTTATCCCCGTCACCACCAAACTGATCAGTGAAAATATGATATATAGGAAGGGTATACCATACTTTACAAATAAAATAAGGCCCTGTATACTAATCTGGGTCAGATGTCTGGACACTTATCTGGGTCAGACATCTGACGTCACCACAGGTCCTGTCAGAACACATCTCACTTGGAATCGGAGACCGAACACCGGAAAAGGCGTCGGAGGGTAAGTATTTCATTCTTTTTTATTTTTCATACATTTGCCTCTGTTTAATTTACATTTCGCAGTGTATATTAACACACTGTGGAATCTAATGGGCGGCCACAGCTGTCACAGAGGGGAGGAGGAAGCAGGATTCTTCCTCCCCTCTGGGAAAATACGCAGGAGCAGCTGCGTAAACAATTGACATATCAATTCTTTACGGAGCGGCGCTTTCTCCCTGAAAACGCAGTGCGTATTTATGCGCAATGTCTGCACTGCAAAGTGAATTTCACATACACTTTGCTGGCAGACAAAAGGCACATTGCGTATTTTGAAAAGCGCGCGTAAAAAAGCGTGTGTGAATGCAGCCTTACATAGTATTCTGCTTTTGCTGCTTTTATGCAGACCTGTGTGCGCTCTATGGTTACATTCAGTAAACAAACCTTGTGTAGATGGGCCTTGCATACTGCCTCTTCTTCTTGTTCATCTATGGAATAAAAAAATGTAGAGAACAGATGGAAGTACTGCTCTGGAGTTGTTTGTAGCCTGTTTCAATAAAAAAAGCATAGGATCTGTAGACTGATAACTGAAAAATGTTAATCAATATTACATACAAAGCTGCTTTTTGTATATGAGATATGGTGCAACAGTGCAATAAAAAATTGGTACATTACTTACTCTTGATAAATTACACGAGAAGATCTGGATTTGCTAACACAATTTGGTATACTGGGAGGCAAGGTGATATTACTTTTGCTGTACACACTATGAATAAGATATATGAAACCACGTACTGGAGACTTGCTCACCATCGAACATGTCTTCCCACAAATGACTCCAACTCATTTAGCAACTGCATCTAAAAAACCACATCAGTATTTTCAATCCATTAAAAGGAAGCATGCAAAGTAGAAAACAAACCAATTATCCCAATATGAATCCAATGGCCAAACTAGTATCAGGCTAGTTATTGAAATGGCAGCTGAACTTGTCTCTACATTTTTAATTAGCAACACAGTGATTATTATTCCATTTCTTTCTCCTCTTTGGTCCTCTAGGACTTCAGTGACCATACAGTGGTAATTCACCCTCATATATTTTATATTGTATCTTGAATGTCAAACTGTTCAGCAACTGAATTCATGACATGAGACCCAAATGCCCAATTAGACTAAATTCCTGCCAGCTTCTCATATAGACTGTTATGGCCACTTTACACACACCAACTTATCTGTCCAACTTCTGACCAACTTGCTGGTTGCAGTGAAATCATGGAGACATTGTTCCATTTTTACACAGCCACAAAATAGAACAATGTGTCCATGATTTCACTGCAACCAGTAAGTTGCAAGTGAAATTGAAAGCAATGTTGCGACATGTAAAAAAAAAAGATCTGCTTGTGCTTAGGAAAATTTCGCATGAAAACATTGTCAAGTTTTCAACAACAAAAAAAAAAGCTGCACAAATGGATCACTTTTTTGCTACGTTTGTGCTGCTTTTGTGCACATACAAATGCAGCACAAAGGGGACACAGAGACAGACATACAGACACACAGACAGATAGACATACAGACACACACACAACAGTCCCTCCAGTGATCTCTCGGTGACCCGTGATATCTCCCTTCCGGATTGGTACTTCCAGAACCTGTGCACCATGTGACAGAAACCTGATCAGAGAAAAATGCAGCTATCGGCACAACATTTCAGAAGTCTCATAGACTTTGCTGGGATGGCAAAAACTGATCCGTTTTTGTGCAAAAACCGGATCAAAAATTCCCAATTTGCACATAGCCTAAGGGTAGCTGTACACGTCGCAACATTGCATGCAATTTCACTGGCAATTTGCTGGTTGCAGTGAAATCATAGACACATTGTTACATTTGTAAACAGCAACAAAATAGAACAATGGCGAGGGTCACATTTCAAACATGAATTGCATTCACCGCATCCAGATCCGGATGCGGTGAACGCAATGCCGGTCACACACATTTTTCTCCAAAAATGTGTGCTGAATACCGCACAGCAGTAACCGGATGGCTCAGGATGTGTAATCCTGAGCCATCCGGCAACTGCATAGTTTGCTGATCCCGGCTATTGCCGGGATGAGCAAACTGTCCTATGCCTATTAAAGAGTTAAATTTACTACCTAAAGTAATGTTTGAGGACTCTAGGGGGGCTTAGACCCCCCTAGAGACCGGCCGCCTACTCCGGTGGTCTTCTTCTACAATATCCCCAATGGCACGGGCTCCTCCGAGCTCCGTTCCAGTCCCCAAAACTCCCGCCCCCCCGTATCACTATACAGGGGTGCCTGCACCCCTCTTGTATAGTAATTCCTGTATGTGGGCACAATGATTTATTAAAGTATAGATGTTAGGTCATATTTACTTGTCCTCGTCGGCACTCGGCAGTGGTGTTGGAAATCCATGGGCGGGGCTGTTTGCTGCAGCCTCCACCCCCTCATTCCTCATGGCCGCCCCCTCTGTGCTTCATCCAGTGTTGTGAGGGTGGCCGCGTCATGAAAGGGGCGGGGTGAACCGCGTCACACCGTTCGCCCCGCCTCTTTCATGACGCGGCCGCCCTCACATCACTGGATGAAGCACAGAGGGGGCGGCCATGAGGAATGAGGGGGCGGAGGCTGCAGCAAACAGCCCCGCCCATGGATTTCCAACACCACTGCCGAGTGCCGACGAGAACAAGTAAATATGACCTAACATCTATACTTTAATAAATCATTGTGCCCACATACAGGAATTACTATACAAGAGGGGTGCAGGCACCCCTGTATAGTGATACGGGGGGCGGGAGTTTTGGGGACTGGAACGGAGCTCGGAGGAGCCTGTGCCATTGGGGATATTGTAGAAGAAGACCACCGGAGTGGGCGGCCGGTCTCTAGGGGGGTCTAAGCCCCCCTAGAGACCTCAAACATTACTTTAGGTAGTAAATTTAACTCTTTAATAGGCATAGGACAGTTTGCTCATCCCGGCAATAGCGGGGATCAGCAAACTATGCAGTTGCCAGATGGCTCAGGATTACACATCCTGAGCCATCCGGTTACTGCTGTGCGGTACAGGGAACCGCTGCGAAAACTGCTGCCTGCATGATTTTTAACGCAGGCAGCAGTGCCGGACACGGCCACCGGATGGCTTGTGAAGCCATCCGGTGTTTTGCATTGGCTCCTATGAGGAGCGTTTCCTGGTCCGGTTTTGAGCTTTTTGAAAGCTCAAAACCGGATCAGGATTCTGAAAAAAAAACGGAGATGTGACCCTGGCCAATGTGTCCATGATTTTACTGCAACCAGCAAGTTGCAAGTTAAATTGCATGCAATGTTGCCACGTGTAAAGCTACCCTAAAGGTACCTTTACACCCGCAACTACGGTGTAGCAACCAGAGGCAATCGGGATTTTCATCACGGTTGCCTTAAAATTGCTACGAAATTGCAGCGTGTAATTGTGGAACCTGGTGGTGATTTTCGAAGTTGCTCCCGGTTGCAGTTTCAGAGCATTGTTCAAAAACCAGAGGCAACCCAGAAGGTGAATTGCCCTGGTTTTGGCGTGTGAACGGGCGATATGGTACCTTTACACGCAGCTACAGGTAACAGGTTTTCCACAGGCAACTTACTGGCTGCAGTGAAATTATGGAGACATTGTTCTATCTTGTTGCTGTGTACAAATGGAACCATGTCTCCATGATTTCACTGCAGCCAGTAAGTTACCTGTGGAAAACCTGTTACCTGTAGGTGTGTGTAAAGGGGCCAATAGGGATGGAATCTGCGTCACCTAGTGATTTCCCAGAGTCGGGACACAGCGTGCTGGATACCGCACCCCATCAGTGATGATTGGTGGGGGCTACTGTGTTTCCATTGGCTGTCCCTTCACAGGGCGCCATATTTGAAGAGCTGTCCATTCACACTACACAATTGCAATGGCGTCATGTATTAGCCAGCCTTCCTGCGCAGGCTGTCCAATCATGACGCTATTGCGTTGTCTAATCAGCGTGTTTGGGGCGTGGAATACACAACTTTGCCACGCCTATGTTCTTGGGGCGCTGCACAGGTACGCCCACACTTAGTGATTGCGGTGTGTGAAGCGGCGTCGGGACTCAACTGGATGTTTCCCGCAGGATCCGTGCCAACTTCCGGGGAGCCACATTCCCTTAGGTTGAGGGCGCAATTGCGGCGTCTAAATGAGGCATCGGCGATCGGTATCAACCGTCAAAAACGTGCACGCGCACGTTCGGTTGCCACTGATCGCCGGTGATAGTGTAAAGGTACCTTAAAGGTACCCTTAGGGTAATCATGGACACATTGTTCTATTTTGTTGCTGTGTACAAATGTAATAATGTGTTCATGATTTCACTGCAACTAGCAAGTTGCAAGTAAAATTGCATGCAATGTTGCGACGTGTAAAGGTACCCTCAGAGTATGTGAGCATGTTGAATATTTGGTTGTAGATGTCCTGTCAGAAAAACACACTAAAAACACAATGCGTTTTTACACGTTTTTGATGTGTTTTTCATGTATTTGAGGTGGAAAAGCACTGCAATAATTGACATGCTGCAGATTTATTTCTGCACTAAATCTGCAAGTGGAAAAAAGCCACATGTGCACAAACTTCACTGGCATAAGCATTGCATGCAATTTTGTGACAAAATTGTACTAAAAAGTGGATTAAAAAAGCATCAAAAACGCACTGCGTTCACAAGCCATATAATATGTGGTTATTGCTAATATTTGAATACTAAGGGCTGGATTTCCATTCTCCTTATACAGAACTCTAATGCCTTATCTCCTGCACTTGTAACTAGCACTGCTAGAAGAATCTGGTAGTCCACCATGCATTCTATGCGTGCCCTCACACTGCGGCGTGATCCGGTCCGGAGCTGTCTGGGATGACCCTGACAGCCAAGGACTGGATCAGCACACAGGACTGGAGGGCTAATATGCCACCAAGGTTTCTTTAACAGGAAGTGCCCTAGCAAGTGGCCCTTTCCCACACTGTCTCTCGAAATGCCAATGGAGTCGCAGGAATCCAATTGAGACATCACAGGGCTTTACGTAGCCAAGTCCACAAACCAATATGTTTCTGAAATGCATGCTTTCATTTACCAGGGATCCTTAGGACTTTTGGGACCTCATTGTCAGGTCGGAGTAGTTTTGGCACTTAGTGTTATGTCTAGGAACATAGTTTTAGTGTATTCATGTCATTATGCTCGGTTAGTCTTTTGTATATACAGTTTTTTTCAACTCTAGTGGATTGAGATTTTCTATATTGCTGCAGGTTGTGTTAGAAATTGTAGTTGAGCGCTTCCAACTCAGGAGTGGATCAGGTCTGGTGCTGGTCATAAGTGCAACCATTATTCTGCTGGCCCTGTAAGTACACTCCATCAGCCTGTTCACCCTGTGGGCAGGGCTTCCACACATGAAGGTAACACGTCCCAATCTGAGGAAGATGCGCATAGGGAAATAGTGGAGTGTGTGGGACGCAGGAAGCCATGACTCGCATGGGTTGTCAGGCAATGCACCTGAGTGTACTAATAAAGTTTTAGTAAAGCTAAATACCAGGAAGTATCAAAAACAAAGCATCTGACACACCATAGGCTGTATTCACACACAGTGCTTTTTTTGCGCTTTTTTGCGTGGGCGCTTTTTCCAGCGTTTTGACCCGTGCAAAAAAACCCCGTAAAAATACGTGGGTGCATTCATACACCGAGTGTTTTTACGGGGCTACTTGTTCAGTGATGTCACAGAGGGGAGGAAGAATCCTCTTCCTCCTCCCCTGTGTCACATCTGTCATAGCCCCCATTTGATTTCGCAGTGTATTATACACTGCAAAATCAAATGTAAAATAATGCCAAATGTATTAAAAATAATAAAAATTCTTATACTTACCCTCCGCCGGGTGATCGGTAACCGGGAGCCGGGAGCAGGAGCAGGTATTAAGCCTGCAAAGACCTTGCATGATGTCATAATGACATCGGCGCTGTGATTGGCCCACTCACAGTCATGTGATATGTGATGCGCATATCACATGACCGCGAGCGGGCCAATTACAGCGCCGATGTCATTATTACATCATGCAATGTGCGTGCAGGTCGATGCCTGCTCCGGCTCCCGGTTACCGATCACCTGGCGGAGGGTAAGTATAAGAATCTTTATTATTTTTAATACATTTGGCATTATTTTACATTTGATTTTGCAGTGTATAATACACTGCGAAATCAAATGGGGGCTGTGACAGATATGACACAGGGGAGGAGGAACAGGATACTTCCTCCCCTCTATGACATCAGCGCCGGCGTATTCCCACTGGAATTACGCAACGTCTGAACGGCAGTGCGTAATTCCAGCGGTTATCATGGGGCCTATGGGTGAAAGCGCGCAAAAAGGCGGAAAGAATGAACATGTTCATTCTTTTTATGCACGTTTTTTCTCCCATAAAAGCGCAGCCAAAAATAGCGCTGCGTGTGAACAGCAAAAGTGAAAGTCCATTCACTTTGCTGTGAAACACAGATGCAGGTGCACATTGGGGAGAAAAGCGCATGCAAAAATGCGCGCAAAATAGGCACTGTGTGAACGAGGCCAAAAAGTGACAAAAACCATAGCATCAAAAAATGCATGTTAAAAAAGCGCACAGAAAAATGAAATTAAAATGCTAATGACCTAATTTAAATAATGGGTGCAGAAATTCTGCAACATCAAAAACTCATCAAAAGAACATTGTGAGAACTTAGCAGCCTTAGGGTGCGTGCACACGATCAGGAGACGCAGCGTTTTGGACGCAGCGTCTTTGCGCTGCGTCCAAAACGCTGCGTTATACAGTAGAAGCATAGTGGATGGGATTTCTAGAAATCCCATCCTCACTATGCGTAACCCACCCGCAGCGTCTTTGAAGCTGCGGTGCGGGTTGCCGGGAGTCCGCTCCTCCGCAGCATGTTCATTTCATGCTGCGGAGTCGGAAGCGGCTCCCATCGGGTGACTGCAGAGAGAAGCCGCCCCGCACCCGCTGCACAAGGTGAGTACAGGGCGGCTGCGGTCTCCCTGCGGCCACCCGCGGCTTTCCTCAGGTCCGGAGGAGCTGCGTCCAACACGCAGCTCCTCCGGACCGTGAGTACATACCCTAAGGCTGGCTTCACACTGCAGTTTTTCACTGATCAGTGTCCATCCACTTTGTGTGCCAAAACCAGGAGAGGAACCAGGAGAGGAACTTGCAGAGATAAACTATAATTCAAAGACTGACACCTGTTCTGAGTTTTAGAGACACTCCTGGTTTTGGCACACAAACATGATCGAACCTGATCAGTGAAAAGACTGCAGTGTGAAGCCAGCCTTAGGGCTCACTCACATGTGCATATGAATCGAATGAGTACAATCCAATAAAAAAAGGCATTGCACTTGGATCAATGTTATTCAATGAGGCAATGCAGATCTGCAATTATTATTGTCTTAGCTGTATTTGGCATGAGAAAAAAATGCAGCATTCTCTGATTTGATTAAAAAAATTATATTTTTGAAATTGTTTCTCATTATTTTATAGTACTGTAGTTTTATAGGAAGGAAATTTTACTTTTTCTTTGCCTCTAGAGTTTAGGCACATAGAAATACGGCACACTGTATTTCACAGATGTATCTTTATGTTCCAGTATATTCTGCTTTTGGGTTATCTGTATGTAATGTACCTAAAGATTACCGAATTATCCCATCTCTTCCTGTTTGGGATATAGCTTGTTGGTAAAGCTGCTGCCTACATATGGGGAAATCATGTGTTTGGGTCCTGTGGAGACTGAGCAAAAGGAGAATTATTGGTTTCATTTGTGCTCATTTAGTGAAATGCTAGCCCCACCTGAAACATAAACTAGATATCCAGTGATTAGAGGTGAGAGAAAGTCAGAAAAGTCCTGCTAAATTTGGGATAGTTGGGAACTGTACAGTTGGCATATAAGACTGAGTCAAAATGGTGTGCCTCCCTTTTTCTAGATAGAGCCACATGGCTCGATGTGGACATAGTTTAGTCCTCACTCACATGTGTTTTCACCTTTCTTTTTCTTTCCCTTTCTTTTTCTGCTTTCATCTCCTAATTTCCTTCCCCCTTTATTCCTCTTTTCCCCTCATCCTACCCTACTTACCTCTCACCCACCCTGGACTGGGACATCACATAAAATGAGACATCAAGGTTAATGCTAATATGACGCACATATCTGATTTAAATTGTTGCTCTTTCAACGTGAGAGGATTGAACAAACCTGAAAAGAGATGGCAGGTTTTGATAGCGGCAAGGAGGTCCAAAATCCATATCCTGTTACTACAGGAGACACACTTCAGATCCGACGCTCTCCCAAAATTTAGTTCCAGAGACTTCCCGACCTGGCTGCATAGCACCAATCCTATATCCAAGTCTAAGGGAGTGTCGATAGCCTTTTCCAGGTCGTTTACTCCAGATATTCTAGACCAGAAATTAAATCCAGGGGGAAGATACATCTTTATTAAAATAGCTTGGCAGTCTCATACCTATGTCATAGCTAACCTGTATTATCCTAATAGACATATGCTTCGATTCGGCACCAGGGTCCGAAGGTCACTTGACGAGTTCGCTGGCACCACACCTATCATCTTGGGGGGAGACTTCAACTTCAAATCAGATCCGAAAAGAGACACCTTTGCTGGTAAGTCATATTTATCGGTACCATCTCTCCACCAACTATCTAAGCAATGGGATCCGTTACGTTTGTAGATGACTGGCGCATATTGCACCCAGACGATAAAGATTTTACATTCTATTCACAATCTCACCTCGTGTATAGTAGGATAGACAAATTTATGATATTTCACTCATTACTGGATCGGGAGGTCAGATCTTCTATAGGAAATATCATCTGGTCAGACCACGCACCAATATACATCTCCATGAAACTTGGTTCGCTAATCAGGAGGGACTACACATGGAGACTGAATGAGTACCTCCTAAAGGATCCCTCCAGTGTGGGAGACCTGACATCTGCGATCCAGAATTTCACAGTAGATCACAAACATGACACCACGTCCCCCCTGTCCAATGGGAGGCTCTCATAGCGGTATTGAGAGGTATCCTGATTTCACATGGGTCTAGAATCAAGAAGTTAAGGGCGCAGGAAATAGAATCCCTGCTTCAGGAAATCTCTGAACAGGAGGCTAAACATAAACTGGATCCTACCCCCACCATTTACGCTCAGCTGTCCACTACAAGGCACAAATTACTCACTATTCTGGACCAAAAGGATAACATACAAAGGGACAGGGTTAGCGCAAAATACTATTCCCTAGGCAACAAATCTGGCAAGTTACTAGCCCGAGCACTTCACCCTAGAACACATCGTACCTTTATTTCACACTTGCTGACATCTACAGGAGACAAAATACACTCTACCAAGGAGATGGTGGGATGCTTCCGCTCCTTTTATGCATCCCTATACGACATACAGGGAGAGGGGTCGGATGTGCCTAATGTCACACCCAGCCGACCATTTCAAGATTACATCAAAAAATTTGGTCCCCCTCCCATATCCGAAAAAAACGCGATGGACCTCGGATTTTACGATAGACGAGGTGATAGAAGTGATTAAATCACTCAAGAGGGGAAAGTGTCCTGGGCCAGATGGGTACTCCTCGGGTTTTTACAAGATGTTTTTGGATGCCCTGGCCCCTCGGTTCCTAGAGGTGTGCAATAACGTATCCAAGGGGGAGAACTTCCCTCCCCAAGCCCTGATGGCCCACATCGTGGTCCTCCTGAAGCCCGGAAAGGACCCATCACTATGCGGCAGTTACAGGCCAATTTCGCTAATGAATATAGATGTGAAAATGTTTTCTAAATTAATATCAAATAGGTTGAAAACACATATGCCCTCCCTGATAAATATAGAACAGGTGGGTTTTGTCCCCGGAAGAGAAGCTCGAGATAATGTGATTAGATATACCGCTCATATTGATAGAGCGAGGAGGAAGGGGACCCCCATGTGCATCCTGTCCATTGATGCCGAAAAGGCCTTCGACAGCGTGCACTGGGGCTTCCTCTTTGAGTCCCTCACGCACATAGGTCTGGAAGAGGTATTGCTCCAAAGAATTAGAGCCTTGTACACGGCCCCAACGGCAAGGGTTCATGTCAATGGATTCTTATCCGAGCCCTTCCCTATTAAAAACGGTACACGCCAGGGGTGCCCCCTTTCACCTCTAATATATATCATTTGCATGGAGTCCCAGGCTGAGGCCCTCAGATCTAAACCGGCAATTCGGGGAGTGGAGACGAAGCACAGAGAGCACAAACTTGCACTGTTTGCAGACGATTTGTTGTTATTTGTAACGAATCCTCTGATATCTATTCCTAATATTATGTAGGAGTTATCTACCTATGGCTCTTTGAGCAATTTTAAAATGAATGCCTCCAAATCAGAAGTGCTCAACGTCTCCCTCCCTGACCTGGTGGTGACCTTACTAAAATCGCAGTTCCCCTTCACTTGGAGACGAGATGACCTCACTTACCTTAGGATGAAACTGACAAGGGACCCGAATGACCTGTACTCACGTAACTCCTTGCCTTTACTTTCCAAACTGGAGAGAGAGCTGAGAACCTGGAATGGCCTTGCTTTATCATGGTGGGGGAGGATCCACTCCATCAAAATGGACCTGCTGCCCCGACTTCTTTACCACTTCCAAGCCATCCCAATAGCTTTACCTGCCTCCTTTTTCTCAAGGCTAAAGACGATGATTACTCGATTTATATGGACCCACAAACATCCCCGACTTTCCCAATGCCTCCTGACTGGGGGAGTGGAGGAGGGGGGAGTGGGATTGCCCAACCTGATGATCTACCACCTAGCGTCTCTAGGTAAATGTGTGCTTGACTTGTTTAGAAGGGAGGGGAGACAATTATGGGTGGATGTTGAGATGTCAGATGAGGGGGATTATCCGTTGGCGGCGATGTGGCTCTTCCACACATGCCCATCTACACATCTGCCCTTTATTTCGACTCAATTACTTTCTTTTCTCAAAAAGAACAATTCCACCCTCCATCTGACGACACAGCCAGGGCCCCTGACTCCGTACTTGGTAACCCTTCCTTTCGGTGGGAGCCCAGTGGTGACTCTATTCTGGGAGTCCCCTGCCATCCCAGCCCGGTAGTGAATGACTATATTACCCATACAGGGGTGAAGACCTTGTCAGCCCTATTTCAGGTGACACCTATTCCCCCAGGGGCATGGCTGCAATATGCCGCGCTGTCTGGTTTCATTCGCTCCCTGGGATGGGAGGCAGTCAGTAGACCTCTGACGGCCTTCGAACAGCTATGCATGACGAGAGAAGTGGTCCCACATACAATCTCGGTATTATATACCATGTTCAGGAAAGAACGTAATGTTACTGACCCATACCAACCCAAGTTTAACCCTTAAGGACCGAGTCACTTTGCAGCTTAATGACCGGACCATTTTTTGCAATTCTGACCAGTGTCCCTTTATGAGGTTATAACTCGGGAACGCTTCAACGGATCCTAGCGATTATGAGATTGTTTTTTCGTGACATATTGGGCTTCATGTTAGTATTAAATTTAGGTCGATAATTTTTGCGTTTATTTGTGAAAAAATAAAAAAATTGGCAAAAATTTTGAAAATTTAGCAATTTTCAAATTTTTTATTTTTATTCTGCTAAACCAGAGCGTTATGTGACACAAAATAGTTAATAAATAACATTTCCCACATGTCTACTTCACATCAGCACAATTTTGGAAGAAAAAAAAAAATTTGGTAGGACGTTATAAGGGTTCAAAGTTCATCAGCAATTATTCATTTTTCCAGCAAAATTTACAAAACCATTTTTTTAGTGACCACATCACATTTGAAGTCCTTTTGAGGGGTGTACATGACAGAACACGCCCAAAAGTGACACCATTCCAAAAACTGCACCCCTCAAGCTACTCAAAACTATATTCAAGAAGATTATTAACCCTTCAGGTGCTTCACAGGAACTAAAATAAAGTTGAAGGAAAAAATGGACATTTTAATTTTTGTAACAAAAATGTTCTTTTAGCCTCAATTTTTTCATTTTCACATGGGCAACAGGATAAAATGCATCCTAAAATTTGTTGGGCAATTTCTCCTGAGTACACCGATACCTCATATGTGGTCATAAACCACTGTTTGGGCGCACGGCAGGACTGAGAAGGGAAGGACCGCAATTTGAATTTTAGAGCCAATTTTCCGTTCAAAAAGTGAAATGGCGCTCCTTCACTTCTGAGCCTTGCCGTGCGCCCAAACAGTGGTTTATGACCACATATAAGGTATCGGTGTACTCAGGAGAAATTGGCCAACAAATTTTGGGATGTATTTTATCCCTTTGCCCATGTGAAACTAAAAAAATGTAGGCAAAAAGAAATTTTTTGTGAAAAAAAAGTGTTTTTTTAATTTTTATGGATGAATTTGTGAAGCATCTGGGGGTTCAAAGTGCTCACTATGCATCTAGATACCTTCCTTAGGGGGTCTAGTTTCCAAAATAGGGTCATTTGTGGGGGAGCTCCAATGTGGAGACACACGGGGACCCTCCATACGCGACATGGTGTCCGCTAACAATTTGAATGGAAAATGAGCTCAAATTGTTAGCGGACACCATGTCACGTTTGGATGGTCCCCGTGTGTCTCCACATTGCAGCTCCCCCACAAGTGACCCCATTTTGGAAACTAGACCCCCCAAGGAACGTATCTAGATGCATAGTGAGCACTTTGAACCCCCATATGCTTCAGAAATTCATCCGTAAAAATGAAAAAGCACTTTTTTTTCCACTAAAAAATTATTTTTTCATTATTACGGACCAATTTGTGAAGCATCTGGGTGTTCAAAGTGCTCACTATGTACCTAGATATGTTTCTTTGGGGGTCTAGTTTCCAAAATTGGGTCACTTGTGGGGGAGCTCCAATGTGGAGACACACAGGGACCCTCCAAACGCGACATGGTGTCCGCTAACAATTTGAGCTCATTTTCCATTCAAATTGTTAGCGGACACCATGTCGCGTTTGGATGGTCCCCGTGTGTCTCCACATTGCAGCTCCCCCACAAGTGACCCCATTTTGGAAACTAGACCCCCCAAGGAACGTACCTAGATGCATAGTGAGCACTTTGAACCCGCATATGCTTCAGAAATTCATCCGTAAAAATGAAAAAGCACTTTTTTTTCCACTAAAAAATTATTTTTTCATTATTACGGATCAATTTGTGAAGCATCTGGGGGTTCAAAGTGCTCACTATGTACCTAGATATGTTCCTTTGGGGGTCTAGTTTCCAAAATGGGGTCACTTGTGGGGGAGCTCCAATGTGGAGACACACAGGGACCCTCCAAACGCGACATGGTGTCCGCTAACAATTTGAGCTCATTTTCCATTCAAATTGTTAGCGGACACCATGTCGCGTTTGGAGGGTCCCCGTGTGTCTCCACATTGCAGCTCCCCCACAAGTGACCTCATTTTGGAAACTAGACCCCCCAAGGAACGTATCTGGATGCATAGTGAGCACTATGAACCCCCAGGTGCTTTACAAATTGATCCGTAAAAATGCAAAAAAGAAACTTTTTGTGGAAAAAAAGTGCTTTTTCATTGTTATGGATGAATTTGTGAAGCATCTTGGGGTTCAAAGTGCTCACTATGCATCTAGATACGTTCCTTAGGGGGTCTAGTTTCCAAAATGGGGTCACTTGTGGGGGAGCTCCAATGTGGAGACACACAGGGGCTCTCCATACGCAACATGGTGTCCACTAACAATTGGAATTGTTAGCGGACACCTTGTAGGATATGAAGAGCCCCTATGTGCCTAAACATTGGAGCTCCCCCACAAGTGACCCCATTTTGGAAACTAGCCCACCCAAGGAACGTATCTAGATGCATAGTGAGCACTTTGAACCCCCAGGTGCTTTACAAATTGATCCGTAAAAATTAAAAAAGAAACTTTTTGTGGAAAAAAAGTGCTTTTTCATTTTTATGGATGAATTTGTGAAGCATCTGGGGGTTCAAAGTGCTCACTATGCATCTAGATACGTTCCTTCGGCGGTCTAGTTTCCAAAATGGGGTCACTTGTGGGGGAGCTCCAATGTTTAGGCACACAGTTAGGGTCTCTCCATACCCGACATGGTTTCCGCTAACAATTGGAGCTAATTTTCTATTGAAATTGTTAGCGGACACCATGTCGCATACGGAGAACCCGTGTGCCACCAGCACAAGGGCAACTGGTAGAGTTGGGGTACAGCACCAGAAAATGCCGCCTCTAATGAATGCGCTATTTTCTTGGGTGGGTGTGGGTTGAAATTTGCAGCGCGGGGGACCCACAACATTTGGGTCTCTCCACGCTGAGGATTCCAGTCAGCCAGCTACCAAGTTGTACATGGCTGGCTACAAAAAATACAGCGAAGCCCATTTTTTTTTATTTCTAGAACTAATTCTAGAAAAAAAAAATGACGTAGGGCTCCGCCATATTTTTGGTCCAGCCAGGTACAACTTGGCAGCTACAGACTGCCAGCAACCCCCAGCTGCCTCGTTGTACCTGGCTGCAACCAAAAATACAGCAAAGCACATTTTTTTTTATTTCTAGAACTAATTCTAGAAAAAATAAATGGCGTAGGGCTCCGCCATATTTTTGGTCCAGCCAGGTACAACTTGGCAGCTACAGACTGCCAGCAACCCCCAGCTGCCTTGTTGTACCTGGCTGCAACCAAAAATACAGCGAAGCCCATTTTTTTTTATTTCTAGAACTAATTCTAGAAAAAAAAAAATGACGTAGGGCTCCGCCATATTTTTGGTCCAGCCAGGTACAACTTGGCAGCTACAGACTGCCAGCAACCCCCAGCTGCCTCGTTGTACCTGGCTGCAACCAAAAATACAGCAAAGCACATTTTTTTTTATTTCTAGAACTAATTCTAGAAAAAAAAAATGGCGTAGGGCTCCGCCATATTTTTGGTCCAGCCAGGTACAACTTGGCAGCTACAGACTGCCAGCAACCCCCAGCTGCCTTGTTGTACCTGGCTGCAACCAAAAATACAGCGAAGCCCATTTTTTTTTATTCCTAGAACTAATTCTAGAAAAAAAAATGACGTAGGGCTCCGCCATATTTTTGGCCCAGCCAGGTACAACTAGGCAGCTGGGGGCTGGAATCCTCAGCATAGAGAGGCCCAAGCGTTCTGGGCCCCCCATGCTGCGAATTGCAGCCCGCAGCCGCCCCAGAAAATGGCGCATTCATTGAAGCGCCATTTTCTGGCGCTGTACCCATGCTCTTCCAGTTGCCCTGGTGCCGGTGGCAAACTGGGTAATAAAGGGGTTAATGCCAGCTTTTTATTGGCAGCTGGCACTAAGCCCGAGATTCATAATATTGGGCCAATGTTAGACCCGCCATTAGGAATCTCTGATAATTAGTCAATAAATACACACAGAGAAAAATATTTTTATTAGAAAAAAAACACAAACAAATTTTGGACTCCATCTTTATTATAAAAAGATCCGACATAGTCCACAACGAAGGTCCCACGACGCTCGATCGTTTCCGACGGGATCCCCATGCAGGGGGATGGGGGATCAGGGATCCCCATGCAGGGGGATCAGGGATCCCCATGCAGGGGGATGGGGGATCAGGGATCCCCATGTAGAGGGATCAGGGATCCCCCTGCAGGGCGATGGGGGATCAGGGATCCCCATGCAGGGGGATGAGGGATCCCCATGCAGGGGGATGGGGGATCAGGGATCCCCATGCAGGGGGATGAGGGATCCCCATGCAGGGGGATGGGGGATCAGGGATCCCCATGCAGGGGGATCAGGGATCCCCATGCAGGGGGATGGGGGATCAGGGATCCCCATGCAGGGAGATCAGAGATCCCCATGCAGGGGGATGGGAGATCAGGGATCCCCATGCAGGGGGATCAGGGATCCTCCTGCAGGGGGATGGGGGATCAGGGATCCCCATGCAGGGGGATCAGGGATCCTCCTGCAGGGGGATGGGGGATCAGGGATCCCCATGCAGGGGGATCAGGGATCCTCCTGCAGGGGGATGGGGGATCAGGGATCCCCATGCAGGGGGATCAGGGATCCTCCTGCAGGGGGATGGAGGATCAGGGATCCCCATGCAGGGGGATCAGGGATCCCCATGCAGGGGGATGGGGGATCAGGGATCCCCATGCAGGGGGATGGGGGATCAGGGATCCCCATGCAGGGGGATGGGGGATCAGGGATCCCCATGCAGGGGGATGGGGGATCAGGGATCCCCATGCAGGGGGATGGGAGATCAGGGATCCCCATGCAGGGGGATCAGGGATCCTCCTGCAGGGGGATGGGGGATCAGGGATCCCCATGCAGGGGGATCAGGGATCCTCCTGCAGGGGGATGGGAGATCAGGGATCCCCATGCAGGGGGATCAGGGATCCTCCTGCAGGGGGATGGGGGATCAGGGATCCCCATGCACGGGGATGGGGGAGGTCTTACCAGACGTCGGGCGGCGGTGAGAGGAAGCCGGAGGACGCAGGCAGGAGGACGCAAGCGGGAGGCGGCGGCGGCAGGAGGAGGTGAGTACCGGCGGTGGCAGGGGGCCGGGGACAGCGGGGGGGGGGGGCCCAGAATCAGCAGGGGACGGGGGATAGCGGGGGGGGGGGGGCCCAGAAAAAGAAGGGGACAAGGCACAAGGGGATAGCGGGGGGGGCCCAGAAACAGCAGGGGAATGAGCTTCAGATGACACAGCGGGGGACAGGGGGATGAGCCGGGGGGGAGGGGCAGACACAGCGGGGGACAGGGGTATGAGCGGGGGGGGCAGACACAGTTGGGGGACAGGGGGATGAGCGGGGGGCAGACACAGCAGGGGACAGGGGGATGAGCGGGGGGCAGGCACAGCGGGGGACAGGGGGGATGAGCAGGGGGGGCAGACACAGTGGGGGCCAGGGGGATGAGGGGGGGGGTGATGAGCATCAGAGGGCACAAGCAGGGAATGTGTGCAGGAGCCGGGCACAGCTGACAGCCCGGCTCCTGCAGAGATCATGCTGGGAAGTGCTGACATTCAGCACTTTCCTGCGCGATCTTGATGTGATCGGTCGGTCAGATTGACTGACCGATCACATCGCTCTGAGTGTGGGGACCCCTAAAAAGGGTCCCCACACCTCTGCCCCTGACCCTCAGCTGTCACTGACAGCTTTTAGAATTGAACTGTCACTGTTCGTTTAGAAGCAGTGACAGTTCAAAGCCATGACGAGTATACTCGTCATGATGCGGGAACTGACAGCTTTTCATGACGAGTATACTCGTCATTAGTCGTTAAGAGGTTAAAATCAAATGGGAGAGGGACCTCAAGATCTCGATATCTCAAGCACATTGGGAAAAAATGTATCTATTCACAAGGAAGTCGACATCATCGGCGACTACCCAGGAGATAAACTACAGAGTGATGGCCAGGTGGTACTGATGCCCAGCAGAAATTTATACAATATTCCCATCAGTATCTGATAGGTGCTGGCGATGCGAGGAGGCTTCTGGCACATACCTACACATTTGTTGGGAATGCCGGCTTGTTCGACCGTTCTGGACGCGGGTGGCGGAACTGATCAAGATGTTATCCACCTTTGACTTGGTCATGACGGCACCTGTGGATCTTTTGAGCATGTTAGAGATACCCATATCAAAGTACAAAGCTGGACTGTCCAGGTATGTCTTATCTGCTGCCAAGACGGTTATAGCTAGAAAATGGAAAGATGTGACCAGCCCATCTAAATCGGAACTGGTAGCCGAATTGAATCAGATTTGCAGGTTAGAAGAATTGGCTAGTCAGAGCTTGCCAGACGCTGATAGCGTAGAAAGAAATTACCGCCTATGGCAATCATGGATCTTTTATAGAGATTCGGAATCCTTGAAGATGTGGCTGACCTGTGATGCCGATGAAAATACCTCCTAGACATTTCCACAGGACAGTGTGGGTGCCCCCCCCTCCGCTGCTGTGTAGTCATAACATCCTCTCACATATCCTTGCCATGAGAAATAACACAGCGTGTTGTTCCAGTCCACCCCCCTCCCTATTAAGGGAGAGGCCGTCTAAACCCATTCCCTCCCCGCACAACCCCCCTTATCTTCTCTGTCTATCCCACTATTCTATTCCCCGCTATACTTACCCTTTTCTGTCTATTCATCTCTTAATCTTTTTAGACTATGATTTATTATCAGGTCTCCACCCCGTGGAGACCCTCAAGAAGTTGCCTTACTTATACTGTTTATTTTTTGTTTCTTAGACCTATTGTGCCTTTTTGAGAATAGGCCAATTATTCTTTGAGGTCAATTGTAAGTTGGCTAAATGACCAAACTGTATACTCTATTGTAACCCCAGTTGTGAAATCTTTACTGCCAAACATTGTTATATATTTTACATTAATAAAATCTGATTTAACCAAAAATGGTGTGCCTCTACAGTATGGATATGTAAACCAATGTAGGAATACTGCTATATAATAATTGTGTTTTGATCTGATCAGCTAAAATACGTAAAGATCCACACATCCACGGTTCACCGCGGTGCAAGTAATACTCAGAAGGACGATGTGCCGCATGATCCGCGCTGCTGCCAGAATGAAGACACCAGAAGACTGGAATTTCTGGGAATGTTGTAGCTTTATTCCTCCAATCCTACACGTTTCGGAGCTATACCCAGCTCCTTCCTCAGGGACAATCACCAGTATCTCTCATAATCAGCATTATATATTTAAAAAAGGCGCCAAATTACAATAACAATGTGTCATCATGACGTCAGAGGTGAGGAGGGACCTTCTGACGTATTAGTGGATGTCAGCTGTTGTAAAAAACTGTGCAAGCATAGTAAATGTCATAGAGTGCCTATAACTCGAAAACAGATATATACAATGCTATAACTTCTTAATTATCAAAGTGGAATTTCCATGTCATTAAAAAAGAAATAATTTATTCTAAATTGTGACAGCAAAATTTATCACTGCGAACACCAGAGGAATAGAACTCAGGAAAAGAGATATATATCTGTGTGTATCTGCATTCAGCAGGAGACAAAGCCATTACACCATATGTGATATAGTGAAGAAAAAGTCAGTTCTTCATGTGTATTCCAATAAGGTGGACATCAAAGAAAAGTCTTATAAAAATAGACCAAATGTGAAATAAGAGTGCAATAAGTATGAATTAGCATATCAATGTAAATATTCATGTGAAAATAATTGTTTGCTTTTTTCTCTTTAGTGCCAATTTACAAGGACCTAATAGGGAATAATATATGGAGTGATATACAAAGAATGTGAAGATACATATGTCATCTTTTCCAATCAAAGTACAAGCTAGTTTGGGCTTTTAATAAAAATATAAAAACATATATATGTATATACATATATGATTAAATGATTTATTAATAAACTTACCGTATATACTCGCGTATAAGACGAGTTTTTCAGCCCAAACATTGGGCTGAAAAGTCCCCCCCTCGGCTTATACGCGAGTCATATATATTGCGCCCCCCCCATCAATATACAGGCCCCCCCATCGGTATACAGGGCCCCCCCTTGCTGCCGCAAACCTGTAAAGTAATACATCGTTATACTTATCCCTGTCGTCCCTGCCGCCGCCATGGCGCTCCTCCGGCTTCCTCCTCCGGTGGGCGCAGGCAATGACGTCATTGTCTGTGCGCCAGAGGAGGAAGCCAGAAGAAGCCGGATGAAGCCGAAGGAGCGCGATGGCAGCGGCGGGGACGACAGGGATAAGTATAATGATGTATTACTTTACAGGTTTGCGGCAGCAAGGGGGGGCCCTATATACCGATGGGGGGGGCCTATATGTACCACTGGGGCTTCTGCTGTATACTACCACTGGGGCTGCTGCTGTATACTACCACTGGGGCTGCTGCTGTATACTACCACTGGGGCTGCTGCTGTATATACTACTGAGGCTGCTGCTGTATACTACCACTGGGGCTGCTGCTGTATACTACCACTGGGGCTGCTGCTGTATACTACCACTGGGGCTGCTGCTGTATACTACCACTGGGGCTGCTGCTGTATACTACCACTGGGGCTGCTGCTGTATACTACCACTGGGGCTGCTGCTGTATATACCACTGGGGAGGCTGCGGTAACACTGCTGGGGCCTGTATATACCACTGGGGAGGCTGCTGTATACCACACTTCTGGGGGCTGTATACCTGTGCTGGGGTCCACCCTCGGCTTATACACGAGTCAATAGGTTTTCCCTGGTCTTGGAGGCAAAAGTAGGGGGGTCGGCTTATACACGGGTCGGCTTATACACGAGTATATACAGTAATATAAAATAATGTTTTAATAAAATTGATGAAACTCGTATTATTCATATTGGGAGATTATTTCTCCATATAAAATAAACAAAAAAGGAATTTATAAAAACCATGAAGGTAAATAAAATTTTCCTACATGTGTGTTATATTCTTTTTCTATTAGTACACATTAAAAGATGTTCAATCCATCAATAATAGAATTGATCTTAATTGGATCCGAGAAATGACAGATGAAATCTCATGGGAATTAATTTATTTTTTGATATGCACCTCAATGTGGTTACTGGGTGGTTTATGAATGCGCATTGATAAAGCTAAGTGTCTTCTTTTTCTCCTTTTAGCTTAGGGTGCGTTCACACCACGATTTTTAGGGAGCCGATGCTGTCCGATATAATTCGGACAGCATCGGCTCCCTTCTGATGCCTGGAATCGGGTGCCATATAGGCACCCGATTCCGGCATAAAATCGGCGCCGGAGGCTGCAAAAAAAGAAAAAAAAAAAAGTTTATTCTCACCTCTCCCCGAGCCCCCGCCGTCTTCCGCCATCTTCCTCTAGGCTCCCGGTGGCTCCCGGTGGCTCCCGCAGGCTGCCTGTGTCAGCAGAGGTGTACCTCTGCTGTACACAGGACCTGCGGTGATGTCACAGTCACATGACCGCGGGTTCACCATGGTGAACCCGCGGTCACATGACTGTGACATCACCGCAGGTCCTGAACAGCAGAGGTACACCTCTGCTGACACCGGAGCCTGCGGCAGCCTGCGGGAGCCACCGGGAGCCTAGAGGAAGATGGCGGAAGACGGCGGGGGCTCGGGGAGAGGTGAGAATAAACTTTTTTTTTTTTCTTTTTAACCCTTGTGCTCCCAGGAGCAGTTTTACTGTACTGAGCTTGCTCAGTACAGTAAAATGGGGTCCGAGGAAACATCACATATTTCCTCGGACCTTTCTCCATAGGGCTCCATGTTAGGGATCGGGTCAGATCGGATGTGCACTAAATGCCATCCGATTTGGTCCGATCCGAATCTGTCAGATTTTGTAATCAGATGAAAAAATCGTTGCAGGCAACGATTTTTTTCTCCTGAAAAAAATCGGCCAAAATCGGGCAGAATCGGATCGGACCAAATCGGATGGCATTTAGTGCACATCCGATTCGGTCCGATCCCCATAGGGATCCATAGGATCCGAAAATCGGTCCGATGCTGTCCGATTTTTTTCGGACAGCATCGGAAATGCAAAAATCGTGGTGTGAAAGCACCCTTAGCTGCAATTTTCTTTTTTCATACTTTGTCACTAAATAGTGCTACTTATATTAATGTATCTAAATTGTGTTTAAGTGCACTAACACTGGTAGGAATTAGTACTGCATCTATAAATGAATTAATATGGGTTCACCCCCTATGTATGTACCATTCCCGACCTAGTTATCCGGTGTCCATATATGCTATTGCTTTCTGATGTCAACCTTCCAGTCTATTCTTGAAGAGGTTAATTTGGTTTCCAACCAGGTAGAGATTGCTAATGAGTAACACGTTTCCTTGCCCCTATAGGCCTACATTCTCCATTGCTCGCAGGTATCAGACAGCCTATAAAAATGAATCCAAATTGTGCCAGAAAATAGGTAGGAAGGGATCTAGGGACCCAGTTGACAAGACACACCTCAAGGTGGTGACTGGGTGGTTTATGAATGCGCATTGATAAAGCTAAGTGTCTTCTCTTTCTCCTTTTAGCTTAGCTGCAATGTTCTTTTTTCATATTTTGTCACTAAATAGTGCTACTTATATTAATGTATCTAAATTGTGTATATTTACTTGTTATAGAAACCCATGTCATAAAGTCACCTACTGCACAATTTTAGTGCTTATGTTCATACCAGAAGGGGTTTGGAATGCTGCAGTTATTGAGTCAGTAGGGAGTTGAGAGAGTAAAGCGGTAGCGACTTTTATGCACTATGTGCCTTTTCTCCATATTTGACCAACATACATGAAGTTTTTTGTAATGGTCTGCACAATTGATTTTTATCACTAGACACAGATGAAAGTAAGCCTGAGGAATTGTGGACACATATAGAAGAGTATTATTACTGAAAAGCTAGAAAAACAATAAACAAGAGGCAGAAGAGACTCCCACAGCCATGGTAAACAGAAGAGACCCTAAAGATCATAGAAGAATGGCAAAAGCAAAAGGTAAGAAGCAGGACACAGACAACAATCTGTGAAAGACTAAAAATAGCCATTTGAGCAGACAAAAAACTTTACTACCTAAATATATGTACAGAGAGACAAAATGACCATCTGAAGGGTAAGACCAGGAAGACATACCAAAAGATCAAATAAATACGATGAAAGTTTCAACCAAGAGTGGAAATGTTGAAAAAAGCTAGCAGGAACAAACTAACCGAACCAGAAAGGATCAAGGAAAGATGGAAAGAATGCATTGAGCACCGAAACTGAGAAAGGAAATTATAGTGAATTTAAAATTTTGAAAGATGAAGTCATTGCGATAAAGCTTCTGTCAAAAATCAAAGCACCTGCATTTGACAATATTTCAATAGAGCTAATAAAGTCTTCTGAAGCAGCAGCTAATGTCATCACATGCCTATGTCAACAGATATGGACAATTGGTAAATGGCCCAAGGACTGGACAAGATCAGTGTACATTCCTAATGCAAAGAATAGAGATGCTGCCAACTTTATAAATTATCGGACTATTCTACTTATACCTCATGCCAGCAAAATATTACTAAAAATCCTACAAAGATGGCTACAGCCTTACTTTGACAAAGAGCTACCAGAAGAACAAGCAGGATTCAGAAAAGGCAGAGGAAAAAGTTATGTAATTGCTAACGTGAGATGGATAATTGAAAAAGCCAAAGAATATAACAAGGAGCTCTATTTTTGCTTCATCAACTACAACAAAGCTTTTAAGTGTGTTGATTACCTTAAACTTTGGATTTCCATGTGGAGTAACCATATGATCAGCCGTATTAGGATACTTTACATGGACCAAGAAGCAAGAGTCTGAAAGGAACATGGTGACACTGCATGGTTAAAGGTAGAGCAAGATGTCAGTCAGACAAGGCTGCATCCTGTCACCATTTTTCTTCCATATATATGCAGAAACTATTTTCAGGAATGCTGGCCTTGCCGAAAACGAAGAAATCAATATTGCTGGATGTGTCATCAACAATCTTAAATACATATATGACACAACATTGATAGCAACAAGTGTTGATAGAATGAAAGACGTCTTACAGAGTGTTAAGATGTAAAGCTCAAACATGGATGAACTGGAATTTGTAAAGGATTTTAACCTACTGAGATCAATGATCACTGAAGATGAAGCGACAACACCAGAAGTCAATAAGAGAACACCTATGGGCAAAACAATGAAGTCACTGGACAAGGTCTTCAAATTGAGGATTATTTCACTGGTGATGAAGACTCGACTCATACATAGCTTGTTTTTTTATGTGGTAACATATAGATATGAAACCTGGACGATAAAGGAACAAGACAGAAGAATCAACGCCTTTGAAATGTGATGCTGGAGAAGGATGTTATAAATACTATAGATGTCAAGAAGAACAAACAAATCCATTTTGGAACAATTCAAGCCAGACATACCACTTGAATGAAGGATCACCAAGCTATGACTTGTGTACTTTGGACACATCATACAGAGTGAAATCACTGGAGAAGGACATAATGGTCAGAAGAATAGAAGGAGCAAGGATAAGAGGAAGACCAGCAACCCGATGGCTTGAAACTTTCAAGAAAAAGGCGAAGAAGACCCTGGTGGGTTTATCAAGGCTTGAACAACATCAATCTTCCTACAGAGCATTCATCTAACAAGTCGCCATCACTCGAGATCGAGCTGGAGACTGTTAAATAATAAATAAATGTATTTTTAATGTCCTCAGATACAAAAGATATTTGTCTGGAACATATGTCTGGTCATTAACATTCTACAGCCATTTTGTGGTTATATATTAAGAATTCCATACGCCATATATGCCAAATAAGTGCCCAAATGTGTTGAAAGTCACTTCTGTGTGGGTAAATAGGGACAGATAGCTTTTTTTTGGTGTTCTTTTTCTTTGCATACTAAAAATGACAGATTCCTTTTTTTTCAAAAGGTTTAATCAAAGAAAACTCAATCATTTTCACAACCTAAATATGGTGTTTGGCCAAATGGTGCTTAAATGAATCTGTGACGGAAATCTCTCATTAGGCACAGATAAATCTCCCCTGTGTCTTTATATGTTGTTCTGCATATATCGTACAATAGCTGATTAGTATGGCAGGCAAATAGCTACAATGTAAGCAAAGTCAAATGTTATTTCTGAAACAAATTTCCCAGTGACCTCAGACTGCCAGCAAAGGTTATTGCTGTCTGGGGCAAAGTTTATTGCTTTTTCCCTATTACATTATTCCTATTGTACATCAGAGCCCTAGAAAACTGGAAGATGTGAGGACAGATTTATGATGGAAGCATTGACCCTTCTAAAGCTATAATTCATGTATATGATCATCTTGTCCTTTTAAAAGGTGAACTTTTACTTCCAAGATCTGGAAAAGCAGAAGTCCATGCTTACAGCATAACACATCTGTGTACATGTGTATTTCATTCTGGTCATGGCATATACACTTCTCAACAGTGAAATTGCAACTTCAAGAAGGAATTATGGAAATGACAGAATTGTTAGATATGTTTATAATATGGAAAACAATAAAGAATAAATGGAAACATTTTAAAACATCTTGATTTATTCAGTATTGAGTGTGAGCACCACGTGCACAAATACAAGCACTTACATGACTTGCCATGCTATAAATTGACTTATAAATGGTTATCTGAGGGCACTTTGGCACTACATTCATCAAGATCCGCTGATGGCAGCTCACTTTGAAATTGTTGACAAATGACATCCCAGATGTGAGACAAATCCGGAGAAGTTGCAGGTTATGGCAGCTCTGGGAACTTGCTATCTACCTCATGGAGAGGATATTTGCTGCAACCATGAGAATAGGTAAGGAGATTTGCAGCCACATCCCTCCTCTACGAAATATGCAAATTTGCACTTCAGTAAGGATAAACTGTCTTCTTATGGTTTCAGGAAATCTCCTCTCCATAAGGTAGATAGCAAGTTCCCAGACCTCGCCTTAGCCCACTCACACAGCCAGATCAGAATATCCCACACACTACACTGATGAGGGGCAGTTACCCCGAAACACAGTGTCTGTAGTTTGGGGTTCTGATCTGGCAAAAATCCCTAGTCATATTAAAAAGCTTGTTGGAAAGCGATTATGACTTTGAGGAGCTACTTAAAGGTGGCACTGGAGTTCTTCCACTTCCTTACTGAAGTGCAAATTTAGGTTTTGGCAGCACATTTAAGGCATGCAGGCTACTGAAGATTATGTGGCCTGGTGTAGTTATGTTGAAAAATGGTTCCTTGGACACTTTTCTGATATGGGCATACCAATGGCTCTAACACCAAATCAATGTATCACTGAGCATTTAGTGAATCTCGAATGAAGACTAAAATGAATGTGCCTACCCTACATTATGCCACCCCACACCATAATCCCAGGAATAGGACTAATGTGATGTTCTAACTTGAAGGCCTCTTCATAGTCTTGCCCATATGGTGTTGCAAGTAGGGATGAGCAGACCCGTGGATATTTTTTACTTAAAAGTTTCAGTTTGCTACCCGAACTTGACCCCAGATATAATATAAGTCAATGGGTACCCGAACTAGGTTCTGTAAAATGGTGGTGTTAAGGGCTAGGAGGCTGCAAAATTAAACAAAATGGGTGTAAAAGCAGGACAATTGCCCTGCAAATAAATGTGGATAGGGAAATAATAAAAATAAAATGACTTGTATTCCCTGCTATTTTTTATAACCAGCCAAGATAAAGCAGACAGCTGAGGGCTGGTATTACCAGGCTGAGAAAGTCCATGGTTATTTGGCCCATCTCAGCCTAAATATAGCAGCCTACAACTACCCTAGAAGTGGCAACACTTAGATGGTTTTTAGGGTCGATGTCAGCTGTAAATTGTCAGCTGGCATTTAGCCCAGAGGTTAATAATGGACAGGTATCTATCAGACACCCTAATTAGTAACCTGGTAAGTGTACAGTTAAAAAACTCACACACAGGAAAAAAGTGAAATACAGCTATAGGCCTTATCCACACACCTGCGCTGTCAGTATTTAGCACTTCTGCGCTAAATACTTAGATTTTGTGAGAGAAGCGCAGGTGATGCGTTAGTGCGTGTGTATCGTGGTAATCAGCAGGCTGCCTAGTGTCTGCTTATCCCGAGCGCACAGTGCGCTCGCGGAAAGCGCACACTATGCAGCCTGCTGTATGAACTGGTTACCACAATACACATCGGGTAACCAGGGACAGCGTCTGCAGAAAGTGCTCGCACACACGCACCTGCGCTTCTCTCACAAAATCTAAGTATGTAGCGCAGAAGTGCTAAATACTGACAGCGCATTTGTGTGGACAAGGCCATACACAGGCACCGAGTGATGGCAACTCCCATCAGAGCTGCTGGGTCTTGCTGAGCACAGCATTTATCTGGCAGCTCTGATGACAGTTTTGTTTAGTACCTGGTGTCTGTGAATGGCTGTGTCTTACTGCTGTTCACAGTCACCAAAGCTGTAGCAGTAGATTGTGGATTACGTTGGAGCTCTGTGAGAACATTTTTTTTAAATAAATTGGTGAACAAGGGAAAGTGTGAGGGAGTCTTTATTCAAATAACCTATTTTTTCCTGTGTGTGTGATTTTTTAACTTTCCATTAACTGGGTTGAAATGGGGGTGTATGAAAAACCCTTCTCCATTACTAACAACAGGGGCTTGATGCCAGCTGACATTACACAACTGATATCAACCTCATAAACCATTATCTTGATTGCCACTGTATCATGGCAATTGGGAAAACTGGGGGAAAAGCGCCAAAATTGGCACATCTAATGTGATACACCACTTCTGGGGCAGCTGCAGGCTTGTATAATTAGGCGGATAAAGCCAAATACCCAGGTACCTTCCCAGTTTGATAATACCAGCCTGCAGTGTCTGCTTTACATTTAACTACCTATCAAAAGTTGGGGGGAACCCACACCATTTTAAAAAATGTATTTATTAGTTAAAAAGGGCTAGAATCACCCTTTAGTGCCCATGAAAGGCATTGATGGGTGCAAGTTTAGAATATGTAGGAGGGGACTTTGCTTTTATCAACTTCTAGAGGACAGCGTGTGCCGAGCATTGCGTCACTGGGTCCTACGTAGACCCGATGACATGATGCAACCTGCAAGTCACAGCCATGCCAGTGCTCGACATAGCTGTGATGGGTCTGGATGGGTCCACATTCAAAAAGCTTGTTGATTGGCTGCACTGTAGCCTTTCAATAAGCTTTATTCGGCTGAAGAACACAAACAGTAACACGGACATCCTGTTAGATGTGCATGTTTGGAGTTCGGTACTGGACACTTGGTGTCTGATATGAATCCCAAACTTTACTGTTCAGGTCCTCTCATCCCTAATGTTGAAGAGTGTATGTGCCAGTGACCTGTATAAATAGCAGTCTGGTGCCAGCAATCCTTCCTAATTCTTCTATCCTGAATTCTAATAACTGGAACTAGTTTGTTCGGTTGGTCATCTAAAAAAGTTGTATATTTAATATAAAAGTCAATATTATTGTAAATATACAAGTAATGGCAATAATTAAAAAAATACTCTGATACAAACAGTGGAGATATTTCCACACATAAGAGCTTACAATCTAAATGATGATTCAAAGAAATTAGCATTGGATGATGTGACTGACCAATATAGAAAGTCATTACCCAAGACTACATCAATTGAGCTATTATGTGTGGGTAGAATGACATGACTGATGTGTGTGGTCCTGCCTTCAGCATTATTTGTGTAACTGCTAGTGAAGTCTTTAGCTGGGGAGGTAATGTGTAATGTCTCATCATTACATGTTGGCTGTCAAAATGAACACACTGGATCTAAAGCTGTTTAAGAAAGTAAATAATGCTAAAAATTTACAGTATGACAATGTGAACACTACAAGGTACTTTTCATTATAGCTGAACACTCAGAGTACCGTTACATGTCGCAACATTGCATGCACTTTCACTTGCAATTTGCTGGTTGCAGTGAAATCATGGACACATTGTTACATTTGCACACGGCAACAAGATAGAACAATGTGTCCATGATTTCACTGCAACCAGCAAATTGCAAGTGAAATTGCATGCAATGTTGCGACATGTAAAGGTACCCTCAAGCTAATAAAATAGCTATAAGAAATAATAAAACAACTACGGTATCCGTGCTGATCATTTGATAATATTTATTATGGGTTGGGGTGAACATCAATTATGGCATAATAATAATATTAATAATATTAATAATAATAATAATAATAATTTATTGTTATTAATGAACGTTTTTGCTACAAATCATTTAATATAAATATGATGTAACTTTAAAAACATTCTTATTAAAAAAAAATTGGCACCAGTTTTGTGTATACTAACTGCAATTGCATTTAGACTGACATGTTGCTCCTCTCTTCTTGTTAATCTACAGACAGCTATTAAAGGGAACCTGACAGGTCCCTTATGCCCTCCAACCTATCAGCAGTCACATCTGTGCACCAGAATTCCCTGCCTACCCATCCCTGTCTAATGCTATTTACCAAAATCAATATTTATAAAAAGCATTTATAAAGTGTGATTTCCCTATGCTAATTAGGCTTTGACTAGTCGAGGGGGGATGTTTTTCCCTTGGCTAGTCAGCCTCTTTCCATGTTATTTCACCCCTGTGGGTGTGATAACATGCTTACAGGAGCCAGTGTCATTGAGCTCCTAGAAATATTGCGTCGGAAACACTGGAAGAGCAGAAGCTTTCCTTCCGATCAGGGGCGGAACTACCGTGGTGCAGCTGGTGCAGCTGCACCAGGGCCCCGACCGGCTGGGGGGCCCCTTCACGTCTGCAGGGGGCCCCCAGCCGACCCCTGTAAGACGTTGTCAGTTGTCAGAGGAGAGGAGAGTCAGGCAGGGGAACCAGGAAGCTTCCTGCTTCCCTTGCCTGATCCCGCCCCTCCTCTCCTCTGCCCCTCCGGCTCCCTGGAGCGCACTCGGCGCGGGCTCACAAGGTAGGAGCCGCCGCCGCCGCAAACTCCTCTTCGCCGGCTTCCAGCCCCACATCGCACCCCATCCTCCCCCGGACAGCGCTGGCGGCCAGCAGCACCACAACACCCCCCCCCGGACCGCGCAGACGGCCGATGGCCACCAGCTCCCCGCTCCTCAGCATGGCTGCAACAGTCCGCCACTGGCTGCCACTACAGGAGCATGGAGGCAGACTACGAGCAGGGCAGGTAGGAGAGCCGACGCCCCCCCCTCCTGGCTCCCGCCGACGGCGTCCACCAAACCCCTTCCCCCCCCCCCCCGGACCTTACCCACGGCTGCACCAGGGCCCCCGGGGCCCTAGGTCCGCCACTGCTTCCGATAATGTGCACTGTGCCTCTCTGGAGCCGGGACACAGACACAGCTTCATAGGCGCAGTAACACTGTCACAATGAGAGCATGCATGCGTAATATTTCCAGGAACTGCAATGCTGCCAGCTCTTGGAAACTAGGTTATCATGCCAACAGGGGCATGATAACATGAAAAGCGGCTGACTAGTCTGGTTAAACAATGCCCCTTCAACTAGTCAAAAGCCTAATTACCCTAGGGAAACTGCACTTTATAAATGCTTCTTACAAACAAGCATTAGAGAGGAATGGGGAGGCAGGGAATTTTGGGATACACATATGAATGCTGTTAGGTTGGAGGGCATAAGGGATCTGATAAGTACCCTTTAAAGATATACCTGGTGCACCACTTTTCTACATTTATGGAGGGAGTTATGGCCCCTATACACTTTAGACTACCTTTGGCTAATCCAACAGATATAAGTGGGCTCGGACGACAGTCTAATGTGTACATGGGGCCTCTTGACTCTTACTCATCCGATGATGCCAGTGGAGAGAAGAATCTGGCATGTCTGATTTTGGACTACTAATCCTTTTGTCCTTGGTGATATGAGAGATGCCACAAGAGGAGTCTGCAGTGTCTATGGAGCAGAATGAAATGCTCAGCTGGGCTCCATTGCATGGCGGTTTTGGAAGAAACAACGGTTGGCCAAACTATTGTTGAATTTTGTAGCCAACATTTACCTAATAGAAGTTTCCATTTGGGTGTATGCATCTGCATACTCTTAATTGAATTATACTACACTTTGCCTTACAGGGGACCACCACAAAAAAGCTACCAAGTAGTAAAGGCGTTTTCTACAACGGGGTGCTGTAGTGGACTGAAGACTTAGCCTCCATTCAGACTATGGCTACTGTCAAAGATATACCTTATGAGTTTATATGAGCCACATAGGGCATATGCTCAATGTGCACTTAGACTTAAGGTGCATTTACACTGCATGATTATCATTAACAATTGTTCCTAGAAGTGCAGTCTAAACATGATGCCAAACACCTGATGTCGAGCAAGCAAAACACCTGTTCATCATGTTTTGCTTAAAAGATTATTGTCCTGGTTATGATATTACCCTGTGTAAATAGGAGCTTCACTGCTGAGAACTATGGCAGCCTAAGGCTGTGTGCACGTGATTAGTGTTTGCAGCGCTATGGATGCAATGTGTTTGCATGGCGTCCATTGTACAGTACAAGCCCAGTGGATGGAATTTACAGAAAGCCCATGCCTACTGTGTTTCTTTCCTCCACAGCGTTAACTGACATGCTGGGCGGCATTCCGTGCCACCTGCCCACAGCATGTCGATTTAGCATTGCGGAGTCAGAAGTAATTTTGGCGAATGAATGCAGGGAAAAGCTGCGATGCCCAAACACTGCCCAAAATGAGCCCCAAACGCATGATCTCCAACATTGCTGCATTCACCCACGGAAATCACCGGCTTCACGCTGGAGAGGAGACAGGACACAATGTCCACGGATTGTGTGTACATATCCAAGGTGTTTAAAAAGATCTAGATTATTCAGTGCACATCTAAAGTGAGCCCCGTGGACAGGGTCCCTGCCCCTCCTGTACCTGTACGTACTGATCGCCTAGATTTAGTGTACTTGTTCTTGTCTCCCTTATCCTCATGTAAAGCGCCATGGAACCTAATGGCGCTATATAAATAAATAATAATAATAATAATAATAAAGCAGGCCTGCCTGAGATACAAAGGCTTTAAACTACCACCGATTGGTAAATACTTACTGACTGGTGGTCGTTTAAAGCAGCATAATTGTCTAATATAAACACCTTTACTCTTTCAGATGGATGTTATCAATTTTGGATAGTTTTATTGTTAAAATTTACAAAGGTATATTAAAAAAATATATGGATTCTTCATCACTCACATTCCTTTTGTCCAAAGGTAGTATGTTCTAAAAACAGAGGAATTATAGCAGAATGAAAGGGTCAATAGAAAACTAAAATCCACCAACTAAATACCCAACTAAAATATCAATCTAATATATAAAGCTGAATGTGTGTGTGTATGTGTGTGTGTATGTGTGTGTGTATGTATGTCCGGGATTGGCATCTACACCGTCGCAACTACAGCCACAAAATTTTGCACAGTCACACGTCTGGACCCCGAGAGCATCATAGGCTATGTTGTGAGGCAAAATTTTAACCCTGCGCGTTCCAGTTCACCAAACAATTTTGCCCCTATCTACATAATGGGGAAAAAGTGAATGGAAAAGTGTTGGAGGAAAATCGACAGCTGTCAGCTATAGCCACACAATTTTGCACAATCACACGTCTGGACCCCAGGAGCGTCATAGGCTATGTTGTGAGGCGAAATGTTAACCCCGCGCATTCCAATTCACCAAACAATTTTGCCCCTATCTACATAATGGGGAAAAAGTGACAGTTACCAGTTGACAGTTGTGAATGAGAGGGGCTTAATGATAGCGCCAAAAACTAACAGCACATACCAGCATATAGTCACTAAGGTGGGGCCCCAACATGAGCTATTTACCACACACGGGGACATGTATACACACCACACACGCACACAAAGAGTAACAGCAAGTGTATAGTCGCTAAGGTGCAGCCCCAATATTGGATACTCACCACGCACCTGAACAAACACACACACCACAAAGAGACACACACCAACACAGAGACACCCCCACCACCCACGGGGACACACACCCTATAGCGACACATGCACTCACCCCACAGGGACACACACACACAACACAGACACACACACCACATAGACCCCCCCACAGGGACACACACACATAGCCACCCTATAAGGACACATGTACTCACCCCACAGGGACACACACACCACAAAGAGACACACACACATACACACCCTATAGGGACACATGCACTCACCCCACAGGGACACACACACACATCACACAGAGACACACACAACACAGAGACACACACACCCCACACAGACACCCCCCCACACAGGGAACACACACACATACACACCCTATAGGGACACATGCACTCACCCCACAGGGACACACACACACACCACAAAGAGACACACAACAGAGATACACACACACACACACCACACAGACGTCCCCCCCACGGGACACACACACATACACACCCTATAGGGACACATGCACTCACCTCACAGGGACACACACACACCACAAAGAGACACACACAACAGAAACACACACCACACAGACCCCCCCCCCACGGGACATACACACCCTATAGGGACACTTGCACTCACCCCACAGGGACACACACACACCCCAGGGACACACACAGACAGACACAGATGTGCACAAATCACCTCACACAACCAGCCTCATACGTGTGCTATCTTTAATTTCCGAACATAAACATCTGATTAAAAACAGCCAATGTGCAACACATGTGCCATATAGGGAATTAAGGCAGATGTCAGTCACATGAGCTGTCTATTATGTGTATGTATTAGGTAACATATACTGCCCGGTCAGGGGGAGGGTTTACTATTGGCTGGAGATTTATTAGGCTGCCTATAGCAATCAATCACAGCTCAGCTTCTATTTTCTTACAGGTCATTAATATGACATATTCAAATTCTATTTTGTTATAGCTAACATCAGTTATTTATTAACCCGGGCGTAGCCGGGTACTACAGCTAGTATAGTAATAAAAAAGAAGCTAACGCTTTAGCACGTAGGTGGTCATAATTCTTCCTGACATTAAACAGTACCTAAACAAATTACAATTTAGAAAAGCCATAAACAGTTTCTACAGCTCAGTAGAGTTGATGAATTGCATCTGTTTTAGCCAGGTTTTGTTGTAAATGAATGTACTGGGGGCCAAATCAACAGAGCAATAAAATTATTAGAACTAAAAATAACAAGTATCCCAGTAAGGAACTGGGAAGATGCAATCGTATGGACTCCAATCAAAACAATGTTTGATATGTTAGAAGATTACACACACCCTCAAGAAGACACTATAGAGCGCATTACCCTTTGGCACTACCCACACCTTTTTGTTACTTACAAGCTAGATTTTCTAAGAAAAGACATTGAAATAAATGATAGAATATCATGTTCGATTCCCAGTCGAAGAAACCTCTGAGTGATGCCAAAGGGCACACTTAAGCATCTTTTCATTCTGGAGACGTGACGATACCAGAATAGTGACTTCAGCAATGCGATCTTCTTACATTTATCTATGACAGGAGTGAAAAAAATTGCTGTAGTCTTGAAACTCGTTGCACTACTTAAGAAACACATTTGACTTTTCATTAAAGCAGACGATAGGAATATCAATATAGTCAACAGAATTCAACAGAATTTTACCTGGTCCTGGGATTGTCTAGTTCTAAGCTATGACATTACTATTAGACCAATTTAAGGGTGGAAAAAACAAATGGATCTATATTCATGTTAGGTCATAATTCATTTTATTCTCAGATGTTTTCAAGTCATATGATTTGATTAGCTTTCAAAATGTGTCATTTTTGAAATATTCATGTCTTCCTCTGACCTGCTATAAATCTGATGTGTGACAAAGGAAGAAGAAAAATGTTGCAAGTTCTTGAAGACTATCGTCAAAAATCTAATTTTATGGAAAAATAAAAAACATACCTACATGTTTATGTTTACTCATAGTAGAGATACTAGCAGCTTTGAAAGTCAATAACTATCTTTTGTTTTATATACCTACTTTTCAATGGCAGCATTATGCTTAGTGAAGAGAAAGACCAGGAAATATTATCATAAGCACGTTTTTCGGAGTCATTGCTCCACTTTATCAGAACACTGCTCACAGTTGTTCCACAACCCTTCACCAGTGATTAATATATTATTCCCCTTTACCCAGCCAGCTTTTCCCAGTCTATGACTATCAAACTGGTCTTTACTATGATCGAAGCGTTTTCATTCTGATTAACGCATATACCAATGTGACAATGAATGACAATGAATTTACCCCCTAAGCTATCACTACCTGTCCCTACACCTTTCTAGCACATCCCTAACCATGCCTGTCTGACCTAATACTGTCCTATATTGGCTGTGAAAAAAGACTTTGTGAATTACATTTTCGCATGTAAATGTGACCCCTTATAACAACCAATGGGAGGACGTAAGAACAATCTTGGATAGGAACTGGGATGTGACGACCATCCGCTGTGAGGCTGAGCTGCTGGTAAGGCAGCACCCCGAGAAACCCCGAGACCCTTAACCCCTATACAGGGATCTGGAATTACAGTGGAGCCCAGGGGGTAGCTGCCTATTATGAGCAGCAGAGCAGGAAAGTCGCCTGGGGAAAAATCAAGACCCGAAAAACGAAGTCAGAAGTCCGAGTCAAAACCAAGAGGGCAGCGAAGATACAAAATCATCAGGCAGTAGCAGAGTCGAAAATCCAGGCAAGGGTCAAGGGCAAAAACCAAGAGGACAGCTGAGGTACTAAATCGACAGGAAGAAGCAGAGTCAGAAATCCAGGCAAAGGTCAGAGACAAAACCAAACACACACTATATCACTGGGGAACCAAAACTATATCTGGCGGCCTGCAAGACAGGCTCCAATGTATTTGAAGGGCGCGGTTACCTCCCATAGGCTGGAGCACACAGCCTGATGATCTCATCCGGACCGGCCCTAGAACCAGGCCAGATGGTGATGCACAACTGGCTCCACCCACCCCACTTCTGACAGAAGAACGAAGGCTGCGCCTAACAGACACCTCTGCAGGGCCCGCTCCTCTGCGACCAACACCACCCAAAGGAGAAACACGGCGGCGCTCAGCAACAGAGGCAGACGTCGCAGGAGCAGGTCCATATGAGGACAAGGCCCTCCTATCACCGGCGCCATCAGCCGAAGGAATCCGGCTCCTCCCAGCGGCCGAAACAGGAACACCAGCCACCGAGTCCAATGGCGATGTGACATGGGACCTCTTGATGAGAGACGAGAGACTTAAACCTTTTCTCTTACTCAGACCTGGATTAATTGCAATGAGATCAGTTAATATAAAAGACCAGTTTACCAGAAGCCACTTTACAAGACCAGGCATCCGAACCAGTATTGGCATTAGACTCAGTGGCACCTTGCGATGACTGTATTACTTGTCCATTTATGATTGCTGTGGAATCGTTCACATTACCTCACCATCCTTTCATATTAAGATCCAGGTCTTTCTTCAGTTTTTGTTCAAGAAATCTCATTTTTGCTATAATTTGTGGTTGCATGAAGGTTTATGTTGGCCAGACGACACAGGAGCTTCAACGGAGGGTCCAGCAACATGTGTCTACCATCAACATAGCCAAAAAGGAACATGACAAAGGTAATACTTTAACATAAATTGCAAAACATTTCATGTTGGAACATAACTGTAACCCGAACAGCATAAGAGTGCTGGAATTACAAGGACATTAGGGGTGGAAACATTACCCTAGAACTATTGAATCTAGAAGACAGATGGATATATGATCTGAAAAGCCTATCTCCTCATGGTCTGAATGAGGAACTACTTTATAATGGCTTCTATAAACAGATATAACCTTATTTTTCTGTCTCTATCTCATCTTTTGCATCTTTCTCTCTCTAGACCATATTTTAAGAACTGGTCACTTCAGCTGAATGAAGAGGCCCTTGGACATATCCGAAGCCTGTCCTCGACCACTCTATGCGACCCTTGGATCATATCAACCTTACATGGAATATCACTACCGGAGACGCCCGATCCTCTCTCATTTGCAATGCTGAATCTTTCTGACAAGTAACTACTGCCATCAGAAAGTGCCCAAGCACATGGAGAATTAACTTATCTATACTAACCCTGCGACTCATATCCGAACATTACACACTCTGGAGCGGTGTATGTTTCAATATCCTAACCTCTTGATCCAAGGATTATTTGAGAGGACAGTAGTGGACCCTGACTACATTTTGGCATAACTGCCCGGTTGGACATTCGAGGACCCTCACGGTAACTTGGTGACCCACCTGACCCTGTTCCCCAAACATCCGATCTCTTGGATGAGTGAGACCATCAAATTGAGGTTTGCAAGACGGGACCTGGATTCATTCTATCCAGTTGATCATATATATGACGATTCTGTGATCTTTATGTGATTTAAACAGTGCGGTCATGTGACAACCCGATCAGCTGATCGGTCACATGACCACTCAGCTGATTGGGTTGCCAGGCAATGCCAGATCCTTAAGGAGCGAGACAGCACGGGACAGCGCCGGTGAGGTGAGGATGTTTTTTAAAATTTTTAACTCTTTGTTCACTCCCGCAATGTATACCGTATATATATATATATATATACATTGCGGGAATGAAAGTGCCCGGCTTGCCTGCGCTTTGCAGGCTCGGTCTTTCTGTGTCGTGGTCCGTTCCTGTCTGTGGGATCCTACAAAAAGTAGGATCCCACGGACAGGAAAAAAAACATGATGTGAAAGCAGCCTTAGCTATAATAAAATAGAATGGGTTGACAAAGTCTTGCTTTTCTCTGCTATGATACACAAAAGAAGCTGAGCTGTGATTGGTGGCTATATGCCACCTGATAAATAGCCAGGCTGTCAAAACACACATACCTCGCATTTACAAACAATAATTAGGCCTTTTTTTGGCGACTAACATTAAAGTGCGGGGATAAAATTTCCCCTCAAAAAATAGTCTATCATGATCTCTGAATCAAATGAGGTGGCTACAAAATTTCCTGATTGTAAAAGCAACGGTGCAGATTTCTTTAGTGGACATACTTACACATAAACACACACACATAAACACGCATAAATACACACACAGATACACACACACACACACACATAAACACACATACACGCACACAGATACACACAAACACACATACACTCAGCTTTATATAGTAGATAGTATTGTAGCATTATATAGCAACAGGATATCTATCTATTTTATCTATCTGTTTATATATAATTGCTTTCTTATTTATGAAAACTAGCTTTAATATACATTGAGTGCTATAGTATAGAAAAGATTATGTTAAAAATACATTGAATATGGATGTTAGGTGAGAGAAATATGGCACACTCACATAGCACTCGTATGTCATAAGGAATGATAAACACATGACACTTGCATGACTCTCGCCAACGTTTCTGGCTGAGAGTGTGAGAAATTTCACATACACAGATGTGAGTGAACCCTTATGCTCAGAGTCATTAAATTTCCACCATTAATATTTCTCGCTGTACAATGCTGTTTGCATAACTCCCATATTTCTCTTGTATTTCTATCTCTTGGATGTTTTCATAGCTTCACCTCCAGTGGCCGGATCCGGGACATTAATCCCTTCATAGACCTTTAAATAAATTGACAATCTGCTTAATACTCAACACTTAAAAAAGGCTTCAACAAATTCTAATATGTGAAAATGTGCTGATTTGTGGCTTCATTTCAGTCTTTTTCAATCACTTATGTAGTGACAGATGCACATTGTGCCTTCACACCTCACTAGCTTCATTACCATATCATCCTCTAAAATGATTGACCTGTCCATACAATCATGGAACAAGACATCCCTTCTTCACAGCTTTGTCCAAAGTCAGCGGTATTGATTAAAGAAAGATGGATGGTTCCGCCTTCTCCCTGGAACATAAATACAATACTTGATCTGTCACTGACTTCTGGACAAACAACACGCTGTATATACACATGTAAGCATACGTTACAAAGCTAAACCATAGCCGCATTATTGACGCCGGTCTAGAACCATATTGATTGTGCAACAAAGGGGTTAAACATTGGCTTCTGAGTAAACAAGACTTTTCCATATGTACACAGCAGCTGATTAAATACCGCTAAGTAATTACTGCACCCTGTTTATACTGGATTGATTTCTACACTTTTACACTGTAAATGCCAGCCTGTAATATACTGCGGGATTAATCAGGAGACAATACACAAATATTTTGAACTATGAATCATTTTTTGGCATGTCTAATCGGAAAGAAGGAAAACAAGCACGTCTTCTCATATGTATCCCTTCATACAAAATCAGAAGCAGAAACAGGTATTACCAGATGTTGCCAGACCACGTATTAATGCCCAGTCACTCGTAAAATGCACGTCCCTCACAGTATTGTAAGGAGGGCACTTGTGGGGCACGTTTCCGCCTGAAGACACCAATTGCGTTAATGTGAAATGTGATGTGTAATGTGAAAAGTGTTGATATAATGTGTAACATGTCCTGCAATATGGTTATGATGTGCACAGGGCAGGTTTTAGGCAAAGTGGAACCCACGGCAAAAGTTAAAAGTAAGGCTCCAACTACTAATATAATGCACGCAAGCATTAAAGGTATATTTACAGGAGCTGATTTCAGACCTTTAAACGAACAGCATCAACTATAGTAAAGTCATCCAGCGCTTGTGTATCAGTCTCCGCACATAGGCTAACAACGAATGATTGGGACAGAACTATCACTAATAGATCATTGTGACCCCCACAGATCATGTTACCAGGCAGAACATCTCCTGTTTACACTGGGCGATGTGCTGCTGAGAATAATGGTCCTGATTCACTAAGACACGAGTTGTTTTTGCCAGTCTTAATAAATGAAGTCACTGTAGTAATATTCACCTAATTCATTAATAGGTGCACACCACTTCATGAATTAGGAATCTTACACACACACACATATGTATATATACACAATTAAATAGAATATATATCTCTTATAAAAATTGTCTTGTGTCGTCTGTCATCTACTTACGTTGGGATGAGGCCACATCCCATAATTCTCCACACCACTGGAAGCATGCCGGAAGCCATATTGTAAAACATATTAAAGGGTAGACAAGGGCGCAATAGGGTCTTATCTCTTAGATACCAGATGAAAAAACTGAGGGGCACTTCCTGGTAATAGAGTGTTTGCCCTTTAAGTGCAGGACAAGAGCATGGACATGCACCTTAGGCGCACTCCCAGGGAACCTGTGCGATGTGCTTGTGTTTTCGTTTCTATGTTTGTGTGGCACCCAACGTAGTCTGGCGTCACAGTGGAGTATTGCACCCGTAAAAGAGGTTCACTATCAGAATATCCCGCCAACAATAAGACCCCTGCAGTAGAGACTTGAACTGTATATAGCCCCTTCTTTTTTCATTCACCTACCCCTTTACTTTTTCCCTGTTTGAATCCCAGAATAATGAGCGTGTCCCTGTGTGTTTTAAACACTGAAGATCCAGAGACTTTTATGTTGACCTTCTGTTGATAATGTGTGATACAAATATAGCGGTCCGGCAGTGATAATTCACACTGGACTGTGCTGGACAATACGTTACCGCCGGACCCGCACCGTTAGTACCGGACCCCGTAGGGCTGAGTTAGATTATGTCTTTTATGCAGATAGCAGCAGGACAGTAATAACTTTGCCAACAGGTGACCCGAGGGCTGTGGGGTCTATACTAACTACTGCAGTGTGTGTAATGTTGTAAGAAATGTGCCTCCTAGAAATAGGAAGAAATCAAAATATACTTGAATGTAAATAGTTTACACATTGAATATGATGTTGAATATAAAAAGAAAAATGTTTTTCACTCTCCGGTTTAACAGGTACCAATACTCGCGGACGAGTATATTCCATCAGGGGGGTATGTGGCGCCCCAAGTAGTCAGGCATCACAGTGGGGTATTGCACCTGTAAAAGAGGTGTGATTTCCCCAGCTGCAAGTGGACCCTAGGTTGGTGGGTGGGACCCATTCCAGCACTCCCACATTAGAATAGGAATGGGAGGTTACCCGGGAGGGAGATATATTCACCTCTAGGGGGAACAAAGGAAGTCAGTCAGTCAGTAGGAAAGAATAGTCAGACAATGGACGTCTGAGAAAGCGGAGTAGTAGTCGGAGGAGGAGAAGGAGTGTGGAACGAGGCGGAAGGTTTACCCAGACAGCTCCATGCTAATCCGGAGGAAAGGAGAGAGGATCCTGAGGGGATCTTGGAAGAGGGCGCCCGACATGTGGAGTCCGGGCCGTAGAGAGAAAGGGGAACCCCATCGTGGGGCGACTATACTCCAGGGGATTCTCCAGTCCACCACGGGAACGCTGGGCCCGAGGATCCGGCCAAGGTCTATCTTTGCAGTCGGCAACAGGCTACTGTGGTCCGTTTATCGCCACAGCACCCTTCCAGATGGAGCGGTCTGCCTGCTTCCTCACCACGAGGGAGGGGAGCCCCAATACTACGTACACGGAGCCATTGGGTGTAGACTCATCCTAGGTGGGGAAGAAAGGACACGGGTTCGTCAACTAAGGTTTACTACGGGTTCCACCATACCACCTGGCATCCACTTGCAGCCACCCGTAGAGTTACCTGTGTGCTTAGCATCTTGCTGAACTGTGGACTCTGTATTTTGCTGCTGAACATTTACAGTAAAGTACCCGGGAGAAAGTGACTTTGCCTTTGTGTGGTTATCTTCATCAACCTGTTTGCTTGCAGATATGCTGCCCCGGAGGACCAGCTCCACCTGTAGGGAGCTTTGCCAACTCAGCCGCATTACCATCGACCTCCGGAGGACATTGGTGGCGCTGGTGACCCATCACCAGGTACTACAGGTGGCGTCACATGACAAACTCTAATTCCCTGTACATACACCCCTTATTGAAGTGTCACTTAGGCCACGGGCTCAGGTGCTGCCACCCGTGACATCCCGCGTGAAAACAACCACCGATCCCGATACCCGAGTACCCCAGGGCCTGGGGCTCGATATTTGCCGGCATGGTTTTTGCTGTTCAGATGTTTTCAGCTGATTCATCAATTGTGGCATTTTAGAAGTTGCATCTTTTTTGCGCAAATGTTCTCCAAAGATATTTTTGTTCGGCAGAAATTATGGCACAATTTTGCACATTTAACAGAGCATGTGACTTTTTGCTATAAAAAGGGCAAATATGGTGAAAGACAAAAATGTAGAATATTTTAAATTTTTTGCAAAATTAATAAAGTGTGTGGGCTATTTTGAAAAACATGGCACAAAAACATCTATAAGAAAGAGATTTTAAAAATACAAATGCTAAATCTGGCCCTTTATGTCAGCCTATGGTATGCAGCGCCCCCTTTTTTTCTAGGAATCAATGATAATACTTTAATATCAGTATTTGTCGATATTACTAAGAATCTGAAAAAAAAAACAATGGAGGCTCAACTTTATGCCATTATGGAGTAGTTAGATATACTGTAACATACAGAACGTCATAGAACATAGTTGTCACGCTTCCAGGGGAAGGCGCCCTAGAGTGGACCCACTGGGCCGTGGTAACGAGCTTACCTGGGTGAGCTGATCCTAGTTTACTCAACCCCTATACAGGGATTGTCAGGGTCAAGCCCAGGGGGTCTAAATACCACAGCAGCTAGTACCAGGGGGCGGCTCGTAAGGTTAGCCTATGCTAAGGAATGGAGAAGTATTCCAGGTAACAGGGTACAAGGCTATGAGGCCAGAAATGGTGCTACTGGGGAAGAGCACAGCAAGGGTTCCAGGAAACAGAGTACAAGGCTGGAGGACAGGAATGGTGCTACTGGGAGGAGCACAGCAAGGGTTCCAGGACACAGAGCACAAGGAAGGCCTGACCAACAGTCAGCAAGGCAGAAGCAAACTGACTTAATAACCAGGCACCTCCCATCAGAGGAGGTGGCCTGATATACCATTGCAAGAGCAGCTATTGGTCATGGGGAGTGTCAGGTTGGACCTTGCCGGCCCCAGAGTCACAGGGAAGGAGTGCACTTAATGCGCCGCTGAGTAGGCTCATGAAAATGACCACAGTAATGTGCTCATGTGCGAACCCGGCGGTCAGCTTACAGGAAGGCAACATGGCGACGGCTCCGAGACACAGCACGCCTGGATGCCGGACGCCCGATCGGCAGAGGAGCAGGAGATACCGACCCGGGAGAGGTGAGCTGGGAAGCGGTGCCAGGGGGCCTAACAATAGCACATAGGCACTCTGGGTTCCTAGGGCTATGTGTGCCACCTGCCATCTCTGCCATCTGCTTGAGGCATTAGGCTCTGATCACTCTTGTTCTGTATGCAAAAACCACAGAAACCACCACAGAAATGGTGACTTCCATTGTAAATGAAATCTAACACAGAGCTTTCAGTTCAGCAAAATAGGGTCGGGCACCACCGATTATTGCACTGCGTCAAGGGATACAGCTACCACAGAGCTTTGTAACTGGAAACTTGTGTCCTTTCTACACCACAAGATGGGTCAGACAAGCTCATCTTCATGGGCTAGACAGGTTTCCCCATAATATAATTCAGGTCAAGATCTACACAGTTTCCGACAAGTTTTACAATCCATTTTCCCAGTAATTACAGAATTTCAGTTCTGGGCACTGTTCCAAAGAAATCATTCCCTGCCTCATGAACGGGAAAGTATAAAGGGTTAATACACTGATATCGTGTAATCATATGTTCTGAGCCTGCGCTCTAAAAAAAAAGTTATTGGCGATTCAATCTGTATTTGTCATTTATTATTATTATTAAGGAAAAGATTAAACAGGGTTAAGAAAGATGACCAAAAAATGAATACATATGTCTAACAAAACTAGCTGCACAAAATATTGAAATCAGATCATACGTAGTTTTACTAAATCCATGTAACTAATGAATAAAAGGTTGGACTAACAGCAGGGTGCTATTTACAGTACTCTAATCTATTAGCATGCTGCATTCACAAGCTGACATAAAACCCATTAATGGATCTGCAGTGTATTCCTATCTTGGAAAGTAATGTCACATTGTCAGTATATTTCTGCATTATACGAGTCATGGGGGACCTCCAAAGATCTTTAGAATAAAGAAGCTTTAGCTCTGGTCTCCTCTTACATTTTTCTTGCAGTTAAAGGGGTTATCTGGGATTTATATGAAAAAAATGTGCCCAAGCACCAACAGGCAGGTACCTGCCACCTCCCTGTTGTGCGCGGCACCATTCATCACTGTTCATCCCCGCCACAGACCACTCCTGCCGGGGACAGAAAGGGAGTGTAAACAGAGCTGTGGATTCTTTTCAGCTCTGCTCTGTGGAAGGAGCTGATTGATAGCTAGCTCCCCGCTACCTGATTGGGGGACCTGGCTGTCAATCAGCGTGACTTTAACTCTGATGCCCATCTAGAGAGGGGAGAAGCCACTCCTCTGTAGACGTGGCGTCAGCGGAAATGGAAAAATCGCTGACAGGTATGGTCTCAGACTGCTCCATGTCGGTGGTGAACGGCAGTGAACGGTGCCAGGCACAACAGGCAGGTAGTTGGTATCTACTTGCACTATAGTGTTTAGGCACTTTTTTTTAAAATTCCAGATAACCCCTTTAAGGGAGCACTAATGCTGTGTCTTCTCCAGTCTCAGGATTGGTGATATTGACCTACATATTAACATCCTGTTCTAAAGCTAGATGCATTAATATGGTGTTGGTACTCCCTTTGCCAATAAAACAGCTTTCACTCTTCTGAGAACATTTTCTACCAGATTTGGGCGTGTGTCTATGGGAATTTTTGCCCGTTTTTCCAGAAAAACATAGTGAGATCAGACTCTGATGTTGGATGACTGGCTCTCAATCTTTTTTCTAGTTGTTTCCAAAGATGTTCGATGGGGTCTGTTGCTCTGTGCTGCTAGTCAACTTCTTCCACACCATGGTAGATCAGAAAAGGACTGTTCCCAAACTGTCCTTACAAATTTGGAAGCAAAAGCATAAAAATAGAGTATTAGGCTAGGGTCACAGTTGCATTTTTCACAAGCGTTTTTGGAGACCTGCGTTTTCAAAAACGCATGTAAAAAAACACACCCATAGGCCCCCATGTTAAAAAACGCATGCCCTAATAGCAAAAAAGCATGTGTGACAGTACCATGCGTTTTTGGTGCAGTTCCAAAAACGCATGCGTTTTTTAATATGGGGCCCTATGGGAAACGCATGCAAAAACGCATGTACAATTAGTGCCATTCAAAAACGCATGCGTTTTCCATAGGAGCCCATGTTAAAAAAAACGCAAGTGTTTTAGAAAACGCATGCGCTTTTTTAACATGGGCTCCTATGGAAAACGCATGCGTTTTTGAATGGCACTAAAAGGTACTAATTGTACATGCGTTTTTGCATGCATTTTCCATAGGGGCCCATGTTATGAAAAACGCATGCGTTTACTACAAAAACGCTGGCGTTTTTCAAAACGCACCAAAAAATAGTACATGCATTATTTTTTGGTGCAGATTTAAAAACGCAGCCAAAAACGCAGGGAGCCATCACACACCTTAAAAAACTCATGATGACATGAAAAAACGCATGAGTTTTGTTAAATCACTAAAAAAAAGTCATGTCAACTCAATGTAGTTCGCATTAATTTGGGGCCAATCTGAGATACTATCAGTGACTAGGGATGAGCGAGTACCGTAGTATTCGGAATCGCTATACCCGCAACGAGTAGGTCCCGGTACTCGGTACTCGTTGCGAGTATAGCAATGCCGAGTACTACTTCAAAAGTCCTGTAAAAGAGAAGAAAAGTGGTTACAAAATAACCAAATTGTAGCTAGTAGACTTGCTCATCCCTATCAGTGACTCTTTGACTATATATTGCCTGGTTCTTATATTTGTACAGTTGGGATTTAGCATTTATTATCTTGCCTACACGTTACTGTGTTTTATACTGTGCTGTTGTATGATACACTAATTCAAGGTTTATTTGTAGCAAGCAAAAGAATTGATACATTTTGAGATGAGTTCTTCGCACTGTATTAGGTATTGTTTTGGGAACCCTATATGTGGCACCCTGCTAACACAGGTAACCACAGACTCACCTACAGCACGGATAGGTTTCCACAGTGGGTACACAAACATAGACAACACCTTCCACCCCAGCACAGTAGGGGGAGCCCAACTTGCTGCCTTTAGGCAAGATCCCCTATAAATACTGGTGCTGGGGGCGGAGTTAGTTAGAGTGTGCAGACACTACAAGAGCTGTGAAGACATACCGGTGATCGGTGCTGCGTTAGGCCCGAGCCAGTTACTCTGAACAGCCTTTGAGTAGTCCTGCAAGGCCCAAGAGTGGGGTCGGAAGGCGAGGAGAACAGAAACAACAAAGTGGGAACCGAGGAGCCAGTGTTAGGTTTGCCCAAATCACACACTGGACACCGGAGTCCGAGTCTACTGGAGAGCACCCGGCCCAGTAGAGAATACCGGTATACCGTGGAGACTTCAGTCTCCCGGGCATCTCCGCAGTCACACACAGGAAGCCAGGCACCGCAAAGGAAGGAGTAGTGGTAGTCCATCGATGGTTACCCGAAGACAGCACAGGTGGAGAGGAAAAGAGTAGAGGAGGCCAGCCCAGGTTTACACAGGGCGGGGGCTTCACACACACAGGGAAAGAGACAAGGAGGCCTTATACCAACTTGCTGTGGTGATGCAGAAGTGCATCCTGAACACCCGGCAGTGCTCTGGACATTTACCTGTAACAACGCCAGTAAAAGGTAAAGGAGAACCAGCGGTGTGTGTGTCAGTTCCTTACCTGCGCCCCTGCCATCCACAGAGACTGTCCCGTATCCAGCAGCTTAGCCAAATCCCTGCTCCATCCCTCATTTTCATCACCAAACACTCCAGAGATCCAGCTCCGCCTGTGGGGAGCTTCACTACCTAGCTGCTCGACCATCATCCCTGGGGCCCTACGCAGCGCTGGTGCAGTCACCAGATACCACAGGTGGCATCACGATAAACTTTCTAAACTTTTATCTTCAATCCAACACCAACTACCCCTTTTTTAAGTAAGACCCCAGGACCACTTGACTGGGCAGGCCACCAATGACATCCCTACCGAAGCAGAGGGCCCAGATACCCAAGTCCCCATACACTGGGCTAGTCACTATACATGTCTGTATATTTTAATTGTTTTAAACTTACTTTCCGCACATGTATGCATAATAAAATGATTGATATACTGGATGTTAAGACGCACTTTTGTTTCCCCCAAATTGGAGGGGAAACTGAGGTGCATCTTAAAATCCGAATTAAAAAAAAACCATCTTACCGAAGGGGGAGGGGGAATTCATGGGTCCAAGGGGGAATGGGGGCAAAGCCTGGAGCTGAGGGGGAAGTCGTTGCACTTTTCTGGTGGGCGCTGTCATTATCCATATCCCAGCATACATTGCCGAGAGGCACTATATGCTGTGTCCAGACTTCAAGAAAATGTCCACGGGTTGCAGTCTGTGCATGCGCCATCTCCGCAGACATTTTCTGTCAGTCTGGACACAAGAGCATGTAGTGCCACTCGGCAATACATGCTGGGAAATGGATAATGGTGGCCCCCACCAGAAGACTGCTGCGATGCCCCCCGCAGCTCCGGGCTTGGCCCCCATACTCCCGGTGGTGGACCCATGAAGCAATCGCATGTACCCCACAACCCCTCCCACTCAGTAAGCCATGTGCACGGATGGGATATATATGTACCAGGAGGGCGGTCCTATATATACACTGTATGTTCCCCATCCTGTTACATATACCGGGATGGGGGACATATATATCAGGAGGGTGCACATTTATATACCAGGATAGGGGACATAAGTGGCACCCCTACGGTTCATTTGCCACAGGAACACCTGGAGCAGGGAGGAATTTCCACATCAGGTAAACTCGCATGCAACACCTTCCACCTCAGATCTGAAGGGGGAGCTCTACTTGCTGACTTCAGGTATGGTCCCCTATAAATTCAGGTTTAGAGGTGGAGTTAGGCAGAGCAGTTCCAGAGAGAGGATTCTGAAGACACCTGGTGAATGGAGCCGCACTAGGACCATACCAGAGGGAAGCCTAGCTAGTGTGACGGACCCAAGGGTGAGGGTCAGAGGCAAGGCACTCCAGAGAGGGAGGTGGACCAGTTGAGTTCACCCCAAAGGAGAGAAAGAGGCAACCCAGATGCCGGAGTCCAAGTCTGCACGGGTCCAGTCTCCTGGCGCAGCACTTGTAGCACAGCCACCAGCAGAGCCAGGGACCGCAGTGGATTCAGCAGTGCCCAACAGCAGGGCTCTCATTGCCTGCTATACAAGTGAGGGACACAGGAGAGGTCAGGGCCAGGTTTCAGACAAGCCAGGACTTGAGTACACACATACAGCAACAAGGAGGCCTCACAGCTCATCGGCCTCACAATTCATTGGGTGTGGAAATTTTGAAATGCCACCCGACCACCTGGACTGTATCCTGGACGTTACCTTGCAATATCATCAGTGAAAGGTATGAAAGCAAAGCCCCAGTGTGTGTGTGTGTCTGTTATTATGGCCCCTGATCCTGCCCTAAATATAGACTGTTTTCCAGTGCCTCTACCTGAAGAGCCGCCTCCCTGTGCAAATCTTTATTCACCACAACTGCCCCGGGGACCCCGCTCCACCTACAGGTAGCATTACCAACTATCTGCCTCATCATCACCCCGGAGGTCTGCAGGCAGCACTGGTAATCCTACCTGGAACAGTAGGTGGTGTCACAAGACATTTTATTTTTATTAAACAAATTCCACCTTTTTAAAAAGCGGCCCCAGTGCACGGAAACGGGCACTGGCTGCTCGTGACAACCCCCCAATCCATGAACTGCAAGCCCCGGACCGAGTAGCCCAAATTGTCATTTCTTGGGCGGTAGGAACCAAGGAGGTGAAAAAGGTAAACAAAAATGGAGCAATTTTACAAATCCCGGAGGCTAGCCCCCAAGAAGGGAAAGACCTCTCCCTCGGGGTTCGAATGGATGGGGAAAAAGAAAAACCTCCGTCCCAGCAGATAATTTGGGGGGTTTCCGACTGGTAAGAATCCGGCCTAATCTGACACAATTTATTTTTTGTGTAAAAGATCCCCAGAAACGTGGATTGGATTTCCTTGCCACAGTAAAGAAGGGAAAAAAAAAAAGCATGTGTTTTTTCCTATGCCATAAAGTCCTCCTACCAAAGGTCCCGGAAACCGTATTCAAAACGGGAACCGCCCGACGGGGCATCACCGAACCCCCGGGAGCGCAAAGCACGGGTTTTTTCCCAGGATTTAACAATTTTTTCCCTTCACCTTTTTGTGAATTTAGGTGCGTTTTGGCAACCTGGAGGGCCCGGTTTGCAACTTGCCCTTTTCCTAAAATCCGACAACGTAAAGAACGCCATGCAAAATACGGGCAAATCCCAGGGGAGGGGAAAAAACGTAAACTAAAAAGATTTAAAAGCTGCCGATTTTCCTGACGTGCACCCTGTCCAAACTTTTAAAAAACGTAAAAAACCACCTGAACCGCCCCCTGGGGAAGAGACGCAAAAACAGGACCCAAGTTACCGGTTTATAACCCCCCAAAATTTTTCCCCGTTTACCCAAGCTCCCCAGGCCCAAAACACCTTTGGAAAGGAAAAGGACGGCGTTTTTTCCCAAATCAGGGTAAAAGCTTTTTCACTTTTATCAATCCAAAACCCAGACTGGTGGCAGAAAAGGGGGAAATTGGGGGATTTCCGGTTTTTTGGGACACCCCCAAATGGGAAAACTTTTTTTAAAAAGCTTGATACGGGGAAGGAAAAGAGTTTTTAAATTGGTTTACATTAAAAACTTCTTGGGGGGTGGGCAAAAACGTGCCCTCAACTTAAAAAAAAGCTGACCCCAAAAGACACCACACACCATCTCACCCAACACCCAAATAAACTTGTACCCGAAATGGAATTACACCCAACGGCTTAACTTCCCTTTACATGGGGACCACTTCCCCGTTTCCTTCAGAAAAGTTTGAACGGGTTACACCTCCTTTAGTTTCGCGGGTTTGACCAAAAGTAAATTTAAGTTTCATAAAACAAGCTCAAAAAAATTTCCCTTCCCAAAAATAACCTTGAAAAAGGGGGTTTTGGGGGGAAGGGCCCCTTTCTCCCCAATCTCCCCCTCCAAAGCGGATTTTCATAAAAACCAGCCCCCCCGGGGGGGGCATCCCTATAAAACCACTTTTTAGTGAATTTGGGAAAAGCCTCCTTTTTGTATCCCCATAAAACTAACACTAAGGAACAAAAAACCTTTTATGAGTTCCGCCAGCCAGTCACCCTTAAAATGGGGTGGGAAAAAACCACTCTAGGGGAATTTAACTAAAATATGGAAAGGAAAATTTTTATTGTTTTGGGGAAATTTGGTCAAAAGGAAAATTTGATGTTTTGGTATTTTTTTTTATCCAACAATTTAATTTGTGCCCCCAAAAACCAAAAATAACTCCTCACCGAAAAGAAACAAACCTCCAAAAAAAAATAGTAGTCCTTGCCCCCAAAAAATATAATCTAAACACTTAATAGGAACAGATCCCCAAAAACCATTTTGATCATAGGACTAATAAAGACAGGGGGGAAATGCCCTTTAAAGAAGTATAAAGCATACCCTTTGCAACAGACTGGTTTCCCAGGCGGCCCTTTTTCCACACTCAAGGGGCAACTAGTGGGAAAAGGGACTTTACCCCTCCAACGGGGGGCCTTATTAAGCCCCGGGCCCCAGGGGGTGTAAAACACCCCTAAAACCCAAAAACAAAAAGAGAGGGGGCCCCCCACCCCCCCATCTGCCTTTCCTTTTATCACCCTGACCCATCTGTTAGAGGAGGGGGCCGGGGGGGTTTGTCCACCCGCCTACTTCCCCCGTTCCAAGGGGAAGTATTTGTGGTCAATACCGAACTCCGGGGTATCATCCGCGCCCGGAAGCTCACCTTGTGAAGAGCTTCCCCCGGGAACAAAATTTGGTGTCCCGACCCGATCGGGGAAACCCGTACAAACCAAAACGGGGGAAACCCCATGACAATGCTATATTGAACATAAAATAACAACCAAAAGGCTCTAACCCAAAGCCTACCCACCCCTTTTCGCCTCCCTCCCTAAGATAACCGGGAAACTGGGGGCAAAAAGGAACTTTCTGGGGGGGGTTCTAAAGGGGGAAAAAAGGTTAACAAAACAGAAAAACCCCTTTTCAAGGGATTCTGTAGGCCAAGAAAAAGGGTAAAGATTCCTCTCAATGGAAGGGAAAATATAAGTAAAGGGGTCCACTTTGGTTAAAAACCTTAAATTTCAAAATAAGTGGTAACTGGAACCCTGGATTAAGTTTTAAAGGTCGAGGCAAAAAATGTAGCTCAGAGCCCTCAAAAGATATACAGTGTAAAAAAGTGAAATTGGTTGTTCTTTTAAACCCACGACTCCCCAACTCCTCCTATAACCACCGTCTCCCTTTTTTGGAATTTTTTATCCCAACCCTTCGGTTTTCCCTAACCTTTACCTAAAAAAAAAAAGATTTCCCCCCAAAAATCCGTAGGTCTATATCGGGTGTTTTTTTTCTAATACCTTTCCAAATTTCACCAATGCTTTTTTAAAACTTTTTTTTTACCAAAACCATTGACAACTCATTGGAAGAGAAACTAACCCTTTTCAATTAAACCAAAGTCCTTTGCCTCTCCCCGGGGAAACCTGAAAAAAAACAAATTTTTTTTCAAAAACTTTGTGCTTTTCCCCAACCTGACAACCTTTTAAATTCTGGTCTAAAATCCCGTTTTTTTGGGGCAAAATCGGTGGAAGCGATCTTAACATCTGCCCCCCCCCTTATTTTTGGGGTCTTTTGGGACAAAGGGGATTTTTTACCGCCAGAGCACCCCCCAATTTTTCCAAAACCCCTTAAACTAGCCTACGAAAAAGTCCCACATCCTAAGATTCTTCTGGTGGTTTTTCCCTATCCAAAAGATAACCCCGCGGCATTTTAAGTTTTTTAAACACCGTACCCCAAACAGGGGTATTTTTTAAGGGAAAATTTCCCCATCCTTTGTCAGAAAAATTCCAATTTTCACAATCCTCCCCCCAAATTTGGCCCTTAGGATACCCTTTTAATTTTTTTGGGGGGTTGGCAAAAAAAAAAATTTCCCCCTTAAATGGTTTGTTACCCCCGGTTTCCACATTTGAAACCCCCCTACCCTTAAGGGGGAAAAGGAAAATTTGACAATTAAAATCTATGGGAATCAACCTGCCCGTTCATTAAAAGATAAATCAAAAACATCGAAGAAACGGAGTTGAATTTTTAAAAAGATTGGGGATTACCCCCTTTCCCTTCCCGGGAAAAAAAAGGGACTGGGGCCCCCCACCAAAATTCCCTAGCAGGGGGCAATAAACCCCCATACATTCCCTCTTTTAAATTTCCAGAAAAAAAAGAAGTTAGTTTAGAAAAAATGTAGTGGAGACAAAATCCTGTTTTCATTTGACCCCTTTCTTTTTAATAAAAACTCCACCCCCTTAAACCCTTTTGGGGGATACGCGAAAAATTCCACATAAGACCAACGAACTTTACCCACCGTAACCCCACAAGTTTAACCCCAAGTCGGGAGTTCCCTAGTAAGGGAAGGGACATAAAAAATTCCCTCAAAAAATTTTGTCCCAGGTTTAAACCCACCTTGGGAGAAAAACAATCCTAAAGGGGAAAACCCTTTAAGGGTGGGCCCTTGTTTTGGGGATATAAATCAGCACAAGGAAATTTGTTAAAAGGTATTTTTTTTTCAAAAATTAACCTCATTAAACCCCCTTAGAAGGGTTTTTAAAACCTCCTAAAACCTCAGTGATCCCTTCCAGCTATTTGGCCCTGTTTCCATATATAGAACCCCTTTATAGTTTTAGTTATAGAAAGGTTTTTCCACCTTTTGGCTGTTTCAAAATTTTGGGCATTAGGGGGGGTTCACCCCAATTGTTTTTTGTTTTTTTAGATTAGATGAATACCTTCTTTTTTCTTTCCCTATTTTTAAAAGGTAAATTCCCCCTAATTGAAAATAACAATATTGTATAAAATATTGTTTTTCTTTCCTGGGGGTCTCAATTTAAAGGGGGGCCCTTTTAAAAAACCCCCAATTGCCTAAACAGTTTCTAAGTTCTAAGCACGAGCGTTTTTTTTTCAACCTTTTCAAAAATGATCATGAATTGGGTTTAGACCCCGTTTTGAGCGGGTCCCCTTTTCCCCCAATTTCTGGTTGGGGATTATCTCTGCAATGGCTTTTTTCACTTTTTTTGACCTCCTGTAATGCACTTGGTTTCGTTTTTTTTGGTTTTGGATGGTAAGGGGTTTTTTTTTGTTTCTTTGCTTTTTTCTAGTTTTTTCCAAACCTGATGCTGCCACCACCAGTTTGACGTGGGGGATGGTGTTTTGAGGGTAGAGCTGGTGTTTTTTACACCAAACATATCATTTTGCTTTGGGTGGCCAAAAGGGTCGATTTGGTTTCACTCCCCAATAACTTTTTCCCAAAGTTTGGGTGTGTCTCCCAGGGGGGCATGGGGTAAATTTAAAACAAGACTTTTTAGGGATATTTTTGAGAAATGGCTTTCTTCTTGCCACTCTTCCATAAAGGCCAATTTTAGTACACATTGCTTCAGCTCACCTCATTGTAACTCTGCGGGTCACCAAGTATCAGGGGCCTTTGGTGCATCCTGATCAGTCTCTCCTTGTTCAGATGAAATTTAGAGGACAGAAGGTCTTGGTAATTTGCTGTCGTATTTTTCCATTTCAATATACACTTACATATTGCTCCTTGAATGTTTAAAACTGGGAAATCTTTTTGTATCCAAATCCGGTTTTAAAAACCTTCCCACAACAGAATCTTGGACCGCCGGGTGTTTTCCTTTGGTCTTCATGATCCTCTAAACTTAAAACAAAACCCTTGAGACAATCACAGACATTGATTATACAGAGATTTCTTACACACAAGTGGTTTCATTTATGATTACCATCATTTAGGACAACTTTGGGATCATTCAGACATCCTCACAAAACTTTGGTTATTTGTTGCACAAAAGTAAAGGGGGCCAAATAAATTGCAACCCCCCCCATTTTTCAGTTTTTTTTTTTTTAAAAAAAAAGTATAAAATATGCAATAAATTTCTTTCACTTCAATTGTTTCCCACTTTTGTTGTTCTTCACAAAAAATTAGAATTTACTTATACCTTTAGTTTGTAGCCTAAAATGTGGCAAAAGGTTGAAAATTTAAGGGGCAAATACTTTCAAAAACTCATTTTTGGGCTTTTTCAACATCTGTGCATTTGGTCCTTTTGCCCTGCCCAGCTTTAAACACCTATTGACAGCAGTTTAAAAATTTAATGCAACTGTCAACTCGGGGTTGGTAAAGCCACCCATACATGCTTTTTTGGGGCCCAAATTGTCAGTCTGGGCCACGGGCCGTTCCCCTCGGGGCAGGGGGACCTGATCATCTTGCGAAACCTTTCCTCATACGGGGGTCGTCCCTGCTGCGGGGCCGCTTTGCTGGGAGGGAACCGGACTCACTTGCACTCTTCTGCACTGTCCTCCCTTCACTTCCCTACTCCCCCTGCTTGCTTTCCCGCGTGTCTGCCATTTTCCCTTCCCCAAAGGTCCTCTGAGCGGGTCCCCCAAATTTGTTGGGCACACATGCTTACTCTGCTAAAAATTATAGCACAGTACACCTGCCCTATTTGGGCCTCTCAGCCTACGCAAAGGTTCGAGTAAAACATCTTCCCCCTATGGAGGTCCGGGGTAACTTTAAATTTTCCTTACAACTTTGCCAGTGTCAATTTCCTAACCTCATTCCTGTACTAGAAGACTGTTGCTTACTTTGCTCTCATTATACTTAATCTCTCTTCCACAAACCCCTTTGGGGCATTCCATTATCTCTGGATCTCTCAATATCCAGATCCCTTTTTGGCTTTTTTCAAGACCTCCGGGATGCACATATTTTTCTGGTTTTCTCTCCCGCGGGATCACCTTTTCCCAATGACGGAGCTTCATATTCTTCCCACAACAGACCAAAATTTCTCAGTCTTCTCACTCTACCTTACTCTGTACACCCCTCGGCCCTTTGCTTCAGGCATTTAACCCCCCTGGGGGCTGTCCAGATAACCCCTGTAAGGGGTTTTCCCTCGCCTTTGCTCCTCGGGGGAGTTCAGTGTCACGAGCCAATGATTCTCTCCATCGCCCCCTTTTTCCCTTTTTGTTTCTATTAGGGCCAAAAATATTCTTGTTTACTTTAAGTCACTCTCCTCCTGCTGCCGGGTTTTCAGCTACCACTACTCCTCAGTAAAACTCACATAAAAACAATGTAAGGGGTCTCAGGAGCCCAAAGGAATACGGCAAATTAGTGAAAAAGAACCGACCTTTTTATTCTCTCCAATACCACTGGGCCCACAACGCTTTAAACGTCAAAGCGTTTTCACGGTGGGTTTCTCTACGGAGCCAAACGGAAAGGAGCAGCCTGAACCTTTGGAGTGTTGAGACCTGTGTTACCTAATTACCGGATAAACTTTCTGAGCACCTGGGTGACCGGTATCCGTCCGTGGTTTACTGAAAATCGGGGAGCAAGATTTGTGAACGCAACACCGCGGACACAGCACAAATAAAAGAGCACCCGAGCCCCATCCCCCAAAAACTTTAAAAATCTTGGTTGTGTAAGACGTACAAAACCCAAAATTATGGGTGACCCAATGGCCTTTTTATTTATACAAATACCCTGGTGTCTACACAGCCCCCTTTTTTTCTTTTCTTTCTGCACTACCATAAAGGCCCAGTGAGTTCACTAAACATCCCACCCCCTCAACTAACACCAACATTAAACCGAATTTCAGGGATGTATGACACACCCTTTAAACCCGGGAAAGGTATGTTTGATAAATATTAGGTTTTAAAGCTCCCAGAAACAAAAGCTTGTCACACGGGGGATGATGAATAAGAAAAATTTGTGTGCAAAAGACTTCTTTTTCATAACTCTATCCAATAATGCAATCAAATATCATATATTCAACATATGTAATATCCTAAGCAAAAAACTGATACTGCTGTGCTCTTTTTTTTTGTAAGAGTAAAAAAAAAATCACCTCAAAATAAAATAGATATTTTTTGACATGTTAAATTAAAAAAAAAAAATTCAAATATTTATGCATAAAAGTTTTTTGTTCCCCATAGAAGAATCAAAAAACTATTTATTTAGTAACTAAGTTCACATCAAAAATTTTTCTTTATTACAAAATGCATAAAAAAATGAAGGCAAAGGGTCAGTTGCTCTTTGTGCTTTACCCACTCTATAACTCCCCTATGAAATCAAAAAAATAAATGGTACGTCTACACCAAATTTAGTTGACAATTCAATGCAACTTTTGCCCCGGGGTTTGTCACCTTTTTCGGTTACTATTTTTATTAACCTTTTCACCCTTTCGAATAGCTCCTATTTTCTCATGGTTCAGAATTTTTTTTCTTGTCCACATTTCTGTATTTTATTGTATTTATTGTATTTTTATTATTGTATTGCTTGTTTTGTATTGTATACCCTCTGAATTGTAAAGTCTGCAGAATATTTTGGCGCTAATAAATAAAATTTTTATTATTTATTTTTTAATAAAGTGACATCTAGGGGCCCTTTACAATAAAATGGGGGCTTATTCAAACGAAAAACACTTTAAATCAACCCCCCCTTAGCCTTATTCACCCTTGATTACATACATAAGTCTTTGTAATTTCACTGTCATCCGCTCCACATTTCATGTTTTTTTTTCCTGACCAATTTCTCAAAAAAATTCAGTATAAATGACCATTTTTATTTTAAAAGGTTTGTTAAAACCCTTTAAAACACACAGCATTACATGTAATCTTTTTTTATCCTATAACTTGAATTATAGCAGAACTTTTTAAAATTTACTATTATAAAGGGGTGAAATACATTGAAAAACCGATGTAGTTTTTTTCCACGACGACCATGTGGGTCTCATCAATGTCATTCCAAAAGCACTGTAGTTGGATTCAGAATTCCAGTACACAGTACATGTTTTCAGGGGCCCCCAAATTTCACAGTGCCATCATCTCCTGTAAAGAAAGACGGGGAGGACAATGGTGCACTGGTTTTGGGATTACTATGTACATTCTTTTTCAGATACAAAAATAGTTTTTTGTCTTAAATTAATAGATTTTTGTTATAAATAGTAAAAATTTTAATTTTAAAAGGGAATTTTCAGTTGATTTTCAATGAAAACAATTACTAACGGCCCCTTTAAATGGGGCTTAAACAGTTTTTTTCCCGGATCAGAAAACTTTTTTTGCTTAACTTCTCCTGTTATCTTTTGGGAAGTTTCTGAAATTCAGTGTACTAGTAGGTAGCAAGAATTTCAGAGATATTCCGAGATGTAATATCTGGTATAATTTCCCACCTGTCAGCCCCTGATCTGACAACACACTTCTTTTTCCAATATAATCCATTTACCTGTCGTGTCCCATCCTCCTTTATGGATTTTCCCTTTCCTTGCATCTTCTGACTCATTACATCTCTGCATGCTTCACTCCTGCATAGTCTTTTTATGGTAGTCTTTTCCCCCCTACTGCGGTTAATTTACAAATACCCAAAATTTTTTTTCATCCTGCTTGTGTTTTCCCCTCCTGCTGATTCCCCCAAAGTTAATTACCACAATCTTTTTAAATTTCTCCCGGGTGGTTTATCTTTTTCTCTCTCCCGACCCCTCACTTCTACTACCTGGCATATTGCCTCAACCTTAATATAAATTTGGGAAGGATGGGCCTGGTGGGCCTTGGTGTGTGATTTCACAAAGGGATTTCAATAGGGGGCCTGCAGAGATATTCCAGAGATAAATCAGGAAACCAAAGGTACCAACTATACCACTGTTGATGCCTCTAAGGGACCGCACACCTGGACACCTCACCGTAATATCACCGGCGACGCACGGGAGCGCGCACGTTTTGGCCCCCCGCCAGCTTTGGGCCCCCCCGGGGTTTTTACACCGGATCCCCTCCCACGACGCACGGCGATGTACAGGCCCATCCCGCTGGGTTGTCCACAAACCCCAGCGGGCCGAAATCCAGTGTAACATGGACGATGGGGCAGTGACACATCGCCCCAATGCTCCCGGGTTTTCAACATGCCGAAACCGGGCAAACACCAAGGGGGCGTATCGCCTCTTACTTTGGGCGACGCACTGCAATTTCGACGGCGATAGGCCACACCCCTCTCCCCTTTAAAAAAGCCGCGATAGGGCCACTGTGACATCCCATAAACTTTACTTTCCCACAAACACTTTACCATCTTATTTTATCCCTAAAGAAATTTGCTCCACTGACCCTTTTCCTTCTTTCACTACCCCCAAACCCCCATCACCCCAGCACAAATTTTATCTCTCTACCTCTCCCAATCTCCCCCCCCCCGTGAAACAAAAAAACAACCAACCATTCTCTCCACCCTTGCTCTCCTTTGCTGCTCCATCCGCGGGCACATACCTCCCAACCCGACCCCCAGCCAACTTTCCCCCCTATTCCCCCGCCTATCACCCCACCCGCAAAAAAAACTTGCAACCCTAAATATAAAACCTATTTCCTTGACCCCTTCCCCCACCCCAAACCCCTCTTGATCCTAAAATGCCTTTTTTTCCATCTGAAAAAAACTCCATTTCATTCAAAACCCCTTTTTACTTTTTCGCGACTACCTTCCTGGGTCTCACAGAAACATGTGACCCCCTCCGACACGGCCTCCCCTGCTGCGCTGTGTTACTGGATTTAATTTTCCCAAAAACACCTCGCACGGCAAAAAACAGGGTGGAGGGGGTCTTCTCCTCTCTAGAAAACTGCCCCTAAACCCCAAATTTCCTCCCCTCCCTCCCTCATCCCTCATTTTTTGAAGCGCACCTTCCGTACTACTCTCCTTCCAACCTACAATCCGCATTTATCGACCACCAGACCCATAACCCCTTCTTAAACCAAATTTCCCATCTGCTCCATACTTTCTCTCCGGGAATTTCCCACCATCATAATGGCATTTCAAAAACCCCTTTGGACCCCCCACCATCAACACCCCAAACTCCTGTCATTTTGCCTCTTTCCCTTTGGCCTCTCTCAATGTCCTCCACACCACCACACAACTACCCCCAAACTAACCTCATCTTCACCCCCTCTGCTCCCTAACTAAACCCACAACCTCTCCTCCCCCCTCTCTGACCACAACTACTTCTTCTCATCCTTGTCCCCTCACTTCCCTCATGTCCCCAACTCGACACCCCTCAGAAACCTCACACATTTTGACGCTCACACACTCCCAATGCCATTTTACCCGCTATCATCTATACCCCACCCACGACACAGATAATCCACAGTTTCTACAACTCAACCACATCACTTTGAGAATGCCGTCTCATTATGGCAAAATGAAAAACCAACAAAAACCCGGGCACACAACCACAAAAATCTGCAGCGAGAGCTATTTTTGCAGAGTGGCCGGAAGAAAACACACCACAAGAAACTACACCTTTCAAACAAGCACTTCTCAAATTCAATCAGCACTCACCCCACTAAACAGAATTACTTCATTACCCTCAATCCTCTTTCCCAAAACCCCAGGCAGTTATTCAACACATTTAACTCCCCCCCACCCTCCACTGCACCCTCCCCCTTTCGACCTCTGCAGAAGACTTTGAAACAACTTCCCCAAACAAACGATCAACAAAGTCTTTGCTCCCCAAACCCACCACACCCCCCATGTAACCAGCCCATTCCTCTCCCCCATAACCCTCCCCCCTCCATCACGAAAGAGAATTTGCACCCCCTCCTCTCCAATCGACCTCACCTTTTGTGCATTGGCCCCCCAACCCATCCCACTTCCCCCCCAACCTCACCACCACACTTTAAACGTTTTCTGAAAGATTTTTGGGGGCCGTGCGTCCGTTGCAACACGTTTTGACATCGTTGGGGAGTTTCACACGTCAAGATACTGTGGACAACTAACCAACGATTTTGGACGGGGATCATTCCCAAACCATGCTCATTGGTGTCAAGGGGGAAATTTGTCCAGACACTTTACGCATGTCCCAAAACCCGATCAACCGGGTTGGTCATCGTTGATCGTCGGGTTTTGAGAACATGTTCTCAAACCTGCTTTAACGATCCACCAACTTCCTTTGTTAAATTTGCGGTGTTAAAACGCACACATCCTAAAAAAGTCGCGGGACACCTCCAAACCCGTGACATTCACGACATCGTTAACGTTTTTTTGTGCTTGAAACGTACCTTTCAAACTTCGGGAAACTTCCTTTCTGCTTCATAATGCAACAATTATGGGACCCCACGGGACGGGTACTCAAACCCGCCCGGGTCTGCTACGGGGGGAAGTCACGGGGGCCGGGAACCGTGCCCAGGCCCGGCAATAAAAGGGGGATATTTACGGGGGATAATGTTAGTCGAACGCCACCCACATGTTGGCCAGTAGGGGGGCCCCCGATGCCGCAAACCCCGGGGGATGAGTAAGGCATTTAGGAGGAATAGTTCCCCGGGGCAAACGGGGGTTCCCCGGGGCATGTTGATAAATCTATTTTTAGGGTATGGTGCGGGGCCTTGCTGGTGCAATCACTTATTTCCCGAACTGCAGAAATCCTCCTTCGGGTTTAAGCGGGGAACTGTGTCTCTCCGGGGGCGGGATCCTCTGAAACCCTGTTTGGAGGATCAAAAGCGGGCAAACACATGCAAGGGAGTCAGATTCAGGTTCACCTTTTTTACTTCTAAACTTCTCAAGTACTTTCACTTCCCAGTTACATTTCACCATTTTACACTCTTTAAAAGGGCACATTTTCCCACCGGGGTTCCTTTACTCCTTGCACCCATTTCTCTTTATGACCCCTCACTCTGCTCCTGCCCCTTTCCAGGTTTTTCTGTTCCTTTCTCTCTTTTCACTTTGGGTCGGGCTCCAACAGTATGGCGGGGGCTCGACCCTGTGAGCCCTCCGGTTGCCGCTTACTCCTTTCCTTTGGGGGGGGACCCAACGTTAGCAATCCCCCGTCGTTTGGGGAGCCGGGGTAATCTGGGCCCCCTTTTTAAGCGACACTCTACACAGCCTAGCCTCAAATAGCCCCTCAGGGGTGAGGCTCTACCGGGCCTCTCAAACTGTGTCTTCGGTTAAATAGGGGGCTACTCCGCCGCAGCCTCCTCTCAGCCGGTTCAGGCCGGAACACCGTCCCCTTTTTTCCCTACACTCCTGGGTGCGGTTTTGGACGGCTTTCTCTCTGGGGCTCGACGGGCTCCCCAAATTTCGCGCCCCTTTACACCCCACCCGTCCAGATGTGTATTCGTCTTTGCTGCCAGCCTACCCGGGCCTACACTCCTTTCCCCTCCCCCTCTCTATACAACCCCTGCACCTGACTTATGTGTTTTCCCACCGACGTCTCTAAACCCACCCCCCTTGCCTGCCTAGAGTTCCCGGCTCCGGTTGGGTCTGCCCTCTACGCTACGGGGATTATTGGGCTGTGGGGGTGTTGGTTTCAACGTCGTTCCTACATCCGGCTGCAGTTCCCTTGTGCCTCCTGGTCCAGGGGCGCCAAAATTACACATATCTTAAAGAACCATTCCTTGACCCAATTCACATCCAAAATGGCCCATTCCCCTCCCTTTCCTTTCCAAACTTTCAAAAAATCATGTCCAACGTATTCTCACCCCACCCTCTCATCCAACTCTCCCCTTTGACCCCTTAAATTTCGCTTCGACTCCACCCTCCACGGGAAAAGCCCTGACCAAAATTCCTAACGACATACCGCGGGCCAAAGCAAAAAATTCCCTTCCTCCTCCTTCTTACCTGCCTTTTGCATTTAACCCCCCCCCCCCTTTTACCTTTAAATTTTTCCCCCCACCCCCCCCCTTCCCCCCATCCCCCCCAAGGTCCCTCGGGGCCCTTTCCCTTCCCCTCCCTTTTTTCAATTAAAACCCCCCCGGGGCAATAAAAGTTCCCCTGCCCAGATCACCTTTCCCCACACTTCTCCCCGGCCAGCATCACCTCTTTTCCCTTTCCCCAATTTTAAAGAGCCAACCCTTCTTTTTCCCCCCATTCCAAAAACCATTCAAAACCCCAAATTTTTCCCCCAAAAACCCCCTTCCTTACCGAATTTCTTTTTCCCAAAAAAAAAAACATCCCTTTCCCCGACTAACCCTTTCCCTCCCCCTTCCTTGTTTTCCCCAAACCCCTCCAACCCCCCCCACCCCCGGCCTCCAAACCTTTTCCCAAACCTCCCCTCCTCCCCTTCCCCCTAAAACCTGCACCCTCCAATCCTGTCCCCCCCTGCAAAATTCCCTTCCTCCCCTCAAAACCCCTTCCTCTCAAATTCCAACGCTCCCAAAACCCCCCTTTCATTACCTCCCTTTCTTCCCCCCAAAATCCCTCCAACCCAAAACCCCCCAAAACCAAATTTAAAATCGAAAAAAGGGGGGGGGCAAACCCCTTTTCCCCCTTTTCATAAACCTGGGAAAATTTTAGGGGGGAAAAAACTCCCCAATACTCCCCTTTTTGGGAAACTGGGTTAAAAAAAAAATTTGTGGGGGTGGACCCCCAAAAACCCCGGGTTTATGGGGGATACCCCCAAAAAGAAGGGTGTCTAACTCCCCTCCAAACAAAAAAAAAAAATTTTTCCCAAATTTTTTATTTTTTTCCCAAAAAAACCTTAAACTCTAACATTTAAAAAAGCCGTCCCCAATTTTCCTTTACTTGAAAATTTCCTATATCCCTTTTTAATTTTTTTTAAGATTTCCCCCCCTTTTCCCTTTTAAAGGCATAACACCTGCCCCAAACACTTAATTTTTGGGTTAATTTTCCCCTTGGGGTTTTTCCAAAATAAAAATGCTTTAGATTAAAACCATGTAATTTCCCGAAAGATACCCAGGAAACTTTTAAAAATTTTCTATGTAAAAAAAAAATTTTTTTTTTTTTTTTAAAAAAAAAAATTTTTTTTTCCCAAAAAAAAAAATTTTTGGGACCTTTTTAATTTTTTTGCAATAAATAAACCCCCCAAACAAAACCTCAAGAAAGAAAAAGGGGAAACTTAAATTAATACATTTTTTTTTTTTTCTGAAAAAAAAAAACATTTTTTTAATATTTTTCAAAGAAATTTTTAAAAGTTTAATTTTTAAAAACGTTTTTTGGCAATAACCTCAAATAAAATTTTTAAAAGGTTCAAAAGGAATTCTTTTGGGCCGGTTTTTCCCCGGGGGTCAACTCTTTCCCCCGAGGGGAAAAGAAGGTAAGTGCAGGGTACTGGTGGGTGAGAGGAACCAAAATTTTGAGAAAAAGCAGAAAAGCAAAACTCAGAAGAAAAAAAAAAAAACTAAAACATGTAAAAAATCAAAAAAAGGAAAAAAAAAGTTGCATTTAAACACATTAAAATAAAACAGATAAAAAAACAAAAAAAAAATAAATTTAAATGGAAGCTTTAAAATGTTTTTTTTTTGACTTTCAAAAGGGTTTTGGCCAGGAAAAAAAAAAATTTTTTCAAAATAATTTTTTTATTTAAATCAACCCCACCCTTTTTTTGCATAAATTTTAATTTTAAATTATTAAAAATTTTGCAAAATTAGGGGGGGAACTTTGATTTTCTTTGGGGTTGCAAAAACAAAATTTTTTTCCCCCCCCAACAATATATCGGCACCCCAAAAAAAAGGGGGGGTTGGGGTTACCCCTTTAAGCAAAAAAAACCCAAACTCAAAAAAAGGGGGGGGTCAACAAATTAAAACCCCCAAAAAACCCCCAAGAAAAAAGGGTTTTTTTTTAAAAATGGGGCACTTAATAAATTTCTAGCCTTTCCGTTAAAAATGGGGTTATGGGGTACCCCATTTTGGGAAAAAAACCGGGGAAGGACTTAACCTTTAAAGGGGATTTTAAAAAAAAAAAAGTATTTTGAGGTTTTTTAAAACTACACCCTGACCAATTTTGGGGTGGGCTTTAAAAGGGGAAAATTAATTAAAATTTTTTACAAAAATTGTACCCCTAAATTTGAAAATTTTTTTGATGACCCCCATTAACTTTTTTGCCAAAAAAACCTTTTCTTTTCAATATCTTTTAAAAAAATCAAAAAAGATGTTTTTTTTTAAAAATGGAAAAAATTTTAAAAAAACCCTTTTTTTTATACTCACCCCTCACTTTTTTTAACCCCACCCTCATTTTCGCAGGTTTTCTGCATTGGCCGTTTTCCAAAAATGCCCGGGGTTTTAAAAATTTTTTTTTAAAATTTTGGCCTTAGATTTTTAATATCCCAAATTTTTAATTTCAAATCAAACCGGGGAAAATTACCCCCGACACACTGAAAAAAAAGGAGGGAAAAAAAATTTTTAAAATTAAAATTTTAAAAACCTTTCCAAACTTTGCAAAAAACTTAAAGTGCGTTAACAAAGGAAAAATTTTAAACCCCTTTAAAATTAATGCCAAGATAAAAAAAAAAAATAAAGTTTAAAAAGGACGATAAAAAAAATTTTTTTAAAAATTTTTTAATCTTTAATACGAATTTTTCCCTTTTTTTTTTTTAACCCCAATTTGCCGTTTAATTTTTTTAAAAAAAAAAATGAAAAAACGTTTTAGGGAAAAAATTTTGTTAATACATTTAAACTTTTCCATCCCCTTTACCCTTTATAATTTTTCGTCTGGGGAAAAAAGAAAACATTGAACACTTTCCCCTTTGGGGGAAGGAAAAACTTTTTTTTTTCTTAAAAACATCCCTTCTTTTAGAATTTTTTTTCTTCAAAAGGCTGGGACAAAACCCCATTTTACCAAATTTTTACGGTGATGTCCTCTTTTTAAGGGAAAAAGAGGCCACCATTTTCCTTAAAATCAATTTTAAAATTTTTCCCCCCCCGGGCCCGGGGGAAAAACCTTTTTCCCCAATTTTATTTAAAAACCCAATAATTTTTTCCTAGGGTTTGACAACCCCGAAATTAACCTCCCCGGCTTAATTGATCTTCAAACAAAAAAATGGCAAAAAATTTTGGGTTTTTAATTTTAAAGTAAATTCTAAAAGGGGGCCATTTTTTGCCCCAAACATTTTTTAAAAGGTAGGGCCAAAAAATACAATTTAAAAAATTGTGCAAAAATTCCAAAAAAACATTAAAAAAAAAATTTTTAACATTTTAAAATTTTTAAAAAATTTTTTAAAAAAACCCCTTTTTTTTATTACCCCCTTTTTAAAAAACCTTTGCCCGTTTTTTTTATAAGAAAATCTTTTAAAACCCCTTTTCAAATTAAAAAAAAAATAGGGGTTTTACCTTTTTTAAAAACTTTAATTCCCCCAATAGGTTCCCCCCATTTATCCAAAAAAGGGTGGTAGGCAATTCCAAAAATTTCCCCGGCCCTCAAAACATCAAAAACCCCAAATTTTAAAAAACTTTTTAATTTTTCCCCCCCGCTTTTTGCAGCACCCTTTTCTCCTACCCCTCCCATCACCCACCCTTTCTTTTACTCTGAAACATTTTATTTCTGATTTTTCCAACCCCTTTCCCCCCCCCCAAACTTTTTGGGAAAAACACTGTGCTTCCGAAATAAAGGGTTTTTTCCATTTCTTTTTCAGGGTTTAAAAAACCATCCCACCCCACATGTTTTAAAATATTTTGCAACTTCCCCCTTTCCCCCGACATTCAAGCTTAAATTTTAAGGGGTGGGGATCATTTGTCTTATTTTCCCCCCCCAAGGAACCTTTTGGAAATAAGCCCGTATGTTGTCATACTTCGTTGTTTAAACCTTATCACCCAAAATTTTTTTTTCAATTTTTAGATAAAAGGTTCCTTTTTCTTTTTTATTAACCTCGTTTTAAAAGGGGGTTTGGTTAGGCCTTAAATTAAAAAAATTTTTTTTTTTTTAAAAAAGGGAAAAAAAATTTTTAAAATTTTTTGGATGTTTCCCCAATTTTTCGGGCTTGGAAGTCCCCCAAAATCCCGAAAGCACTAAAACATTAAAAAAAAACTTTTCCTGGATTTTTCAAAAAAACCGGGGTTTTTTCAGGGTTTTTCTTTTTAAAAAGGGATAACCGGCCTTTTAAAACAACCGAATATTAAAGGAGGGAAAAATACATTTAAAAATCTGTTATTTTTGAAAAATTGATGAAATTTTTTTCCCCTTTTTTATCCCCCGTGCTTTTTAAAAAATTTTTTTTAAGCTTTCCCCCCCAACTTTCTAACCAAAAAATTTAAAATTTAAAAAACCCTTTTAAAAAGAAAGGCCCTCCAAAAAAAAACGAAAAACAATAAAAAAAAAAAGGGTCCCACAGTTGGAAAAAGGGATTTATTAAAAAACCCCCGTGTTTTTTAAAAGGATAAATGACACCCATAAGGACCAAAAAATAAAAAAATTTCAAAAGCCCCGATTTTCCCCAAAAACCTAAAAATTGGCCCCCAAAGGGGGGGACGCAAAAAAATAAAAACCAAAAAACCATGCCTCAAAATTGGGTCACTTCCTTTTGGGGGCAGTGGCCCCCAAAAAGTTTTTTAAAAATTTTTCCCCAAAACTTTAAAGCTTTTGGGCCCCTAAAAATAAAAACCCCCTTTGGTTTTCATTGATTTTACTATTTTTTCGGGCCCCCCTTTGGGGAAACCTTGACATATTTGATGGTATTCTAACCTGGCTTTTTAATTCTAAATTTTTTTGGACCATTTTTATTTTATCACAAAACCTGGGGCCGATTTTTTAATAAATCCTTTTATCCCAAATTTTCCGACCCTTTTTTTTTAAAAAATTTTAAAACCGAGAAAGGGGAAAAACCCCCCCCGTTCCCCCACCTTTTTTGTATTTCAAGGCCCCCATTATTTTCAGCCTCCATGGATATGGAAACCCGGGGGTAGAACCGGGTCAGGGTATCCCGGCAAAAGCGGGGGGAAAAAGCCCCCATGGGGGTTTCAAAAACGGCGGTTTCAAAAACCCCCGGCCACCGGCCGGGGGCCAAACCCCCCAAAAAAAATTTTTTTAAAAAAACCGGTTTTAGGCCCCAGGTTTAAAGGAACCAAAAAAAAAGTAAAAGGTTTTGGCCGGGAAAAAAACACCCCAGGGAACCGTCGGGGTACCCCCCCCCCCCCCTTAAGAAAACCCTTTCAGCCCCCTTTTAAACCACTTTTTAAAAATGGGTAAAGTTGGGGAAAAGTATCCCTTACCCCCCCCTAAGGGGAAAAAGCAAAACTTTTTAGTATTCAAAAAAAGGGGGTAAGTGTTTAAGAAAAAAAAGTTTTAATCACTTATATTTTACATTTAATATTTTAATTCTTTTTTACAATTTTTAACTTTTTTAGGGTTGGGTTTTTTTAAAAAACCCAAAAAATATATTTTTTTTTGTGGGCAAAAAAATGTTTTTGGGGTGATTTTTAAAAGGGGTTTTTTTTCGGGTTTTGCCTCCTACCCTAACTTTTTTTAATTTTAAAAAAAAAAATCCGGAGCTTCCAAAAAGGGGCCGTTTTTCGCGTTTGAGGGGCCCTGGCCCTGTCCTGAAAAAACCCCTTTTTTAACGAGGGGGAAAAAGGGGGAAATTTTTAACCCCAAAACGGAAAAGGGGAAGTTTCCCCCCGGAAAAAAGGGGGTTTTTACCCCCCTTTTTTTTTTTTTTTTTTTTTTTTTTTTTTTTTTTTTTTTTAAAAAATTTTTTTTTTTTTTTTTACTTAAAAAAAATGAAAAGAACCCAAAAAAATGAGGGTAAATTAACCCCCGCCCCCCTTTTCTAAAAAAAAGTTAAAAGCAGCCTTTTAAAAACCTTTTAAAAAACGCTTTTCTTTGTCCAATGGGTTTTTTGGGGCCCCTTTTCTTGGCCCGGTTTTTTTTTATTTAGATTTAAAAAAAAAAATTTAAAGGGGCCCAAAAAATCCCAAAAAAAAAAAAAAAAAAAAAAAAAACTTTAAAAAACCGGTTCCCAAAAAACATAACGGGGTTTCCTTTTAAACCTCCGTTCCCCCTCCCCGGGCCGGGTTTCCCGCCCCATTTTGTTCACGCCCTTGGGTTTTCCCTTTTTCCAACTGCAAGGGAAAAAATTTTGCCCCCCCGGCCATTTCCCAATTGGATTTAAAAATAAAACTCCGGTTTTTAAAGGGTTTGTTTTACCAATGTATTCCCCCCTGCAAATGGGTTTCAACCGGGGAAAGTGCAACCTTTTTCTTTCAAAATATTCGGGGGGAGGGGAAAATTTTTTAAAAATTTTTTAAAAACCCCAAAATTACCCTACCAAAAAATGGTCGTTTTAAGCTTTAATGAAGGGGGTTTTCTCTTTTTAAAAACCCCCTTTTTAATTTAAAAATTTTTTTCATAGGGGATTTTCAATTTTTTAAAAATTTTATGTTTAAAAAACTTCCAATCAATTAAAATTTATTAAATCTGTGTTGAAAATTCCTTAAAACCCCCTTTTAAATATAAGGCCCTTTTTTTTCCAAATTGTTTTTTACAATATAAAATTTTTTTAATCATTTTTTATCAGAAGATTTTGGTTTCTATATTTAATTGCTTTTTAACCGGAAAAACTCTTTAACCAGTAAAAAAACCCCCCCTTTTCCCCCAAAATTAAAACCATTAAATTTTTCCCCTGGACCCCCCGCAAGGAAAAACCCCCCCAATTTTTTTTAAAAACCCCCCAAAGGGTTTTGGCCCCCAGTGGGGGAAAACCATCCCCCCTTTGGGATAAAAGATCCCCTTTTGGGGTATAAAAATTTCCCCCGGAATTTTCAAAAAAAAAAAAACGACCCCATAACAAAACCCCCCGGCAAAACCAGGCCCCAGGGAAAACCCCCTTTTAAACCCCCAATAACAGGGCCCCAGGAAAAAAGGCCCCGAGGATTAGAGGAATGATTAACAGGCCCCCGGGGAAACAGCAGGAAGGGATATTTAAAGGCCCCAGGGGAAAAACCCGTAATCACAGGCCCCCAGGATATACCAACCCCCCCGTAAAAAACCCCGAAAATCCCGGCCCCCAAAGGAAAAGCGCCCCAGGAACACGGGCCCCCGGGATCGAGGCCCCAGGGGTTAACGGCCCCAAGGAAAACAGGGCCCCCGGGAAAAACCCCCCGGGGAAAAACGGCCCCCCTTTTACAGGCCCCAGAGTAACAAAGCCCCCGGTTAAAAAGGCCCCAGAGGAAAAACGGGCCCCCCTAAAACCAGGCCCGAAATTTCGCACCCCAAACTATCAAACCCCCCCAAAAAAAACCAAAGGGCCCCCAATATTTAAACCCTTTTCAGCAGGCCCCAGGAAAAAGGCCCCGGTTAAACCCCCACCCCAGAATTAAAGGCCCCAGGGTTATACGGGGGAGGGTTTTTAAGGGGCCCGGGAAAAACAACCCCGTTTACAAACCCCCAAAATTAAGTCCCCAGGGAATCAGCAAAACCCCGAGGGAAAAACAGCCCCAAGAAAGCTGCCCCCAAGCACCCCCAAATAAACAGGGCCCCCCTTTCAAGGAGGGAAAAGGCCCCAAATTAAAACGGAGGGTTTACCCGCGCCCCGGATACAACCCCCCTAATGGGCCCCCGATTACGGGCCCGGGAAACCAGGCCCGGAAAAACACACCCCCGGGGGTTCGCAGGGCCCCCCAAGGGGAACAGAAAGGGAGGTTTTAAAAAGGGCCCCCCGGGAAAAACACCCCCGGGTTAAAAAAGGCCCCCGGGAAAACCAGGCCCGGTTTAAAAGCCCCCCCAGGGATATGAAGCCCCCGAGGTTTTTCCCGGGGGCCCCTAATTTTAAAAGCCCCCCAAATCCAGCCCCCAATATAAAAGGCCCCCGGTTCGCACCCCGGGGGGTTTGCGCCCGGTTTAAACCACCCCCGGGGGAAAAAGCAGGCCCCGGGTTCACAGCCCCGGGATAAAGCCGGGCCCCGGGGGAAGAGAGAATTTTTAAAAGGGGTTGGGCCCCGGGGAAAACGGGAAGATCAGAGCCCCAATTGGGCCCCGGTAAAATTGCCCCCAAAGGGTTGACCCCCGGGGTGTTCCCCCCCATTGTAAACCCCCCAACGCGACCCCCCCCCCCCCTGTTTATCAAAACCCTGGTTTTTTTTAAAGCGGTCCTCCCCCTTTCCCCCCCGGGGGTTCCCTATTCCCAAAAGGGGGAAAATTACCAACCAAACCCCCAAGGGGGTAAAAAAGCAGGGGGATTTTCAAAGGGAGGGCTTTACAATAGGGGGGGCTATCCATTGGGGGTTTAAACACTGGGGTGTATGACCTCCCCCCTTAGGGCGGGAAACCTTTCAATAAAGGGAAAAAGTTTAGGCCCTGGCAAACATACCCCCCCCCCCCAGTCCCCCCGGTCCCGAAAAACACCCCCCCCTTTTTTTGTTTTTTTTAAAGGTGGGTTTTTACCCAATTTTGGGGGGTTAAAACTTTAAATTTTTAAAGGGGAATTCCTTTGGAAAACTGAATAATTAAAATTTTTTAAATGAAAAAAAAGATGGGGCGTTTACAGGGGGGGTTAAATGAGAGCAAAAGGGGCCCTTTTGGGGGGCTCCTTCCCTCCCCCTAAGGGGGAACTATAAAATTTTAAATTTTCCTATTCCTGGGAAAATTAAAAAAACCCCCCGCTGAGTAGGGGGTTTCTCGTGTTGGAAATTTTTACATAGCTTTAAAAACCCCTAAGTTTTAATTGGTTTTTAAAGGGCAAAAGGGTAACGGCAATAAAAAAAAACCCTGAGGGTTTTTTTATTAAATAACATTAAACCGTTTTTTAAAATTCCCCTGCAACTTTGGGGTCAAAAGGAAAGTTAAGTTTTTTCTCCTTGGTTTTAAAATTCCTGCCAAACCCGGGCTTTTTCCCCCCTGGGGGGCCCAATAAAAAGGCCTTTTCGGGCCCCGGCCCATCCCCTTTTTATATTGGTCAAACTCCAACTGTTTTTTAAAAGGGTCTTTCCAACCTCCCGGGGTTTTCACTGGGAAAAAGGGGCCCAAATTTTTCTGGGGTCGGTTCCCCTTTTATTTTTTTCCCTTCCTCCAAAATTTTAGGTGAAAGGTTTGGTCCCGGGCCGCCACTTCGTTTCCCTTTCCCTTTCCCACTGCAGAGCTGACTTTTAACTAAATCCCCCCCGCAGCTTAAAAAGGGGGTAAAAGGGCCCCCTTTTTGGGGGGGAAGTTGGGGGGCTGTTTCGAAAAGGGGTTTTTCCCCCGACCTTTTTCAATGCCCCGGGGCCAAAAATTTAAAAGTATAATTTTTAAATGGAAAAAAATTTTGGGAAAAAAATTTTTTAAAAAAAACCAAAATTTTCCCCTATTTTCCCCCCAAAATCTTGGTTTTAAGGAAAACTAGATCCTTTTCTTTTTAAGGGCCTGAGATACCCCTTTTTTGAGTTGGATATTCCCGTTATTAGGTTCAATACAAACAAAAAATGGTTATCAATAAGATGATTTATCCCAAAACATCTATAGAACAAAAAATGGGAAAAAATTAAAAAAGCTGTTTTGGGAATTGTTTTTTTCCTTTTAATATTTTTTAGATTGAAAAATTAAAAAAAATCTTTTTAGGTTGGGGATTTTTAAAAAAAAAGGGGTTTCTAAGATTTTTCTATTCCGGGGGTTTTTTGGACCAAAAAATTCATAAAAAATAAAAACATTTTAGGTAAATAAATTTATTTTTTAAAATTGAAAAAATACGCAACTAAAAGGGGTTAATTCCCAAAAGTGTTTTTAAAAATAACTTTTTATAAATTTTTTTTTTTTAAAAAAAATTTGATTTTTATTAAAAGCGTAAAACCCTAACAAATTTTGAAAAAAGAAAATGAAAACCCCAAAATTTTAAAAATTTAAAACAGAATCTGTATTTGTATTTCCGGTTTTAAAAGGTCCCCTAAAAAAAAAACCAAAATACCTTTTAAACATTTAAAGAAATTGTCCAGAAAGGGAAAAAACCCCCAAAAACCCGTTCCTTTTTTCAGGGTTTCTACACTTTTAAAATGATCTTTTCCCCAAAAAAAAAAAAGGGGAAATTGTATTTAAAAAGGGGCCATTAATTTAAAAAAACCCCCAAGGGGAAATTTCCAAAAAAAAGGATAAAACTGAAAACCTTAAAAAGGTTTTCCCCGAACATATTAGGGAGGGAACCCCCACTTCCCCAATGATTTTTACCAAATTTTCCAATTAAATTTTTCCACAAAACAAAGGGGAAAAAAAATTTTTGAAAAAAAAGGTCCCTTTTTTCAAAACATTTGGGGGCCACACATTAAAAAAATGGCCCCCAGATGGGGAAAAAAACTTTGGGGGGAATTAAAAAGCAGTTCTGAAAAAGAACTGCCCCAAACCCCAAAAATTTTTACCCCAAAAATTAAAAAAATTTTTCCCCATAATTAAACTTTTTTTTTAAAACAAAATGGCAAAAATTTGGGAAAAAGATACCAAATCCGAGGAAAATGTGAAGGGTGCAAAACTAACCCGGGGGATGATCCCCCCAATTTCCCCTTACTAACTAAAAAGATTTTTTGACAAAAAAAATTGGGTTTTTTAAAGGGCCTTAGATCCAATAAAATCCCATTAAAAAAATAAAGGGAATAAAAAAACTTTCACAGCCCTTTAAACTCACACTAAAAATTTGATGGGGGCAAAAAAATTCCTACGTAAAAATTTTATCAAAAACTTTGGGGTTTAAAAGACAAAATTATTCCAAATGTTACCAATCAAGATACAACTGTCCTTCCTTTAGAAAGTGAACTCTCTTTTTTCCACCTACATCTGGAAACACAAGTCACATCGTATGTCTTACCGCTCATTGACACTTCCAAAACCAAATGGAGGAATGGGTGCGTCAGATATACGGAGATATTATAAAGCTGCAATCTTAACTAGGGCAGTGGACATAATTAGAGGATCCAGGGATAAACAGTGGATTTAGGTGGAGAAGACCCTTGCACCTTTCCCTCTCAGATCGATCTTTTTACTGCACGCACATAAAATATCCAACATACATTTATTATACACACATACAAAAGCGACACTAAAAATTTGGTGGGAATCTGTAAACATTATAGCGCCGCCTTCATCTCGCCTACTCAATCTCCAAGACATACTTGCTCACTCAACTCCATCTCTAAAACCAATTGGAAAGAACTTAAGATACTCAAACATCGCTCTGACCAATTGGTCCTAGATGGAGCAGTCCCCTCGTTACACGACCTACAACAGACTCTGGGTTTGTCAACCCTTAATTTTGTTAATTATGGCTCAATTAAAAAGCTATTACATCACCATATTAAAAACTCTAACCTAACTAGGCCATTAACCACTTATGAAACAAGGTGCGCAAAAACATCTAGGCCTAAGAAGATATTCTCAATTATCTCTCAGACCTTATTAACTGCTGACAGCTGTCATAAAAGGGCATACATCTTGCACTGGGCGAGCGAGACCTGGGTTACACATTCACACCTGCCCAGGTACTTTACATCTACAAGCATTCTCATGGCCCATCTTAGTGCGTCCGTGCGCAGGAGAATTCCTTTAAGATAATCGCGAGATGGTATCTGACACCATACCAAAGTTCAGGATGGGGAGTGGATGTCTCTTCTACATGCTGGAGGTGTGGGGAGATCCTTGGCAGCTACTTTCACATTTGGTGGCTATGCCCTGTCATTACAAAATTCTGGCAGCAAGTTGAAACCCTTATCCAAACTGTGTTATATAGAGACCTAAAATTGCAACCGGAGCCGGCCCTTTTGAATTTTCTGATATGGCCAGAATGCAGACAAGCATCGGTCTTGGCTCAATACATCCTCACCGTGGCCAAACTAATTATACTGATTTGCTGGAAGTCTCCTAATTTACCTACATTAGCACAGTTGCAAGATAAAGTGCATTTATTATACCATGTAGCGCAAATAGTTTAATTGGTGAATCATACTCAAGTTGCCATTTTAGATATTTGGTGCCCATGGATTAATTTTAGATCTTTCATTCAGACTAAATAAGCTTTGAATTGCATGTCTTTCTCCGAGATTGCTAGTGCTCGATGTGCCACTGTACCGCCCCCCCCATATCCTTTCTATCATCTTCCTTCTTTTCTATACTTCTCACTCTTACCCCCTACTCCTTCCTCTCTATTTTAATTTAATTGATGATATTCGTAACTGTCATACAGGTTGTGTTCTGATAATCCTCAGGCAAGATCGAATCATTTGAGCGTTATCATAGTTCTATCAAGATATCTTTCTAGTGGACACAATACCTGATATGCGATATGTTCCTTTGCGCACTCTGTGACCTGTTATATCATCACGATCTAGCTATAATTATCCATGTAATGTGAAAAAAAACTTGCAGCACACAGCTACTCCCAATGATGTACAAATGCTACAAGCTATATGTGTTTGAGGAAAAAGTTTAAAAACTTACGTTTTTTTCAAAAAACTCAAAAATTCTAATTTTTTATTTCTGAAGTTCTTGGTACATACATTAGCCAATGTCTGCTTGCTCATTAACTGCAACAAAGTGACTTCAGGTCTGATGAGTCCTACTCTGATATCCCTATCCTCCTTGTCCACCCCCCACTTCTCAGTGGGCAGACTCCATCTAGACCCTCGATCACCTGTAGGTTAATGAGGGTGCACATTGCAGCAAGGAGCCTGCAACTCCATATAATAAACAACAAGAAAAAAAACTGCACAGCACTCAAAGACAAATGTGAACTGGTGCAAGCAAAGACGCAGGGTCATATAATGTGAAAAAATTCTTGCAGCACATAGCTACTCCCAATGATGTACAAATGCTAGAAGCATATAGCTTGTAGCATTTGTACATCATTGGGAGTAGCTGTGTGCTGCAAGCATTTTTTCACATTATATGACCCTGCGTCTTTGCTTGCACCAGTTCACATTTGTCTTTGAGTGCTGTGCAGTTTTTTTTCTTGTTATAATTATCCATGACTACTGATTTTGGTTCATCGCTCAGATCTTTTGCCTTAAACAAACCTGACTTGATTCGCTTGCATGGCTTATAATTCTTGTACAGTGGATAGTGGATATGTTATGTATTTCTTTTCTGTCTGCTTTATCTTTAATTAAAATAATTTTGAAAAGAAAAAGAAATGGTTCATTGACAATGAAGTAGAGGTGCTGGTTTGGCTCCCCACAGTACCCAGACCTCATCCCAATCAAACACTTGTAGGTAGAGTTGGAGAAAAAGCTGTATACATACCCAAGTGAGTCGACCAGTATGGACAAACATTGTGATTGGGTAGAACAAATCTGAGATCAAATATTGGTCAAGTCATGCTTGAGTTTGATTGAGGACATGCCCATAAGGATTCAGGCAGTGTTGAATATATTGTTCTCACCAAGATGACTGCCAGCTGACTAAGAGAACAAAGGAGTGTTCAGCTGAACAAGCACGCCTCTGTATAGGAGAGTTGGCTGAGATGGCTGTTGACTAACTGATCTGCTGATGCACCATTCGACCGACATACATTTTTCTAATGTCTGTACAGTCAGGGTTAAGGTACCGTTACACGGCATGACGTTGAAACGATGTCAGCAACAATCTCAGGGGCGCGCGGTTGTTTTTGACATAATTTCAGCATCACTGGTGAGATGTCACACGTCTAGATATCGTGGACAACTCACCAACGATGTTGTGAGCAGGTATCGTTTGCAAACCCCGCGAACAATCCCTGCTCATTGCTGTGAATGGGCGAAGTCGTTCACGACATCGTTATTGTGGTGTCACACAGAACGATGCAGCAGGTTGCTGAAGTTGAGATTGCCAGGTTTTCCAACATGTTGGTAAACCTGTCAACTCCGATCCAACGATTTATCACTGCAACTTGCCGGAGTCACACACAACGAGGTTGCAACGACTTCGCTGGAACGCCTCCAAACCTGTGACGTATCAGCGATGTCGTTGACAATGTCTAGCCGTGTAACGGTACCTTTAAGCTGACAATTGTAATTGGATTTTTGACTTGATTTAAAATTGTATCCTCTGCTTGGAGATCTAAGCTATAATGTTTCTCCTTATGGAAACATGATATGTCAGGTCTGGCATGTCAGTATATGAGGAGACTTTAACACCTGGCATGCTCTTTTGGAAAATTTAATATTCAAATTGCTTCTTTAAAGAGGACTTGAACTCTAGTGCCACCTATTGATAGTAGCAATCCTAAAAGTCAATATTGACCCTTTAATTAGCCTTATAGGATTGCCACTACTAATAGGTGGCACTAGAGTTCAAATCCTCTTTAAAGAGGCAATTTGCATATTAAATTTTCCAGAGGAACATGCAATGTGTTTAGGTCTCCTCATAAACGTATATGCTAGACCTGACATGTCATCTCTCCATAAGGATTAACATTATATCTTAGATCCAAAGTCTTAGCCTCTCACCTAGCCAAATCATATCTCATACTTTGCACAGATAAAGAAAAAACTCTCTGAAACACCGTGTCTGCAAATTGAGAATATGATATGGCTTATATCCTTGGTCATATGGTAAGGCTCGCTAAAGGTTCAATATTGACTTTTAGGGTTGCTACTACCAAAAGGTGGAGCTAGAGTTCAAGTCCTCTTTAAGAGGCAATTTACATATCCACTGTTTGAAAATTGATTTGACAAACTTTAAAATTTACCTACCAAATATAATAATAGTAGCATGCAAACATGTAGTATATCTGAACTCTACTTTTGCAATAAAAAGGTTTTATTTTAGGATGATTAGAATAGATGAAGCAGATGAGACCATTGGTTGGTATAAATAGCTTACTCAGATGAATTACCAGATCTCTAAAGGTACCACCACACGCCGCCATATGGCTTCCATATCAATTTGACGTGAGCGCGCACGTTTCGGGCACTTTTTTCAGATCGCTGTGGAGCTGTCACACGTAGCTATCTAGCGTGCGATCTTCGGTGATCCTGCGTTCCAGATATTTCTGTGTAAACCCAGCACTAAGACCCCATATACATTTAACTGCTATCTGGCAAACTTGCTGATACAGGCTGGTTCCCAACTTTCCCCTAACAGATTATATCAGGGAAGAGAAATATCCAGCATGAACAGTTTCCGACTGCTGATCATTTTGTTCTAATGAATAAAAGCCGCTGCCAGACTAGTTTAGCAGCGACTCTATCATAAGAACATAAGCGCAAACATAAGAGACTAGTTTAGCAGCGACTCTATCATAGAGAACATAAGCGCAAACTGCTGGGTTGAGCACTCCAGTGTATGGTATAGTTATTACCTAATTATTTTGTCATTAGCAAAGTAATTACTAATTACATATTACATGTTTTTACCTTTAGCTGACAGGCCACATTCAGTACAGTGCAGTACACTTGTTTAGTCTCCAAAATTAAGAAATTATTATACTTTTTGAGTGGATTAAGAAGGGGCTATCGCGTTTTCATTTAGCAAAATGCAAACTCTATATGTTCCCCAAATAGGAATAATTATTGCACTCAACCATGTGATAATTCCAAGGTTTCTTTCATTTGCATCACCTATAATTAAAAGCAATGCATGCATCTGCTCCCCCTCCAAAAGGGATAATTTTTAGACTGTATGTACAATGTAGGTAACCTAAAATATCTGATACGCCAGTGGGTAGTTAGATATGCTGTTGCTTACTTCTTTTTACATTCTACTTTCCCCTAGCCAGATAGGATAAGGTCAATGTTAAATTTAAAAGGTTATGTTTGAATTGCAGTGCTCAAAATGACTATTAGACTATTTGACTATTTGACTATTAGAATCATTTTAAGTATGCGACTTGCTCTAATTTATTGGCGCAAAAAACAATATGGAGAGTAAGTTTGGCAAAGTCGGCAAATTTGAATTTCATAACATTCTTTCACCATAGTTTTTTATTCTATTGTTTTCCTTTAACACCCTGGTGAGCCTATGAGGCTGTCATATTTGTATTCTGAAAAGTCTTTTTACCTAACTTTTAAATTATACATGGATGACCTCTCTGTCCTATCCTAATGTTCCATGTTGACATGCATATGGAGCACTAATGAATTGATAAATTACTTTGGTTATAAAAACTTGCATTTTTGGTATATTTACATGATAAAAGAGTGATTTTTTTTTTGTGTTCACAGTAACCATACACAAGAAAATCTTGGCAGAAGAGAAGTAATTAAACAATATTATTTGTACTCTTTGAAATAAATAATTTAAATTACTTTCCCATAAAATTTTGATAATAATATGTGTAGTAATGGCTCAGAAAATATTCCATCATTGCTTTCTCCGAGCATTAGAGAAATCTTTGTCATGGTTCCTACAAGTAAACAGGACTAATTAGTAGAGATGTTACTTGATGTAATAATAATGGGAATTGTCAAACTCAGGGTATTTTATTGCCTTTTTACAGGAAAATACTTGCAGATTAACAAGATTGCACACTTTAAGTACAACAATCTTGCTTCATGAGTGGGTGAAATTGACCATGGAGCTAATGAGGATCCTCTGCGAATATTCAAGTGTTTCTCTACTTAGCAAGTGCTAATAACTCTTATTTTGTAGGCAATCCCTCCCCATCTGTTCTCATCTAATGCCCTGTCGACCTGTACTTGGCCAAAATATGATTATTTAGCCGTAATATGTTTCTTGTATGAGGAGCCACTAGCTTTCTAATTTAATATTAAGTGTTTAGATTAGATTAATGAACATTGCATAATGTACTTTTGCTGTAACACTGTAGATACATATATATATATATATATATATATATATATATATATATACACATACAGTATATATGAGTATATTATTTTTACTATAATAACTATTGTTTATGTACTTCATTCATAACTACTCTTTATACATACATATGAAAGTCTCTGCAGTATTAGTTACTATTCAACCCAGTTCATTCTCTTTTCTTATGGTGTATACATTTACTTGAATAATTATGATATATCTATGCAAAACTGACTTAGGGTATTTATTATTGATCACATTATGTATATTTGCCTCTAATGACTGTGGTGTATTTTAACATGTAACCTTTTGTATAGTGTTACACTGTTCACCTTTTTACTATCGTCATATAAAAAGTAATAATAGTTGAGGATGAGTTGGAAAGGCAATTTAGCGCAAACAGAGTCTTACCACATGAAACACTGGGTAAAATGGTATTCGAGAGGTTCACCTTATGTGGTTGTGTGAGACACAATCACTATAAATATATGTCACTATGACTGCTGCATCTAGCACAGAGCAGAGATGAGTAATTAAATAAAAAGATGGTGTGATGAAGCACTGTTATGAGCAATTACTTTATTTCTATGCATTTCAAGGCACACACTTACCACTTCTTCAGGAAAAGTTATATACTATCTACCATGCTAGAATGTATGGGCTGTTTCCAGGTTACTCCAACATCCAATCACAGACGCCAACTCTCGGTGACAGCGTCTGTGATTCACTGTTCCACCCCTCAGCAGTGAAACCCAGGAAGTTAATGAGCGGCCCTGGAAGAACAAGTGGGCGGATGCCGATATGCATAACGCTTATGCTTAATCACTATGTTCTTTCTTATTACAGCTCCCTGCCCACATCTCATAACTTCATCTCATAACCATGATGAGGGTTTGGACTCAAATTTGAGTCACATTCAGCCCTCAAACGTTAAAAAAAGGTCTTGTCAGGTCCGCCAAATATTGACGCGTTTGCCCATCACTACTACTGGGGCTTTCTACACCCCATTTTAATTAAGGATACACCCATGATACGTGAGGTCACTATCCACTCATGTCTCACATATATGGGTTAGCAGTCCAGCTTAATCGTGGACCTTGAAGAAGGCACATATGTGGATGGGGACATTAGCTCCATTATTATTATTATTATTTATAGAGCACCATTGATATCATGGTGCTGTACATGAGAAAGGGATACATACAAACAAGTTAAAAATACAATGAACAAACTAACAGTGACAGACCGATACAGAGGGAGAGAGAGGACCCTGCCCTTGCAGCTTACATTCTACAGAGCGGTGGGGAGAGAGACAGTAGGTTGGGTCTGCTCTGGTGGTGGTCGAGCACCAGGTCCGATGGTGGTGGAGTGCCAGGTCCAGTGGTGGTGGAGCACTGGGTCCAGTGGTGGTGGAGCACCGGGTCCAGTGGTGGTGGAGCACCGGGTCCAGTGGTGGTGAGGTGGCACCGTGGTCATTGCAGGTAGTGGGCTGTTCTGAAGAGATTGGTTTTCAGGTTCCGCTAGAAGGTTCCAAGTGTAGGGGATAGTCAGACATTTTAGGGTGCAGAATTCCAGAGAATGGGGGATGCTCGGGCGAAGTCTTGCAGGCGGTTAGATGAGAAACATACAAGTGTGGAGGAAAGAAGGAGGTCTAGGGAGGATCAGAGATTACGAGTTGGATGATATCGGGAGTTTAGTTAAAAGATATATGGGGAGGACAGATTGTGGACGGCTTTGTAAGTCAATATTAGGAGTTTGAGTTGGATACGTTGGGGAATTGGGAGCCAGTGGAGGGATTTGCAGAGGGGAGAAGTGGAGGAATGGTGAGGAGAGAGGTGGATTAGTCAGGCAGCAGAGTTAAGGACAGATTGGAGAGGTGCAAGAGTGTTAGCAGGGAGGCCACAGAGGAGGAGGTTGCAGTAGTCGAGATGGGAGATTATGAGGGCATGCACTAGTAGTTTAGTACATTGAGGGTTGAGGAAGGGACAGATTCTGGAAATATTTTGAGTGTGAGGCAGCAGGAGGTGGCACGGGCTTGGATGTGTGGTTTGAAGGACAAGGCAGAGTCAAGGGTTACTCTGAGACAGTGGACTTCAGGTAAGGCAAGTTGTGGACAGTGGGCCAAAAGTATGATGAATGTCAGTAATGTTTATTAAAGTGACAATTGTAAGTATACAGTTGGTTGTGCGCAAAAATCTATGAAGGAGCACCTGATTCCTTGCGCTGCAAGTTCTGATTCAAAATGTATTATATCTTCAGTATTCTTCTTCCTGAAAATGATTGCAATCACACATTCTTTGGTATTATATCTTCATTTGAGTTGTCTTCAATGAAAAAACACAAAAGAGAATGAAGCAAAAAGCAAAACATTGATCATTTGACACAAACTACAAAAATGGGCCAGACAAAAGTATTGTACTTTATAGTACTTTAGCCAAAATAACTGCGACCATTCTTCTTTGGCAAACTGCTCCAGGTCCCTGATATTTGAAGGTGCTTCTCCAAACTGTCATTTTTAGATCTCTCCACAGGTGTTCTATGGGATTCAGGTCTGGACTCATCACTGGCCACTTTGAAGTCTCCAGTGCTTTCTCTCAAACCATTTTCAAGTGCTTTTTGAAGTGTGTTTTGGGTCATTGTCCTGCTGGAAGATCCATGACCTCTGAGGGAGACCCAGCTTCCTCACACTGGGCCCTACATTTTGCTGCAAAATTTGTTGGTAGTCTTCAGACTTTATAACGCCATGCACACGGTCAAGCAGTCCAGTGCCAGAGGCAGCAAAGTAACCCCAAAACATCAAGGTACCTCCGCCATGTTTGACTGTAGGGACCGTGTTTCATTTCTTTGAATGCCTCTTTTTTTCTCCTGTAACTCTATGTTGATGCCTTTGCCCAAAAAGCTCTACTTTTGTCTCATCTGACCAGAGAACATTCTTCCAAAAAGTTTTAGGCTTTCTCAGGTAAGTTTTGGCAAACTCCAGCTTGGCTTTTTTATGTCCCGGGGTAAGAAGTGGGGTCTTCCTGGGTATCCTACCATACAGTCCCTTTTCATTCAGACGCCGACGGATAGTACAGGTTGACACTGTTGTACCCTCGGACTGCAGGGCAGCTTGAACTTGTTTGGATGTTAGTCGAGGATTTTTTATCCACCATCCGCACAATCTTGCGTTGAAATCTCTCGTCAATTTTTCTTTTCCGTCCACATCTAGGAAGGTTAGCCACAGTGCCATGGGCTTTAAACTTCTTGATTACACTGCGCACGGTAGACACAGGAACATTCAGGTCTTTGGAGATGGACTTGTAGCCTTGAGATTGCTCATGCTTCCTCACAATTTGGTTTCTCAAGTCCTCAGACAGTTCTTTGGTCGTCTTTCTTTTCTCTATGCTGAATGTGGTACACACAAGGACACAGGACCAGGACAGAGGTTGAGTCAACTTTAATCCATGTCAACAGGCTGCAAGTGTGATTTAGTTATTGCCAACACCTGTTAGGTGCCACAGGTAAGTTACAGGTTGTGTTAATTACACAAATTAGACAAGCATCACATTTTTTTCTAACAGTGCCAATACTTTTGTCCACCCCCTTTTTTATGTTTGGTGTGAAATTATATCCAATTTGGCTTTAGGACAATTCTTTTTGTGTTTGTTCATTGAAGACAAATTAAATGAAGATAATAATACCAAAGAATTTGTGATTGCAATCATTTTCAGGAAGAAACTGAGTATTATCTGACAGAATTCCCGGGGTGTCAATACTCTTGGCCACAACTGTAGATCTGGTAAGGAGGTAAGTGAGATGGAGGAAAGATGATGAGTTTGGTTTTGTTTACATTGAGTTTTAGGAAGCGAGAGGAGAAGAAGGAGGATATGGCTGATAGTTACTCTGGGATTCTGGACAGCAGAGAGGTGACATCTGGGCAAGAGAGATACATCTGAGTGTCATCAGTGTACAGGTGATACTGGAAGCCATGGGACTTATCAGTTGTCCCAGACCAAGGGTATAGATTGTAAAAAGGAGGGGCCCCAGAACAGAGCATTGAGGGACCCCAACAGAGAGGGGATGGGGCGAGGAGGTCGTGTGGGAGTGGGAGACACTAAATGTGCAGTTGGAAAGGTAGGAAGAATCCCGGAGAGGGCAAGTTCAGTGATACCAATAGGATGTGTAATAGGAGACAGTGGTCGAGTGTGTTGAATGCAGAGGACAGGTCAAGAAGGAGGAGGATGGAGAACTGTCTATTGGCTTTGGCCGTGAGTAAGTCGATAGTAATTTTGGTCAGGGCAGTTTCAGTGGAGTGGTGGGGGTGGAAGCCGGATAGAAGGCTGTCAAAGAGAGAGTTGGATGAGAGATGGGATGAGAGTACAGTGTGGACATGCTTTTATGAAGTTTGGAACCAAACGAGAGCAGGAATATGGGCAGGTAGCTGGATGTAGAAGTAGGGTCAAGGGATGGCTTCTTTAAGATAGGTGGAATTATTGCATGTTTGAGAGTAGAAGGAAAGGTACCAGAAGTTAGTGATATGTTGAACAGGTGGGTTAGGGCTGGGATAAGTGTTGTGCTGAGGTTGGGGAGAAAGTGGGATGGGATGGGGTCCAGTGCACAAGTGGTGAGGTGCGATTTGGAGAAATGTGCATGTTCTCCTTCAGTGATGGAGGGGAGGAGAGTATTACTGATGTATGTGAAGTGCTATGAAATTAATAGCGCTAGATAAATGAATAAATATTATTATTAAATATTATCAGTGGGGGAGGGGAGTGGTCTGGTATATATGGGGGTTGTGGTGGTTGGGTAGCAAAGACTTGTCTGATCTGATCGATCTTGTTGGTGAAGTATGTTGCAAAGTCTTCTGCAGAGATACGAGAAGTAGGAGGGGGCAGTGGTGGGCAAAGGAGGGAGTTAAATGTGTTGAACAACTGCCTGGGCTTGTGGGACAAAGAGGATATGAGGGTAATGAAGTAATTCTGTTTAGTGATGGTGAGTGCTGACTTGAATTGGAGAAGTGCTTCTTTGAATGCTGTGTAGTCTTCATGCGAGTGTGACACTCGCCGCAGATTTTTAGTGGAGTCTGTGTGCCAGGGTTGTCTGTTGATTTGTCGTGTTCTGCCATGAATGAGAGGGGCAACTGCATCAATAGCTGATGTGAGTGTAAAGTTGTAGTAAGCTGTGGCATTGTCTGTATCGTGGAGTGAGGATATGGATAATAGCAGTAAAATGGCGTTGGAGAGTGTGTGAGTGTCAAGATATGTGAGGTTTCTGCAAGGGTGTGTGAGTTGGTGGGCATGGGTGGCAGGTGAGGAGGACAAGGATGAGAAAGTAAGTAGATGGTGGTCAGAGAGGGGGAGAGGGGAGGTTGTGGGTTTAGTTAGGGAGCAGAGGCAGGTGAAGATGAGGTCCAGTGTGTGTCCGTCTGTGTGGATGGCGGTGGAGGACCATTGAGAGAGGCCAAAGAATGGGGCAAGTGACCGGAGTTTGGAGGCTGTTGACCGGTGGGTGTCAATGGGATGTTGAAGCCACCAATAAGTGTCAGCAGCAGATCTTCCCCATAACAGTGCATTATAACCTCACTTTTTGCTTATTTTGTTTTCCTATTTTCCTCCTCTAAAATCTGGGTGAGTCTTATGGTCTGGTGCGTCTTATAGTCCAAAAAATATGGTAATGTAGAGGCTGCTGGATGTATATATAGCATATAGAGGCTGCAGGCTGTATATATATACATATATATATATAATATATATATATATATATATATATATATATATAGATATATATATATATATATATATATATAATAAATATAGATATAGATATAAGATATAAAGGTGGAGGGCTGCGCCATTGTTACTTATTATTTTACTAATGTTTACTATAACCAATAACTAGAACTAATGTCTGTCAGTGTTTGTGCCAGTAAATGCAGCATGTCAGTAAGTGTTGTTAGTGGTTCACTAAATGCTATATATTAGTGTTTGTACCAGTGTCAATAAATGCAATATGTCAGTAAGTCTTGTCAGTAAATGCAGTATATCAGTAGGTTTTGTCAGTGTGTCAGTAAATGCAGTATGTCAGTAAGTCTTGTCAATACATGCAATATGTCAGTAAGTCTTTTCAGTGTCAGTAAATGCAGTATGGCACCCGACAATAGAAGATGAATAGAAGATCTTCTCTCCTCATGGCGACATCATCCTTCTTCCGGTATGTTTAGTACACAGTTTGCTATAGTGAAGAGGAACAGAGGGTGGGCCAGCAGCGTCTGATTTCGCTGAAGGTGTCAGTTGCGACTGACCCTCTCTGCTGTGGACATACTTTCACATAGCTGCGGCTATATGAAAGTATGAGCATATACACCAGTAAGGTCAGGGGACATCTTCCGGCAAGCCACACCCCAACGGCGAGTGATCCCATGGTTGTCTAGGGTCCCAGCACTTGCCTGGATGTGATGCGTGCTGATGTATACATACAGTTGAACATTGTTGCGACAAATTCTACTTCTCCGATATGTTTGCGACTGCCTAGAATTTATTTCCTAATAACCCCGATGCATCTGGTCTCTCATATTGGGAAAGTGAAGTGTGTGTGATTTTAATTACAATATATTTCCTAGTAGAACAAGCTAGTACTACAGGGAATGTTAGGACATTGGTGTGCTAAATATATTTGGCTGGCAGATATTAATGTACTGACTTTGCCAAGAATCTATTATTGTTCAGACTTTGAGTGTTCAACAAGACATACAGTATGGTTCACTTAATTAAAAGAAGAGTCTGTCTTGGCTCCAGATATAGCATTCATTAATGAGGTTTTCTCTCTGATTCAGTTGTTTGATTCAGAGGGCATATAATTGATAATGGCTGGAATTTATTTTGGATGACAAATGTCATAAAGATCTATATTTTGCGGATTATAAAATGCACCCTATTATAAAATGCACTCCAAATATTAGAGGATGAAAATAGAAAAAATAATTTTTACATGTTAAAAAAGGGTCAGTTATATAATGCTAGAGTGCATTTTATAATCTGCATATAGTTTTACCATGGGGGCGCAGTGGAGCGGGGTCACATGATATGGAGTCGGGATTGATAAATGTGGCAGCAGCATGTGTGGGGCAATGTTGAGGGCCCAAGTATGGGAGGAGGGGGTTTGCTGTGATGTGATGCGGTTGTCATTGATGTCTGGACAGTGTACGTGATGGGCATAAAGAAAATGGATGCGAGTGCAGCACACACGCAGACTGAGATCTTAGAGAGCCGGCATCTCGATATTTCAATCTGCGCATGTGCTGCATCCGCAGCCATTTTCCTTATGCCCATCATGTACACTGCCCAAACATATGACGCCCAATATCACCACGACACCCCCTCCTTCCATCCACAAGCCGCAGCATTGTCCCACACGTGCCACCACCGTCTTTATGACCCCCCTGATAAGACATATCCGCATTAAAAAACGCATCCCAATGTAGGGCGGAAAAAAGTGCAATTTATGATCTGAAAAATACGGTGCTTCTTTATGGTAAAGCTAATCTTTGCCAAACATTTTACAATTTATATTTATTCACTTACAGTATTTTTCTGGTTACTATAGTGATAGTGTTGTACCATATGATAAATAGATTAATGACATGAGGATCATGCAGTAAAGGCCATTTAGAAAGCGGCTATCATCCCCACCAGGCACACTATGATGGGCCTGTGATTCTCTTCATCCACGCGCCAAATATTAGCCTCTAGATGAATCATATTACCGGGAAACTGCATCAAGGCATTATAGGCAATAATGGAGAATGATAAATATATATTTTATTTAGTTTCATGGGAATTTTATAGCTAATTATTTCTGTTTTACCATTGTGCTGTTCCTGATTTCCTGGTTGTGACCTATCTCTAAAGGGATGATCCCAAGAACAAAGTTAATTTTATTTACTAGATCTTGGAATAACAGTAAATTCCCTAATTGGATGTATTTTAAAAAAATATTCCTATCCTAATATGATCTTATACATGTGCCCCTGCTATGTACTGTTTAATGGATGTGTCTGACCGTACAGGGACATGGTCTGATCATTCCACATCTCCTGTGCTGAGATAATCTTATATATGTGTCCCTGCTATGTACTGTTTAATGGATGTGTCTGACCGTACAGGGACATGGTCTGATCATTCCACATCTCCTGTGCTGAGATAATCTTATATAGGTGCCCCTACCATGTACTGTGTAATGGCCGTGTCTGATTGTACAGGGACATGGTCTGATCATATCACATCTCCTGAGCTGAGATAATCTTATATATGTGTCTCTGCTATGTACTGTGTAATGGCCGTGTCTGATTGTACAGGGACATGGTCTGATCATACCACATCTCCTGGGTAGGGGAGGAAGAAGAATGTATACAGACATTACACAACAGGGTGGCATGGTGGCTTTGCACCAAAAAAGATGTGCAACCCCTGGGAATTCAGTTATCATTCCATGTACTGTATATATCGGAGTATAAGCCGACCCGAGTATAAGCTGAGGCCCCTAATTTTACCCCAAAAACTGGGGAAATCTATTGACTAGACTAGTATAAACCTAGGGTGGGAAATGCTGCAGACCACCATTCTGGTATATAAACCCTCATCACTGGTATATAGCACCCCCATCACTGGTATATAGCAATCATCACTGTATACAGCCCCTCATCCTGGTATATACCCCCCTCACTATACATATTCCCCCATCACTAGTATATAGACTCCCAGCCAGGTATATAGCTCCATCACTGTACATAGCCCCTGATCACTGGTATATAGCCCCCATCACTGGTATATGGCCCCCTCATCCTGGTAATACTGGTATATTGCACCCATCACTGGTATATAAGCCTCCATCACTGGTATACGGCCCCCCATCCTGGTAATATTGATATATAGTATCCATCACTGGTATATAGTCTGGTATATACTCCATCACTGTACATATTCCCCCATCACTGATATATAGACTTCCAGCCTGGTATATAACCCACATCACTGTACATAGCCCCCATCACTGGTATATAGCCCCCCATCACTGTACATAGTGCCCCATCACTGGTATATAGCCCTCAATCACTGGAATAGCGCCCCCATCACTGGTATGTGACCCCAACCCGGTAATACTGGTATTTAACCCCCATCACTGTACATAGCCCCCCATCACTGGTATATAGCCCACCATCACTGGTATATAGCCCCCAATCACTGGAATAACGCCCCATCACTGGTATATGGCCCCCATCCTGGTAATTCTGGTACATCTCCCCGGCTACCTCACCTGACCCCCGGCTACCCCACCTGACCCCGACTGCTTCACCCGACCCCATGGCCGCCACAGCCAACCCCCGACTGCCTCGACTGATCCCCCCAACGGCGCCATCCGGCCCCCTCATCCGACCCCCTGTATTACATCTCATCCCCGGTCAACACACCCATCCCGGGACCGCTCCCCACTGATGACCATTCATCCACCACCACAACTTTCCCCCTCTGCTTCTGACCCCTGCCGTCACACTCACTCCCTGCTCACCATTCACAATGTTCCCGCTACTCCTCACTCTCACTCCCATCCTTCTCCACTTCCTACTACCCCCATTTATCCCCCCTCCAGGCAACAAAATACTGCTCTCATCCTCCATCCTGCCTAACCACCTCACCCACTTCTCCAACCTATTCATTCACTTTCAATCCTCAATCACCAAACAAGCACGCCTGCCACATAAGCTCTCCTGCTCCCACCTGCTAACCCTCTGCCTACTCCTCCTCCTTACCGGTGAACATCTCTCCCAATCCTGTCCCCCCACCACATCCCTACAACCACCTTCATCACACACCCACGACCCATCGCCAACCCTTGCAACCTCACCACCACTAACCCTCGCAACCCCACCAACCTTAGACCTATTCCCCCAACCCCTACCCCCTACCCCCCCACTGTCCTACCCGGCGCACTCTGGAATGCCCGCTCAGTGTGCAATAAACTCCCAGACATCCACGAACTCTTTATCTCCAAGAAACTATCATTCCTTGGCATCACCGAGACCTGGCTCACCCCCTCCAACACGGCCTCCCCCGCTGCACTATCGTACGGCGGCCTCAGCCTGTCCCACACCCCACGTCCCTCTGGCAAACACAGCGGTGGTGTCGGCATACTCTTGTCCAACTCCTGCACCCTCAGCCCTATTCCCCCGCCCCCCTCCGTCACTGTCCCCTCCTTCGAAGCCCACTCGGTCCGAATCTTTTCCCCCTGCAATCTCCAGCTAGCCATCATCTACCGCCCCCCTGGACCCATTGCCTCCTTCCTCGACCACTTCACCACCTGGCTATTTCACTTCCTCTCCGCTGACATCCCCACCATCATCATGGGCGGCTTCAATATCTCCCGCCCAGCCGCCTCCAACCTTCTTTCCCTGACCACTTCCCTAGGGCTCTCCCAATGGTCCTCCTCTCCCACCCACGAACAAGGCCACACGCTTGACCTCATCTTTACCCGCCTTTGCTCCCTCTCCAACCTCATAACCTCGGAACTCCCCCTATCTGACCACCATCTCTTGACCTTCTCCTCCCCTGCCACGCTACCCCCTCCCCGCAAACTTGATCACCCTCGCTGAAACCTAAGAGATCTTGATCTTCCTTTATTCTCCAAATCCCTCCTCCCTCTCACCGACATACCCTCCGCTGGTGAAATAGACACTGCCACCACCGTATACAACACCACAATAACGAACGCCCTCAACCTAGCCGCCCCCCCCTCACATTCCACGCTCCACGCACTAACAGGTAACCCTGGCATACGACCCTCACTAAAAACCTAAGACGGGCGTCCAGAGTTCACCGAGAGGAGATGGAAAAAGTCCCGCACCTCCGAGCACTTTGCTCTGTTCAAACAATCCCTCACTGACTTCAAGACGGCACTTGCTACTGCCAAGCAAGCCTTCTTCTCATCCCTAATAACCTCTCTGTCCCGCAACCCCAAACAGCTCTTCAAAACTTTCAACTTCTTACTCCGCCCGCCCGCTCCTCCCCCCTCTCCCCTCATCTCCGCTGAAGACTTTGCGACCTTCTTCAAGGAGAAGATCGACAAGATCAGAAACAGCTTTGGCCCACTTTCCCCACAACTCCCCCTCTCATCTACACTGCCCTCCTCCTCCATTAGCCACATCCCCCCCATAACTGAAGACAAACTCTCCTCCCTCCTGTCGATATCACACCTCACCACCAGCGCCCATGACCCGCTCCCATCCCACCTCATTCCTAACCACACCTCCATTTTCATCCCAGCCCTCACCCACCTATTCAACCTATCACCACTGGCGCCTTCCCCTCTGCCTTCAAACACGCCCTAATCACGCCCATCCTTAAAAAACCCTCCCTCGACCCTACCTCTGTCTCCAACTATCGCCCCATATCTCTTCTCCCAGTCACCTCCAAGCTACTTGAACAGCACGTCCACACTGAACTGTCCTCTCACCTCTCCTCCTGCTCCCACTTCGACCGCCTACAGTCCGGCTTCCGACCCCGCCACTCCACCGAAACAGCCCTGACCAAAGTCACCAACGACCTACTTGCCGCCAAGAACAAACACCACTACTCCATCCTCCTCCTCCTCGACCTGTCAGCCGCCTTCGACACGGTTGACCATTCCCTTCTTCTCCGGATCCTGGAATCCCTCAGCATCACCCACCTTGCCCTCTCTTGGATCTCCTCATACCTAGCAGACCGGACCTTCAGTGTCTCCCACTCCCACACCTACCCCCTTTCTGTCGGAGTCCCCCAAGGTTCGGTCCTGAGACCACTACTTTTCTCCATATACACTCTCGGCCTAGGGCAACTCATTGAGTCCCACGGCCTCCAGTACCACCTCTACGCTGACGACACCCAAATCTACTTGTCCGGCCCCGACATCACCTCCCTACTCTCCAAAATCCCACAATGCCTTTCTGCCATCTCATCCTTTTTCTCTGCTCGCTTCCTTAAACTCAACATGGACAAAACTGAATTCATAGTCTTCCCCCCAAGAAATTCCCCCCCACTTCCCAACCTATCCATCTGCGTCACTGACTGCGCCCTCTCCCCAGTCTCCCAAGCCAAGTGCCTCGGGTTAATCCTTGACTCCTCCCTATCCTTCAAGCCCCACATTGAAGCCATCACCACATCCCTCCGGCTCCATCTTAGAAACATCTCACAGATCCGCTCCTTCCTTACCCACGACTCCGCTAAAATACTTATTCATACCCTTATCATCTCCCGCCTTGACTACTGCAACCTCCTTCTCACTGGCCTTCCAGCCAACTCCCTCACACCTCTCCAATCTATCCTCAATTTTGCTGCCCGACTAATCCATCTGTCCTCCCGCTACTCCCCTGTCTCCCCCCTCTGCCAAGCCCTTCACTGGCTCCCCGCCTCCAAGAGATCCCAGTTCAAAACACTAACCATGGCATACAAAGCGATACACAACCTGTCCCCGCCATACATTTCCGCCCTGGTCTCCTGATACCTACCCTCACGCAACCTCCATTCCTCCCAAGAACTCCTCCTCTGCTCCCTCCTCATCTGCTCTTCGCACAACCACGTACAGGACTTCACCCGGGCATCTGCCATACTCTGGAACTCCCTGCCCCAACACGTCAGACACTCTCCGACCCTGAGAAGCTTCAAGTGTAACCTGAAGACTCACCTATTCCGTCAAGCCTATAACCTGCCATGAGACTCAGGCGACCGCCCCATAACTGACACTCCCCCAGTCTACTGTATCCCCACCCCTCGTAGACTGTGAGCCCTTGTGGGCAGGGTCCCCTCCCCTCCTATACCTGAATGTCCTGATTGTCTAGAGTTATTGTAATTATGCTTGTCTACCCTATCCTCATGTAAAGCGCCATGGAACCTAATGGCGCTATATAAATAAATAATAATAATAACATAGCCCCCATCACTGGTATATAAGTCCCCACCACTGGTATATACCCCCATCACTGGTATACATCTCCACATCACTGGTATATTTGCTCCTCCATCATTACAGTATATGCCTCCATGCTGCCACACACCATATAATAATAAACCATTGATCATTCTCACCCTCCGTCGCTATGTCACCACTGCATTCTCCGGTCCTCCTGCTTTTGCCAGCGTCATGTGACCAGTAAAGCAGCGATTACGTCATTGCTGCTGCGCCGGTCACATGATGCCGGCACAAGCATGAAGACCGGAGGACCGGAGAACGCAGCGGTGACATAGCGATGGAGGATGAGGACGATCAATGGTTTATTATTTTATGGTGTGCGGCAGCATGGGGGCATATACTGATGATAGGGGGTGAGTATACATAGTGCAATGTAATATGCACTGCTCCCCTTACCGCTGATGGACAGGGGGATGCAGTGCATATTGCATTAGCCCACGTGACCTCTCCGCTCCTACTGCAGCCTCCCCCTGCCTCCTCCAGCGCCCGATCACTGCCCCCCCCACTGGTCCTGTACACTGACTTGAGTATAAGCCGAGGGGGGACACGTTTCAGCACAAAAATTGTGCTGAAAGACTCGGCTTATACTCGAGTATACAGTCATATGAAAAAGTTTGGGCACCCCTCTTAATCTTACTCTTTTTTTTTTTGTGTGTTTGAAATTGTTTTTTTGCAACAGCTATTTCAGTGTGATATATGTAATAACTGATGGACACAGTAATATTTCAGGATTGAAATTAGGTTGATTGTACTAACCGAAAATGTGAAATATGCATTATTTCAAAAATTGACAAGTGCAAAAGTATGGGCACCTCAATAGAAAAGTGACATTAATATTTAGTAGATCAACCTTTTGCAAAAATAACAGCCTCTAGTCCAGTGATGGCGAACCTATGGCACGCGTGCCAGGGATGGCACGCAGAGCTGCCTCCGCTGGCACGCGGACTCGCCACTACACTGCCGCTTTGATCTGCCGGCGCGCGCCGCGGCGCCGGCAGTTCAAAGCTGTGTCAGAGCAGAGGAGACATTTCTCCTCTCTCCGACACTCCTAGACCCGCCCTCCCGGCCAGCGTCATGTGACAGCGGTCACGTGACGCGCCTGGCATCACGTGACCGCCCTCAGCGCGGGACATTACAACAGAAGATGAAATCTGCAGCAGCGGTGAAGGCAGAAAGGTGAGTATGACACTTTTTTTTTTATTTTTACCAGCAGCCAGGATGGGGCCATACAAGGAGGAGGAGGATGGGGCAATACTAGGAGGAGGAGGATGATGGGGCAATACTAGGGGGAGGAGGAGGATGGGGCAATACTAGGAGGAGGAGGAGGATGGGGCAATACTAGGAGGAGGATGGGGCAATACTAGGAGGAGGAGGATGATGGGGCAATACTAGGAGGAGGAGGATGGGGCAATACTAGGAGGAGGAGGATGATGGGGCAATACTAGGAGGAGGAGGAGGATGGGGCAATACTAGGAGGAGGAGGATGATGGGGCAATACTAGGAGGAGGAGGATGGGGCAATACTAGGAGGAGGAGGATGATGGGGCAATACTAGGAGGAGGAGGATGGGGCAATACTAGGAGGAGAGGATGATGGGGCAATACTAGGAGGAGGATGGATGGATGGGGCAATACTAGGAGGAGGATGGATGGATGGGGCAATAATAGGAGGAGGATGGATGGATGGGGCAATACTAAGAGGAGGATAGATGGATGGATGGATGGGGCAATACTAGGAGGATGGATGGATGGATGGATGGATGGATGGGGCAATATGAAGAGGAGGCAGGATGGATGGGGCAATACTAAGAGGATGATGGATGGGGAAATACTAATAGGGGCAGGATGGGGCATATTATTATGTCATGGGGCAGGATGGGGCATATTGTTATGTGATGGGGCAGGATGGGGCAATACTAACAGGGGGCAGGATGGGGCATATTGTTATGTGATGGGGCAGGATGGGGCAGATTATGTGATGGGGCAGAATGGGGCATATTGTTAAGTGACGGGGCAGGATGGGGCAATACTAACAGGGGGCAGGATGGGGCATATTGTTATGTGATGGGAGCAGGATGGGGCATATTATTATGTAATGGGCTGATGGGACATATTATTATGTGATGGGGCTGATGGGGCATATTATTATGTGATGGGGACAAGGATGGGGCAGATTACTATGTAATGGAGGAAAGAATAGGGCAATACTACCAGGGGGCAAGTTGGGGCATATTACTATGTGATGGGGACAAGGGTGGTGCAATAATACCAAGGGACAAGGATGGGGCACATTACTGCTGGATGGGGCATATTACTACATGGGGACAAGGATGAGACACATTACTGCAGGATGGGGCATATTACTTCAAGGGGACACGGATGGGGCATATTACTACAAGGGGAGAAGGAGAGGGCATTACTGAAGGATGGGGAATATTGCTGCAAGAGGACAAGGATCGGGCATTACAACAGGATGGGGCATTACTACATTATGGGGCAGGATAGGGACATTACCACAAGGGGACAAGGATGGGACATTACCGAAGGGGACAAGGATGGGGCATACTACAAGGGGATAAGGATGAAGACATTACTACAAGAAGGGGGTCAGGATAGGAACATTACTGCCAGGAGAGGATCAGGATGGAGCACAACTGCAAGGAGAAGCTCAGGATGGATCATATAGCTAGGAGAGGATCAGAATGGAGCAAAAAGCTAGAAGGAGAGGATCAGGATGGGGAACATAGCTAGAAGGAGGTAGTCAGGATGGAGCACATAACTACAAGGAGAGGGTCAGGATGGGACACATTACTAGAATGAGAGGGTCAGGATGGGACATATTACTAGAATGAGAGGGTCAGGATAGGACACATTACTAGCAGGAAACGATCAGAATGGAGCACATTACTACAAGGAGAGGGTCAGGATGAAGCACATTACTACAAGGAGAGGATCAGAATGGAGCACATTACTACAAGGAGAGGATCAGGATGGAGCCCGTAACTAGAAGGAGAGGGTCAGGATGGAGCACATAGCTAGAAGGGGAAGGACAAGATGGAGCACATAACTACAATGGGAAGGTCAGGATGGGAAACATTACTATACAGAGAGGGTCAGGATGGAGCACATAACTACAAGGAGAGGGTCATGATGGAGATATTACTACAAGATGAGGACCATGATTTCAGTATGAAATTTGCTTGTATTCCATGATAAAATCTATCTCCTATCTGTCTAATATTCTGCATTTTTTCCATACAGATCAGTCCACCTGCTGTTTCTAGAAAGGGCAGTGGCAGTGGCTCAGCTTCAATGTGCAGTACATATGAGCTGTCTGACCCTGCCGAAGAGAAGACTGCAAAGGTAAGTTTAAAATCAATTAATTGCTAAAATAATTGAATTGATCATCAATGTTTCAGGACTACAAGCCCTGTACAGGGAAGAGAGTTAGCATCGCTGGCTCTCCCCCTGTGCAGCTCTTGTGATTACCACTCCTGCTGTAATTTAGGTTATATTATCGTGTTGGCACTTCGCCATGAATAATTTTGTTTTAGGTTGCAGTTTGGGCACTTGGCCTCAGAAAGGTTCGCCATCATTGCTCTAGTCGCTTCCTGTAGCTGTTAATGAATTCCTGGATCCTGGATGAAGGTATGTTAATGAATTCCTGGATCCTGGATGAAGGTATTTTTGACCATTCCTCTTTACAATACAATTACAGTTCAGTTAAGTTTGATGATCGCCAAGCATGGACAGCCCGCTTCAAAACATCCAAAGATGATCAATGATATTCAGGTCTGGGGACTGGGACGGCCATTCCAGAACATTGTAATTGTTCCTCTGCATGAATGCCTGAGTAGATTTGGAGTGGTGTTTTGGATCATTGTCTTGCTGAAAGATCCATCCCCGGCGTAACTTCAACTTTGACACTGATTCTTGAACATTATTCTCAAGAATCTGCTGATACTGAGTGGAATCCATGCGACCCTCAACTTTAACAAGATTCCCGGTGCCGTCATTGGTCACATAGCCCCAAAGCATGATGGACCCTCCCCTAAATTTGACAGTAGGAAGCAAGTGTTTTTCTTGGAATGCTGTGTTTTTGTGGCGCCATGCATAACGCCTTGTTATATGACCAAACAACTCAATCTTCGTTTCATCAGTCCACAGGACCTTCTTCCAAAATGAACCTGGCTTGTCCAAATGTGCTTTTGCATACCTCAGGCGACTCTGTTTGTGGCGTGCATGCAGAAACGTTTTTTTTCGCATCACTCTCCCATACAGCTTCTCCTCGTGCAGTGTGCGCTGTATTGTTGACCGATGCACAGTGACACCATCTGCAGCAAGATGATGCTGCAGGTCTTTGGAGGTGGTCTGTGGATTGTTCTTGACTGTTCTCACCATTCCTCTTCTCTGCCTTTCTGATATTTTTGTTGGCCTGCCATTTCTGGCCTTTACAAGAACTGTCCCTGTGGTCTTCCATTTCCTTACTATGTTCCTCACAGTGGAAACTGACAGGTTAAATCTCTGAGACAACATTTTGTATCCTTCTCCTGAACAACTATGTTGAACATTCTTTTTTTTCAGATCATTTGAGAGCTGTTTTGAGGAGCCCATGATGCCACTCCTCAGAGAAGATGCAAATAGGAGAACAACTTGCAAGTGAACACCTGAAATAGCTTTTCTCATGATTGGATACACCGGGCTATGAAGTACAAAGCTCAATGAGGTTACCAAACCAATTTAGTGCTTCAGTAAGTCAGTAAAAAGTAGTTAGGAGTATTCAAATCATGAAAATCAGAAGGGTGACCATACTTTGGCACCTGTCAAATTTTGAAATAATGCATATTTCACATTTTCGGTTAGTACAATAAACCTCATTTCAATCCTGAAATATTACTGTGTCCATCAGTTATTACATATATCACACTGAAATAGATGTTGCAAAAATCCAATTTTAAACAAACAAAAAAAAAGAGTAAGATTAAGAGGGGTGCCCAAACTTTTTCATATGACTCTATATTGTAGCTTTCTAGTAACCCTTCATCAAGCCCAGCAGACTGCTCAGACAGAACTAGTATGTTTTGCAGCAAGGCTATAACACAGACTGCCATATATAGAGACCCAGATTTACACAGAACAACTGGAACCAAATACTGTTCTATCATTAGACTAAAGCTACTTTCACATAAGTGTTTTTTGAGAATGTGGCAGATCCATCAGATTTACTGCATCTGCAGCATTTCTGCCTAACAGACGCACTTGCGGCACCGATACGGCAAGCCCCATGCATTGTCTATGGGGTCTGCAGTCGGGTGGGGCAAGTGCGGTTTTGCCGGTTGCGGCAGATACGGCACTTGCGACCGCGAAAAAAACTGCGGTCAGCAGCATTTTTTTTCGCGGCCGCAACTGCCGCATTTGGCAAAACTGCACTCACCGCAGGCCCCATAGACGATACATGGGGCTTGCCGCAAGTGTGCCGCAAGTGTGGCCGTTAAGCGGAAGATGCGGCAGATGTAGGGATGGGCGAGTCTACTCGCTACTATTCGGCACTCGCCGAATAGTAGCGGTATTCGGGTACTCGCTACTCGCCGAGTAAATTAGGATTACTCGGGAGTAGCAAGTACCGAATACTTTTGCAGTGTATCAATAGATACACTTCAAAAGTCCTGTAAAATAAAGGAAAAGTGGTTAAAAAATAAAAAAATCGGATACTCACCTTAACCGACGGCTGTATCGGGACCGGCCGATGCACCTCCATTCATGTAAAAGGACCTTTCACTCTCTCAGCCAATCGGATGCCGCCACGTCACAATCACGTGATCGCTAGCAGCCACCTGATTGTCCAGATGGAAAGGTCCTCTCAGGTACACCGAGGTACTTTCCATCTGGCCAATCAGGTGGCCGCTAGCGATTACGTCATTGTGACGTGGCGGCATCTGATTGGCCAGATCTCTCCAGCCATCTGATTGGCTGAGAGAGTAAAAGGTCCTTTTACATGAATGGATGTGCATCGGCCGGTCCCGGTACAGCCGTCGGTTAAGGTGAGTATCCGATTTTTTTATTTTTTAACCACTTTTCCTTTATTTTACAGGACTTTTGCAGTGTATCTATTGATACACTGCAAAAGTATTCGGAATCGCTATACTCGCAACGAGTAGCGAGTACCACTACCTACTCGTTGCGGGTATAGCGATTCCGAATATTATGGTACTCGCCCATCCCTAGGCAGATGCGGTAAATCTGCCGGATCTGCTGCATTTTCAAAAAAACGCCTATGTGAAAGGGGCCTTACTCTACAAAATTTTGATAGTAGAAGTATGGAATAGGTTTGCAGGTAAATCTCTAATGTAGAATTTAATTTAACATAATCCTGTTATTCAGATTGAACTTTCAACAAGTACACTTGGTAGACTTTCTCTTAGGCTGAAGGCACACTGTCATGCATCAAACACAGAGCGTGTGCTGTATGGGTGCAAGTTTGACTCACACCCATATACTTTGCATGGCCACTCGTGCGAGGAAATCGCGTTCAACCGCAGCATGCTGCAATTGAACTTGCATTTCTCTCACAATTCGAGTGTAATGCGAGGAACTCACGCTAATGTGACTAGTATCATTTAATGATACTGGTTCGAGTGCAATGTGAGTCTCCCTCGCATTGCACTCGCGCGAGGCACACAGATAGTGTACCTTCAGCCTTAAACTGTAATTCAGACAAGACAAAATAAACCACAACACACTGTTATTTTCCATCTTCATTTTTATGAAATAGCAAATGTTCCAACTTGTATAAGAAATATCTACGGTATATCAATTCAAAACAATTATAACATCCACCAACATAATCACCAGAATAGGTGGCGGAAGAATGAAACTCAGCATCCCACCTTCCACTGAATTCGATAGCTGAATTTGGCTCTCGACCCTCTTTCAGAGCTGAATGTGGCTCTCAAGGTCAAGAAGGTTAGGGACCTATGCTTTTTATTGCATCATGACCTACAAAGTGTGACACTTATATTAAGAAATATAAGAAAATACATATGAAAAGTGCTGACCTTACTGCACCAACCACTATAAACACATTCATACAAGCATGATTTGTTAGATACCTATGTACATCACAACCGTTCGTCTGCATGTTCCTTAGAAATTGACAGTGCCTTTTAAGTAAATACTAAGAAGTAAGTACACATTTCATTTAGAAAGATGGATAGGCGAGCTGACATTTCAATAAAAGAAGAATCCATCAATGACATCTACAGGGCCTCCTGCATTATGCACAGGAGTATGCTCCTGAGGGATCTTCTGCTGTACATTAAACAGCCCATAGGGACATGAAGAAACACTTGCTCTTTTGACAGATGCATGTTAAATTATCTTGTGACATGAGCTCTTTAGTCTTAAGTCACGTAGTGAAGTCCATTGAAACTTATCTCGAGAAATCTCAAGGGTCTGTGTGATTTGGACAAATTATCTTAATCAGAAATGTCAGGATCAATTACACATGTCAAGCTCTTAACAACATATCCCAACCCTTTATTTTTAATCATGGTGTGTCCTTGGGCATATGTGGCCAAAATTAGATATTGCTGAAGAGTCCTCAATGAGAAAGGTGGATGGATAGCAATTATTCACTCAATTATTCATTCAAGGTCAAAGTAGTTTATCTTTTAAGTATTTGCACATAGTACTAAGATGGACAAGGTTAAAAAGTGTTGAAAATAAATATACTATGCATTCATTGCAAAAACGTATGAACAAACTAATGTTACTGACTTAGGCTAGGGTCACATTTGCGGTAGAAAATGCAGATCCTGATCCGGTTTTGAGCAGTAAAAATGCTCAAAATCAGATCAGGATCTGCAGCACATAGGAGCCCATTATAAAAACGGATTGCACTACATGCAATCTGGTTACCGCTTCCGAATTTTCAACCTGCGGTAAAAATCATGCAGGGTGCAGTTTTCAGAGCGGTTTGCAAACCGCAGCAGGCTTGCTATAATGGGCTCCTATGGGAGCCCATCTGGCTACCGCAAGGCACGTGGATGACTGCAGTAGCTGGATGCTTTGTTCATCCCTGCTGCCGCAGGGATGAACAAAGGGTTAATGTTACTAATAGATGTGGGCACCATGTCTCCAGGGAGTGTCCACCCTCCGTAGAGACATGGTGACCATATGGGGCAGCATATGAAGGGTTAATTAGGTGTATTACTGTATTGCCGACTATTGTCGGCTTTTACTATTTTATGAATTGAAGCTGGCGGCTCCTCGCTGTGGAGGAGATACAGTACGTAATGTGCATACTGTATCTGCCGCTATCCAGGGTCCTGAAAGCTTTAACATTAGTTCTATGGGCAGCCGCAAGGATGAACAAAGAATCCTGCAACCACATTGCACATTATGAGCAATCCGGTTACCGGGTCCGGGTTTAAAGACACATTTTGAACACAAAATGTGTCTGAAGGCTCATGCGATTACCACATCTGGATCTGGATCCGGTAATCGCAATGAGCCTTCCAAGTGTTACCCTAGCCTTAGTGTATCATGAAGAGATACTACATGTCCTAAAAGACAGCTCACTCTTGTAGTATTTCAGATGAAGAGTTAAATTAATCTAAGCTATCTGCTGTTTGCTGTAGGAGGACTATTAATACCAAAGAGAACTCGTCACAGAAGACCTTTCAGGTTAATGTTGGCCAAATACACTGAAATCGTAATATTCTTGGGAGCAGTAAGACTGTCTCCAACCGCAAATGAGAATTTAAGGTGTTGGATTGATGTGTGATTTGTTCCGCTTATTCAGTGAGAGATTCAGATGTTCACCGAAATAGGACATAAAATCAGTGAAAAAAAAACTCACCAAAAAATGTCCTATTTCGGTGAATCACAAAATGTTAAACAAACATATGGCAGCAAACATATGGTTAGGACTCGTAAGCGTGAAGGCCCTTGACGGTGGGTTACAAGCTTACATATTTTGGCCCGAAATACCCACTATCACCTCACATTTTCATCTTTAGTGTTTTGTTGCACTTTTTTTATCAGCAGTTTGAGGCTGGGCCCTCTGGGGGGTGTCTGTCATTTGTGTGGCATATAATCAGTGCGGAGCAGCCCGCCTGATCTAATAGCAGGGCGTGACCAATAGGCTGCTCTGACACTATGCTTCACATGCACCTGAATGGCAGAGCCCTATGGTAGCTTCGTGTCTTTAGATGCCACCATTCACCTCCCTGACAGCATGGCCAGACGCTGGTGCCATAACCTCCCCCATCTGTGGGTTGTAGGTGATTGAGCACTGGTATACAGACACCTGTGTTGCCTCTCAGAGGAGCTAACAGCCTGCTGCTAGGTGCAATGGGTATTTACCTGGCAATTTTTTGGGGAGTTTTTTTTCTCAGATTTTATGTCCTATTTCGGTGAATCCCTCATTCAATGCCATCATCCCTGTTACTCTTTAACCATACCCTGGAATGCTGTGCCACTGACTGAGAGGCAGAAATACAAAATATCAGTGCACGCATTTGTAAGGCTCTGCCGGCCCCTGCCCTGAAAGACACTGCTGTGGTACGGTGTAAAAAGAAGTATTAGGAAGTGAATTAATCTTTTTATAGTTATGTGATGTATCGCATGTTTCAGTGTAAAGTGTGTATAGTGGGTATTTGATCAATATCTGTGTATGGTGGCCATCTACAGTGCTGTGCAAATTAATTGGGACAAAGCATTTTTTAAGTAAAATGGTAAGTTGGGGTTACCAGTCAGTGATTCAAACCAGTTTTAACTGCTTTGAACAGGTGTGAGTGTACAACCTTGAGTAACAAAATGTGGTTTGACTGGTTTTAGTCAGAAAATAACAGCTAGCTGCCCCCTCAGCTTCTGTTGAGAGCTTGTTTCTGTGAGGAGTGGTTTAGTGGACTTTTTCTCTCAGTGTGATTCGTGCCTGAAAAATGGATGTTACTCCACGGAAGAGGTCTAGAATTATTACTCTTAATGAGAGGTCTAGAATTATTACTCTTAATGAGAGGTCTAGAATTATTACTCTTAATGAACATACAAGTCTGACTGTAAGAGAAATCGCTTCCACCGTTGGTATAGGAAAATGTACCGTTTCAAAAATAATTCACACACACATTGAAACTGGATCGTTTTCTCCAAAACAAAAAGGGAAATGTGGAAGAAAAAGGAAAACGACACCAAGAACTGATAAAACACTTATCAGAAATACCGTATATACTCGTGTATAAGCCGAGTTTTTCAGCCCAAAATTTGGGCTGAAAAGTCTCCCCCTCGACTTATACACGGGTCAATACGGTAGGGCCGCTCATTATATATGCACTGCTTACCCCTGTCAATCAGCGGCAGGGGGAAGCAGTGCATATATGCCCCCAAATGCTGGCACTCTACCCCCTTGTAAGGGCCCCCCCCGCTGCGTATCTTACCATTCCGGTCTTCTGCACAGCGCTGCGTCTCGATGCTCCGTCCTGCTACATCCGGGATCTCCTGCCGTCGCAGGCATATGACGTCATCGCGCGACGGCCGGGGATCCCGGATGCAGCGAGGACGGAGCATGGAGAACGGAGCACCGAGGAGTGGCGCTGTGCAGAAGACCGGGATGGTAAGATAAGCAGCGGGGGGCCCTTACAAGGGGGGCGAGTGCCAGCATTTGGGGCTGCTATATACCCCCTGGGGGCTGCTGTATACTACCACTGGGGCTGTATATACCACTGGGGCTGTATATACCTCTGGGGCTGCTGTATATTACCCCTAGGGCTGTATATACCACTGGGGCTGCTGTATACTACCACTGGGGCTGTATATACTACTGGGGCTGCTGTATACTACCACTGGGGCTGTATATACCACTGGGGCTGTATATACCTCTGGGGCTGCTGTATACTACCACTGGGGCTGTATATACCTCTGGGGCTGCTGTATACTAACACTGGGGCTGTATATACCTCTGGGTCTGCTGTATACTACCACTGGGGCTGTATATACCACTAGGGCTGTATATACCTCTGGGGCTGCTGTATACTACCACTGGGGCTGTATATACCACTGGGGCAGCTGTATACTACCACTGGGGCTGTATATACCTCTGGGGCTGCTGTATACTACCACTGGGGCTGTATATACCACTGGGGCTGCTGTATACTACCACTGGGGCTGTATATACCACTGGGGCTGCTGTATACTACCACTGGGGCTGTATATACCACTGGGGCTGCTGTATACTAACTACTGGGGCTGCTGCTGTATATACCACTGGGGCTGCTGCTGTATATACCACTGGGGCTGCTGCTGTATATACCACTGGGGCTGCTGCTGTACACTACCACTGGGGCTGCTGCATATACCTCTGGGGCTGCTGTATACCACACTGCTGGGGGCTGTATACCTGTGCTGGGGTCCACCCTCGGCTTATACACGAGTCAATAGGTTTTCCCAGGTTTTGGGGGCAAAAGTAGGGGGGTCGGCTTATACACGGGTCGGCTTATACACGAGTATATACGGTAGTAAAACTAATGCAAGAAAAACAAGTAAAGACTTGCTTTGTCCCAATTAATTTGCACAGCACTGTAGTGGCCAGGATATGGGGGGGGGGGTAGCTTAGTGAATTAATAGTAGATCTCGGCCTCGGAATGTAGTGACAAACAAACAAGTAAAGCTCACCTGTCATAGGTGTGGTGAATGGAGTTAACGAGAATTGAATTTGGCAAGACCCTCTGGGTCATCCCCCGAACATGTGGAGCACAGAAGATGGAAACGGGAAAAGAAGACTGTCATCCACATTTTACCAGGTTAGAACTCCAAAGAGAATGTCCCCAGGTTAGCAACTGCCATCCCCTGATATCTGCTTTAACTGAGGCCTAGGCAAAAAGGTCACTACGCATTAGTGAATGAGCCTCATCCCGCAGCTGTGCCAATAGTTTCTCCGAAGCTAAAATCCTTGTGGGTGGGATGGGACAGTAATGTGAAAGACTTTTTGACTTTGCTGTGCAGACTAATGAAGAAGTACTCCCAGTTTTTTTTGCCCAATATCTAATGCTCCACTTGCCTATCAAACTCTGTAACTCTCTTACATATAGTGTATTTCTCCTCTCCTTTTACATAGAGTGTAGTTCTCTGCTCCAAGTAGTTCAATATCTTATTTTTATCCCTTTTGCCTCGATTTTAATACCTAGCTCACATCCTCCATTTTTTCCTCTATATTCTGCTATGAAAGCAATATAGCCAATACCATTTCTATTTGTAGGGATTAGAGATGAGCAAACTTTGCTCGAACATGTTTGCCAGTTTCAAATTCGTATAATATATCACACTGGAGCTAGTCTACAAAGGTTTGACCAATTTTATTTGGTTGTTGCTGCTAGAAAACTTTTGGGGGCTTACCGTGCTTTGACCCCCTAGAACTCTTAATTAAACATTATTATAATAGCCCAGCGCATACATTAGTCTTTTATCCAATGGCATCCCTCAGAATAACATGAATTAAAATACAACCAACCTATTCTTGGTTAACCGTTAACCGGATGTTTATTCAACTAAAACTTGATCTGATATTCCAATCTTATTAAAAACAATTTAAAAAATATAAAAAATGTAAATAGGAAACAGTTGTTATTCTGTGTAGTATAGCTTAAAATAATCCAATATTCTTAATAAGTCTGTTCTGTTCTTTGATATGTGACTGCTTCTTTGATTAATCCTTATTTTCCTGGTCTTCTGTTATATCCTAGAAAAGGGGGTATATTTTATCAGTACCTCAATTGTATCTACTAATCTTCTAAGCACGATACGTATTAAAAGTTTTCTTAAAAAACAGAACGCCAAGAGGTAAGGGGGCAATAATACTATATATAAGAAGATTAGCAGATACAATTGAAGTACTGAAATTGGCTGTCCGCCAACATCCACCATCCAACCTGAGAGAACTTGAGAGGATCTGCAAGGAAGAATGGCAGAGGATACAAAAACTTGTTGTATCATTCTCAAGAATGACTCCTGGCTATACTAACTCAAAAGGATGCTTCTACTCAATACTGAGCAAAGGGTCTGAATACTAATGACCATGTGATATTTCAGTTTTTCTTTTTTAATAAATTTGCAAAAATGTCTACATTTCTGTAGATGGGGTGCAGAGTGTACATTAACAAGAAAAAAATGAACTTTTTTGAATTTACATTTTAGTAATTAGATTTAGGTCAGGGCACTGGCTGGGCCGCTCAAGAATGGTTACAGAGTTGTTCAGAAGCCACTCCTTTGTTATTTTAGCTGTGTGCTTAGGGTCCTTGTCTTGTTGGAAGGTGAAACTTCGGCCAAGTCTGAGGTCCAGAGCACTCTGGAAGAGGTTTTTATCCAGGATATCTCTGTACTTTGCTGCAGTCATGTTTCCTTCAATTGCAACCAGCCGTCCTGTTCCTGCACAGCATGATGCTGCCACCACCATGTTTCACTGTTGGGATTGTATTGGGCAGGTGATGAGCAGTGCCTGGTTTTCTCAGTAACAGTGATCTTGGGGTTCTTTTTTACCTCTCTCACCAAGGCTCTTCTCCCACGATTGCTCAGTTTCGTTAGACTGTCGGGTCTAGGAAGATGTCTGGTGGTCCCAAACTTCTTCTATTTAAGGATTATGGAGGCCACAATGCTATTAGGAACCTTGAGTAATGCAGAAATTATTTTGTATCCTTGGCCAGATCAGTGCCTTGCCACAATTCTGTCTCTGAGCTCCTTGGGCAGTTCCTTTGACCTCATGATTCTTATTTGGTCTGACATACACTGTGAGCTGTGAGGTCTTATTTTGACAGGTGTGTGCCTTTCCAAATCAAGTCCTATCAGTTTAATTAAACCAGCTGGATTCCAATGAAGGAGTAGAACCATCTCAAGTAGGATCACAAGGAAATGGACAGCATGTGACTTAAATATGAGTGTCTGAGCAAAGGGTCTGAATACTTATGACCATGTGACATTTCAGTTTTTCTTTTTTACTACATTTGCAAAAATGTCTACATTTCTGGGTTTTTTTCAGTCAAGATGGGGTGCAGAGTGTACAACTTTTTTGAATTTAGCAAATGGCTGCAATGAAGCAGAGGGTGAAAAATTTAAAGGGGTCTGAATTCTTTCCGTACTCACTGTATATAACTATCATCTACCTCTCCATCCAACTTTCTATCTTTCTACATTTTTAATACATAAAAAAACATTCATTTCAATGTCATGCGTTTTTTCCAATACATGTCTCTCAGATGTCACACGTACCCACGGACAGCACACGGATTGTCAAATTGGAACGTGCCACAGGATATAAAAATGAAAATGTTTTTGTAACTAACCATGAAATAAAATTCTGGAGTTAATTGCATAAAAACTACAGTAATATGACCTACAAATTTTTATGATACATTTTAAGATGCTTTCTATACCTTGTCCAAAAGCGGGGTATTGGTATCACTGTAAAGCATCTTGGCTTTGTAGAACCTAACATTCAATACCATATGTCAGAAAATCTTATATATAATTGCCGTAGCTCACTTCCGTCATATTCGGCGCTACTTCCGTCGTCGAAGACGTGGCTGCCAAACGGAAGTAGCGCTACGGCAACTTATATATAACAACAATACAACAATACAATAGAATATATAGTCAAGCCAGGGCCGGCGCCACTACAGGGGCCCACCGCTGCCCACACACATTGTCAATGCTTCCCTGCATTCTCTGCATTCTTCTATCTTCTGAGGCAGGCCGGCAGGCAGCCCCTGTCCCTGTCACTAAGGCCGCGGTCGGGTATCCAGGGGGCGTGTCCGCACCACTCCCCCAGCAACACCCACATCCAATCCACAGGCGGCTAAGCAGAGTGAGTGGGACACGTCGGAGGAGACCGCCCCACTCCTCATTCATCACTGCTGTGCCAGTGTCCGCCCCATCCTCCTCGGCTCTATTTCCGGCAGTGATGCCGGCCTTCTCCCCGGCACTGTGTCTGCTGGGGGCTCAGCTTTGGACCCTGTACTCTGAGCCGCCGCTGCTCATCGACACCGGCCCGTTCCACACTGGTGACAGCGCGACACAAGCAGGTGAAGGTAGGAGGGCGCTGCTGACCCCCACTCTGCTCACTGACCCCCATTTAGCCCCTCACTCTGCTCTGACCACTCACCCCACTCTGACCACTCACCCCCCTACTCTGCCCACTGACCCCCCCAACTCTTCCCCCTGACCCCCTCTCTGCCCCCTCACCCCCACTCTGCCCACTGACCCCCCAACTCTTCCCCTGACCCCCTCTCTGCCCACTGACCCCCCTCTCTGCCCACTGACCCCCCACTCTGCCCACTGACCCCCCACTCTGCCCACTGACCCCCCACTCTGCCCACTGACCCCCACTCTGCCCCTCACCCTGCTCTGACCACTCACCCCCCTACTCTGCCCACGCCGCTGCGTTGACCACTCTGCCCACGCTGCTGCGCTGACCACAGAGCCCCCGTCCTGCGCTGACCACAGAGCCCCCGTCCTGCGCTGACCACAGAGCCCCCGTCCTGCGCTGACCACAGAGCCCCCGTCCTGCGCTGACCACAGAGCCCCCGTCCTGCGCTGACCACAGAGCCCCCGTCCTGCGCTGACCACAGAGCCCCCTTCCTGCGCTGACCACAGAGCCCCCGTCCTGCGCTGACCACAGAGCCCCCTTCCTGCGCTGACCACAGAGCCCCCGTCCTGCGCTGACCACAGAGCCCCCGTCCTGCGCTAACCACAGAGCCCCCGTCCTGCGCTGACCACAGAGCCCCCGTCCTGCGCTGACCACAGAGCCCCCGTCCTGCGCTGACCACAGAGCCGCCGTCCTCTGCTGACCACAGAGCCGCCGTCCTCTGCTGACCACAGAGCCGCCGTCCTCTGCTGACCACACAGCCCCCGTCCTCTGCTGACCACAGAGCCCCCGTCCTCTGCTGACCACACAGCCCCCGTCCTCTGCTGACCACACAGCCCCGTCCTCTGCTGACACAGAGCCCCCGTCCTGCGCTGACCACAGAGCCCCCGTCCTGCGCTAACCACAGAGCCCCCGTCCTGCGCTGACCACAGAGCCCCCGTCCTGCGCTGACCACAGAGCCCCCGTCCTGCGCTGACCACAGAGCCGCCGTCCTCTGCTGACCACAGAGCCGCCGTCCTCTGCTGACCACAGAGCCGCCGTCCTCTGCTGACCACAGAGCCGCCGCACTCACTGCTGACCACAGAGCCGCCGCACTCACTGCTGACCACAGAGCCGCCGCACTCACTGCTGACCACAGAGCCGCCGCACTCATAACCCCTGCTGACCACAGAGTGCCACCGTCCTCTGCTGACCACAGAGCCGCCGAAGCAACCTCACTGCTGACCACAGAGCCGCCAGTCCTCTGCTGACCACAGAGCCGCCGTCCTCTGCTGACCACAGACCGCCGCTCCTCTGCTGACCACAGAGCCGCCCGTCTCCTGCTGACACCACGAGCCGCCGTCCTCTGCTGACCACTGAGCCGCCGTCCTCTGCTGACCACGAGCCGCCGCACTCACTGCTGACCACAGAGCCGCCGCACTCACTGCTGACCACTGAGCCGCCGCACTCACTGCTGATCACTGAGCCGCCGCACTCACTGCTGACCACTGAGCCGCCGCACTCACTGCTGACCACTGAGCCGCCGCACTCACTGCTGACCACTGAGCCGCCGCACTCACTGCTGACCACTGAGCCGCCACACTTACTGCTGACCACTGAGCTGCCGCACTCACTGCTGGACCACTGAGCCGCCGCACTCACTGCTGACCATTGAGCCGCCGCACTCACTGCTGACCACTGAGCCGCCGTCTCTGCTGACCACAGAGCCGCGTCCTCTGTGACCAGATGCCACCCACTCACTGCTAACCACTCACCCACCGCACTCACTGCTACCCATGACGCCTGTATACACACAATTAATTTCACCACTCCCTAACTATTACTAAATAAACTATATATAGATTCTAGACTACCCGATTCTTTAGAATCGGGCTCACAGCTAGTGTGCAATAATTGTGGGGCTCATTTCTGCCTCAAAGTTTGCCACTTGTGATTAAACTGACACCATGTGGTCTAAATTTGTGAATATTTAGCAAACAGCAAGAAAATAAATCTGGAGCATTTTATAGTTGTCTTGCTTTATAACTATTTGCTCTTTGACTTGACATGCTGCTAACCCTTAACCCACCTGGTAGGATAGCTGCTTATGACTATCAAATGTACAAGTTTCATCAAATAACATTGATTCCACACTGCGATAGCTTAATAGCTGATGTTATTAGATATTCTGTGATAAACACCAACTTATCTAAGTAATTACGAAGCAATAAATTCTTATGTATTTTTCATAGAAAATAGTGAATAGTTCTGGGATGAATTATATAACAGAAAAGTGCAATTATATTGCTGTAATTAAATACATCCCAAGGGTTAGGCTACGTTCACACATTGCGCATTTTTTAGTGCTTTTTGGCGCGCGCTTTTCAAAAATGAGTAATGTGCCTTGTATTTTCCGGCAAAGTGAATAGGATATTCACTTTGTCGTACAGACAGTGCGTAATTTTATGCAGCGCTTTTATAGGAAAAAGAATTGACATGCAGTGGCGTAACTACCACGGTCGCAAGGGTCGCAATTGCAAGGGGAGGGGCCCGGTCAAGCCTGGATGAAAAAAAATGTTTTTTTTTTAACCCCCCCCTTCTGCTCCGTTAGACAGTCTAGCATATCTGCTGTCTGCACAGAGGAGGGGGGTTTTGGGATGGGGTGCGCACATTCACATATCGCTGTCTGACCCCGGAAGTACCAGAGTCGGGCATTCCAGGGTCTGACAGCTCCAATCTGCCCCCGGCTCTGCGATGCTGTAGCGTGTCTGAGGTCATCCCCTGCTTCAGCAGATGGCTCAGCTAAGCAGAGTGCCGCAGAGGAGAGCATGGAAGCCAGGAGAAAGAGAGCAGGTGAGCGCTCACAGAGCTAAAGATATGGGGGGTTGAGAGAGTCTGCTGGAGGAGACTGGTAATGGGGGGATGGAGAGAGGCTGCTGGTGGAGGCTTGTGATGGAGGAGGGAGAGATGCTGCTGGTGAAGGCTGGTGATGGAGGGGGGAGAGAGGCTGCTGGTGGAGGCTGGGGATGGGGATGAGAGAGAGAGGCTGCTGGTGGAGGCTGGTGATGGGGAGGGAGGCTGCTAGTGGAGGCTGGTGATTGAGGAGGGGAGAGGCTGCTGGTGGAGGCTGGTGCTAGAGGGGGGAGAGAGGCTGATGTTGGAGACTGGTAATGGAGGAGGGAGAGAGGCTGCTGGTGAAGGCTGGTGATGGGGGTTTGAGAGAGGCTGCTGGTGGAGGCTGGTGATGCAGGAGGGAGAGAGGCTGCTGGTGGAGGTTGGTGATGTGGGGAGAGAGAGAGGCTGCTGGTGGAGGCTGGTGATGGGGGGAGAGTCTGCTGGTGGAGGCTGCTGATGGGGGAGGGAGAGAGGCTGCTGGTGGTGACTGGGTATGAGGATGAGGGAGAGAGGCTGCTGGTGGAGGCTGGTGATGGAGGAGGGAGAGAGGTTGCTGGTGGAGGCTGGTGATGGGGATGGAGGGAGGCTGCTGGTGGAGGCTGGTGATTGAGGAGGGAGAGAGGCTGCTGGTGGAGGCTGGTGCTAGAGGGGGGAGAGAGGCTGATGTTGGAGACTGGTGATGGAGGAGGGAGAGAGGCTGCTGGTGAAGGCTGGTGATGGGGGTTTGAGAGAGGCTGCTGGTGGAGGCTAGTGATGCAGGAGGGAGAGAGGCTGCTGGTGGAGGTTGGTGATGTGGGGAGAGAGACAGGCTGCTGGTGGAGGCTGGTGATGGGGGGAGAGGCTGCTGGTGGAGGCTGGTGATAGAGGGAGGGAGAGAGGCTGCTGGTGGTGACTGGGGATGGGGATGAGGGAGAGAGGCTGCTGGTGGAGGCTGGTGATGGAGGAGAGAGAGAGGCTGCTGGTGGAGGCTGGTGATGGAGGAGGGAGAGAGGTTGCTGGTGGAGGCTGGTGATGGAGGAGGGAGAGAGGCTGCTGGTGGAGGCTGGTGATGGGGGGATTAAGAGAGGCTGCTGGTCGAGGCTGGTAATGGGGGGAGGGAGAGAGGCTGCTGGTGGAGGCTGGTGATGGGGGAGAGGCTGCTGATGATGGGGAGGGAGAGAGGCTGCTGGTGGAGGCTAGTGATGAAGGGAGGGAGAGAGGCTGCTGGTGGAGGCTGGTGATGGGGGTGAGGGAGAGAGGCTGCTGGTGGAGACAGGCTGCTGGTGAAGGAGGGAGTCTTCTGATGGTGGGGGAGACTTTCGCTATGGAGTGCATTATACTATGTGGAGGACTATGGGGGGTGCATTGTAATATATGGAGGAATATGGGGATGCATAATAATTGGAGGAGTATGGTGGCGGGAGGAGGAAAACCATATATACCAGGAGAGCCATATTCCAGGAGGAGGACCATATATAGCAGGATGAGGGACATTAATACCAAATTAAAGGAAGACAGGTCAATTTGTAAGTCTTTATGGGATTTAGAACATTACACGGGGCTCATACATTTGACCAATGTGTGCGCGTGGGGGGGCCCCAGACTAAATTTTGCACCGGGGCCCATCAGACTCTAGTTATGCCACTGTTGACATGTCAATTCTTTACGCAGCAATGCTTTTTCCTATGGGGCGGTGCTGCTGCATCTGATGTCACAGAGGGGAGGAAGATTCCTGATTCCTCCTCCCCTCTATGACATGTGTGACCGCCCCCATTTGATTTCGCAGTGTATTAATATACACTGCAAAATCAAATTTAAATAAAGGCAAATGTATTAAAAATAAGAAAGAATTAATACTTACCCTCTGGAGCGGAGACAAGGCTAAGTACCGACTGGAAGGACCTCACGTGATGTCAGAGTGACGTCACGAACGCTCATTGGCCGCTCGTGGTCAAGTGGTACGTGATGTCACATGTCACATAACACATGACCGCGAGCGGCCTATCAGCGCCCGTGACATCACTCTGACATAACGCAAGGTCCTTGCAGCTTGATACCTGCGGCTGCTCCCAGCTCCTGAACACCCGCCGGAGGGTAAGTATTCAATCTTTATTATTTTTCACACATTTCCTTTAATTTGGGTTTCGCAATGAATATTAATACATTGCAAAACCCACAGGAGGCGGTCACAGATGTCACAGAGGGGAGGAGGAACCAGGATTCTTCCTCCCCTCTGTGACATCACTTCTCCCCCCGAGCTCGTAAAAAGGCGTGCTGGTTCATGCACTGCTTCTTTTTTTCGACAGGTGCAAAACGCTGCTAAAAGCGCCCGCGTAAAAAAGTGCAAAGAATGTGCAGTGTTTGAACGTAGCCTTACACTGCTTTCTACTTATTGAGAAACAAGAAGGGATGTATCTTGAATATGCTGAATGTAAAGCCTATTAGGTGGGATGCAGGTAACAGAGTACAAGACAAAAGAAGGAATTTAAAGGCTCCATAGCTTGTGTCAGAAAAGCACTTTGTATAAGTCAGTACTTCTGCATTCCCCAAACCAGTAGACCTCATTATTATTATTTCATAGTTCACTTAACGCATACAAAAACAGGGTTTATAGTACAATAATCTAATGCATAATGTTCAGACCACTTAACATCTAATTTGCATTTGAATGGAGCATGGTGGCTCAGTGGTTAGCACTGCAGCCTTGCAGCACTGGGGTTCTGGGTTCAATCCCCACCAAGGACAACATCTGCAAGGAGTTTGTATGTTCTCCCTGTGTTTCTGTGGGTTTCCTCTTGGCACTCTGGTTTCCTCCCTCATTTTTTTCAAAGACATACAGATAAGATGTTTATATTGTGAGCCACAATGGGGACAGTGTGTTGCAAATGTATGTAAAGCGCTCTGGAATTCATAGCACTATATAAATGAACAAATATTAATAATCTATGGGAAATGTAGCAACAGATTGAACATATAAAGGAGTCAATGCATGCCCATTTATGCAGTTTGGGAGTTTGATCCTGCTAACAGATTCCTTTTAAATACATTTTGAAAATATATCTAAAAAAGGATCTTTCTTCTACATTTTTAACAAATAGTTTTGGAAGTCAATATGTAACATTTTGTGGATCAACGCTTGTAAGCCTAAATTCACATACATATTTTTTATTCCACTGGACCCATATGTTGGATTTGAAAAAAACTGTATTCAGATATACATAGCAGCATATCCATAGAGAAAAACGGCCAAGCCATAGTAAAAAAGAGCTATTTTCTAAGGTATATGCCTTAATACATTTTTTGGGCAACAATAAAAATGTAGCAGAGTTGCATACATTTTTTCCCCATTATTCTCAACACCAAACATATTGAAACGTATTGTGTGATGTGTGAAGGATTATAATACATATACCAGTTCCCGAAGTGGAGGCATTGTTATGTGTGAGATGACTATAATGTGATGCATATTATTCCTCATCTTCTGCGGCCCCTAGTGACACTCCACTAATGGACTGATTCCAAAAACTCCATTACGCAAAGCAGGCAAGCCCTATTGTTCTGGACATTAGGACCAATACAGAGCATCACAGCCATAAACACACAAGAGTCAGATTACATTTAAATGCTTCATTTCCCATCACTTAAAGAAGTGTTCTCAATGGATGAACTCAATGACTACTATTTATATCATGACAAACTAGTTAGACGATGTTATATATTGTAATGTTGAATTGGTGGTTCAACAAAGCCATAATGCTAGCTTGTTTTACCTACCTGCATTAGCATTTGTTAACCTCCCATCTGCCGGAATAATGGTATGAGCTGAAAAATTAAACCAAAAGACACTAAAATTTGGAGACTTGCATTGATTTTTAACATTAAAGAGAACCTGTCACCTCCAGGAATGCTATTGATCTGCAGATATAGTGGTACTTTGCAGGTAACTAACATTTAAAACCCGTCAGGCTGCTTAGTGAAGCACTGGCCACTTGGAAAAAATGTAATTTTATTTTCCCTGCAGTCACTCGCTTCCAGTCAACAGTGTGGAGTAGGGAGTAGTTAACAGTCACCGCTCACTATACTATAACCACGCTGTAATCACTCTCCAGCACATTGATTGACAGTCTGCTCTGCACACATAACTGCAGAGAGGGTTGTCAATTGATGTGATTGCAGTGCACTCACATTGTAGTGAGCTGTGAGTCTTAAGGCTGGCTTCACATAGCGGGTTTGATCCGATCCGAGGCTGTCAGGGTGAACCTGACAGCATCGGACCGGATCAGCACACAGAATCGGAGGGCTAATATGCCCTCCGGTCCGGTGTGCACCCGGACGCAGCTGCTGCTGCTGAATCAGGACTGCGGCTGGCAGGGAGCTAGCTGTGGTCCTGAAACAACTGTGGCGTGCAGCTGCAGGTGTCCGGTTCCCGGATCCTCCCTGACCAGTGCAATCCGGCCCCATAGGCTCCCATGTTAGGGAGCGCCAGATTGCATCGGATCCAGGAGGATCCGGGCGAATCCGGGAGAATCCGGGAATAGGCAATTAGAGGAGAAAATCCGGTTCGGGGCTATACGGCTTACACGGGCAGCCAAGGATCGGATGAGACCCGCTATGTGAAGGCAGCCTAAGACCCAGTTACACACACAGATAATTGTGTAGAGATTGTTTGCAGATCTCTGGTTGCAGTGAAATCATGGACACATTGTTACATTTGTACACGGCCACAAAATGGAACAATGTGTCCATGATTTCACTGCAACCAGCAAATTGCCAACAATCTCTGCACAATTATCTGTGTGTGTAACTGTACCTTTAGGCTGGCTTCACACCACGGTTCTATCAGGTCCGAGCTGTCTGTGGTGAACCTGACAACCCCGGACCCGATTTGCAAACAGAATCGGAGGGCTAATATGCCCTCCGGGCCTGTTTGTAGCCGGATGCAGCCGAGCTCAGCTGTCACCTGCAAAATGGTGCTGAACCACTTCACAGGGGACAGCTCCCTGGTGCTGAAGTTCAGCGTAGCTCAGACTGAACTTCAGCCACAGGTATCCGATTCCCGGCTCCTCCCGAATCTTCCCGGATCGGGGCAATCCGACCCCATAGATTCCCATGTTAGGGAGCACCAGATTGCCCCGGATCTGGGAAGATCCGAGAGAATCCGGGAGGATCCAATTTGGGGAGATTTTTCTCCCTAGACAAAAAAATGCTGTGAGCAGCATTTTTGTGTCTGCGAGAAAAATCTGAATACACCCGGATCCTCCTGGACAGATGGAAACCGGATGGCAGATAGCTGCCATCTGGCTCCATCCGGCCCCATAGTATACTATGGGGCCGAAATCTTGTCCGGAGCTGTTCGATTCACATCGGACAGCCCCGGATCGGATTGTGCTGTGGTGTGAACCCGGCCTAACAAGTCCCTACACTGCCCCAATGACTGGAAGAATACAATTTCATTTTCTCCATGTCGCTGTTACTCCAATAAGATCCAGTACACCAGCCAAACATGATTTATATGCTAATTACATGACGAATTCCCATATGCCTGCAGGTAAATAGCATTTCCAAAGGTGATAGGTTTCCTTCAGAGAGTTTTACCTATTAATTTTACTCAGGAAAACAGAATGGGTAGATGTGTTTTAGGCACTACAAACATTTAACCAATGGATTCTCAGGATTTGGGATATTCGATATTTACATTATTTAGGGATGGATGATAGACTTTAGAGGTACTATCCATGACTATCATATGCATGTACAGATCACTGGTGTTTAAGCTCCATACACCGTGTACTTTCAGTGGCCATGGGATCTGGAAACACTTGATAGGTAGTGACTGTCAAGACCCCGACCACCGGTTCTCCCCGCCGCGTAATGATTCAGACCACACCAATGTATATCTTTGATACTTTTATTGAGGGCATCAACGTAACACCACTCATTTATTGCACACAAAAGGGGGTTGGTAGTAAAATGGCCGCAGCTCACCACAAGGCATTAACCGCCTTACACCTGAGGGGAGAAAGCCCGAATGCCTCGGCCGTCCTTGGCAGGTAGACTTTCACCAACTCCCTCTTCCACCGGCTGCGACTTGACCTATAAAACATCCTACTTATAGGGAGGGAGGGCGGGTGATGATGTTCACCCTGATAGCAGAGTGGTAAGAGACAGGATGTGCCCTGGGGGTTGCAATATGTAGCCCGGAGGCGGGCTGTAGGCACTGAGGAATGTGGCTCAGAGGGGAGGGGGAGAGGAAAGGGACAGGAGGGGGAGACTAAGAACCATTCCACAGCGAGGAGCAGCGATGTGTAACCTGAGCTGGGCTTGTCAGTCAGAGGCATCGGCATCAGCCGAGGTGCCTTACAGACTGTCAAGACCCCGACCACCGGTTCTCCCCGCCGCGTAATGATTCAGACCACACCAATGTATATCTTTGATACTTTTATTGAGGGCATCAACGTAACACCACTCATTTATTGCACACAAAAGGGGGTTGGTAGTATAAATGGCCGCAGCTCACCACAAGGCATTAACCGCCTTACACCTGAGGGGAGAAAGCCCGAATGCCTCGGCCGTCCTTGGCAGGTAGACTTTCACCAACTCCCTCTTCCACCGGCCACGGAGTGGCGAGGGCTGTTGCCCGAGCTGCGACCCCCACTCATACGGCTTACGGCCTGTTCCACCCCATCCTGGATATCCGACAGAAATATGTCGAGGCCTATATCATTGAGGCTAAACCCGTCCTCTAGCAGAAACCGGTGGATGTCGGCCTCCAAAATGTCGTGACTGACCACTATGCCCCTTCTGGCTGACACAAATCTGGCTATACGCGAGTTCACGTACCTTCTAGCCTTTTCAACCGCCACCACATTCCTTGCCCCTGGCCAGCTATCCCTGGGGAGCATGTTCGACCAGACTATAGACAGATCTGTAAAGAAACCCCCGAGCCTCTCCAGGTCTACCTGCATTATCGCGAGTAGCTCTGGAATTCTGACTGACACTAGGTCGTTCCCACCTGCATGGATGACTAGTATGATGGGGCCTGTTACTAGCCGAGCTATGGCCACTGCCTCGGGCAGGACCTGTGCCCACGGTAGCCCCCGCAAGCCCCTCCAATTTACGGCTATCTCCCGGAATCCAAGGTCTCCACCTCCCGGTCTCCTGGCTTCTGCTCGCAAAGCTGCCCAATAAATCTGTGAGTGGCCCAAGATCCAAACGGTGGGTCTGGGCGGATCTAAAAAAGAAAGGCTGTTAGGCAATGTCCAACTGACAACATCCCTATATCATTGCGTGCTCCTTCCCCAGAATTCTTGAGATATGTCTCTGTATTTATCTTGCTCTGCCGGATAGTGCAAATCACTGATATCACACGCTATTCCTACATATGTGTTCGTCTATCTATCATATCTGCGTATATATATATATATATGTATGTAAAAGAAGAGGTTTTTTTTTTTTTTTTTTTTTTTTTTTTTTGTAACTCTGCGGCCAGAATGTGTATATGTACTCTACGGCCAGAATGTCTAACGTCATGCTGGGGTCTGGTGGCTGAAAGCCTGTTGTAACTATAGAAGACCGGGTTCATCCATGTAAGGAGAAGCGGTCTCGTTCTCCTCTTGAGTAAAAGAGGGAAATGGAGGAGAAGGGGGGGGGTGTTATGGGGGTTGGGAGAGGGATTGTGTTGCTACGTTTAAATTAAATCTGGCCTGATGTAACGAAAGAAGGCGTCCGACTTCCAGCGCCCAACCCTTTTGATTTCTTGATTTGTGAGTCCGGCCCTGGCGGCCTCGGTAGCTGCGCCTATGCGAAAAGAATGTGTGCCGTACTCTTTGGGCTGAAGCCCTAAACCTGCGAGGGAGGCCTTTAGCTTGGATGTGAATTGCGCGATGGTGAGCGGGGAACCGTCTGCGTGCTCGAAAAAGAAAAGGATGGGGGTTCGGTGATCCCAATACCGCCGCAGGACCCTGATGGGGCATAGCGGTCCGGGGGATGGGAATATGGGAAACCAGATACCCCGGCCCAGCTTGTCCGTTTTGGAACGCCTGATTCGCACTCTGACTCCGCCGTTGCAAACGATGACGTCGTCGCGCAGCAAACCGCCGGGGCGCTCTGCCGATCTGCTGACAAGCTCACTGACCCGGAGCGCACCGAAAAAGGCAAGCGCGAATGCGGCCGTAAAAAGCAACACCTCGTGGGCCGTGGAGCAGCTGTTAGATAGACTGTCTATCATGCTGGACAGCAGGGAGAAAGATATGGGCCTTCTGCTTTCGAGGCTGACTCTCTTCCTCTTCCAACCTTTAATGGCTTGCGTGAAAAGGAAACTCTTAGTGACGTCCGGCCAACCACGTAACCGAAAGTGAAAGGCCAGTCCTGCAAGACGCTGCTGCGCGACGTTGCCGGAAACGCCGCTGCCGTGCAACCTAGCTAAATATTGGGCAACTGTTTGGCAAAGAAAAACATGTGTTACCTGCTGCGGCAGCGATGGCGCTATTTCGGACCATTCTTTCCAAGCCTTACCATAAGAGCGCCAGGTGGCTGGTGCTAGTGACGCTTGAACCAGAGGCATCAGTCATTCTCCAACAGCTTCCACATCAGCTTCGGGCACTCCGTGCCCATTCTGTCTGCTTTCGGGTGCAATGCTCGAAATGTCTGAAAATCAAAACGTGACAAAGCGTCAGCGATGCTGTTCTCCACCCCGGGAACATGTCGTGCCCTAAACCAAATGTTGTGTTGGAGGCACCTGAGCACAAGGTAGCGAAGCAGTTTTATGACTGGCGGTGATGACGATGCCAAGTGGTTGACGGCATGTACCACGCTGATGTTGTCCGTCCAAAAACAAATGCGTTTGTTGGCGAGTTGATGTGCCCAGAGTGCCGTGGCTGCCACTATGGGAAAAAGTTCCAACAAGGTGAGGTTCTTAGTCCAGCCCGCCTGGCCCCAAGTGTCCGGCCAGCTGCCAGCGCACCATGATGTACCCAACAGGACACCAAAGCCGCAACTCCCGGCTGCATCCGAAAAAAGCGAAATATCAGAGCTGGATATTTCGGGCTCTTGAAAACAAGTGCGGCCGTTGTAGCCCGCTAAGAAGGATTTCCACACTCTTAGGTCATCTTTGAGGGTCCTGGTGATTCGTATCCTGTGGTGAGAGGCAGTTATGCCCCTTGTGGCTAGGCATAGTCTGCGGGAGAATGCTCTCCCCATGGGCATGACCTTGCATGCGAAGGCAAGTAACCCCAGTAGGGACTGCATCTGCGCAAGTTTTACCTTCCGTGCTGTTAGGAAGCCATCAATTAGGGATGAAACCTTCATCACCTTGTCAACTGGAAGGCGAAAAACCATGGCGACCGTGTCGATCTCGATGCCCAAAAACGAGAGCGTTGTTGTGGGTCCTACTGTTTTAGCTGGTGATAATGGAACCCCGAACTTGGCAGCTATTGTTTGAAAGGTGTGCAGCGCGTGGGCGCAAGCATCGGACTCCGGGGGGCCGACGAACAAGAAATCGTCAAGGTAGTGTGTTACAGATGTGAGCATAGACACATCTTTTATGACCCATTCAAGGAAAGAACTGAACAGCTCAAAAAGTGAGCAAGATATGGCGCAACCCATGGGGAGGCACATGTCGTAGAAGAAGTGGTTTTGCAGTGTGCACCCTAACAGGTGGTGACATCCGGGGTGAACCGGCAGGAGGCGAAAGGCCGATTCAATGTCCGATTTGGCCAAGAGAGCCCCCTGCCCTGCTTCCCTGACCATAAGGACAGCCTTGTCAAAGGAGACATATGAAACGGCAGAATCCTCTGTCGGGATGTCATCGTTAACCGAATTCCCGTGGGGGAAGGATAGGTGGTGAATAAGGCGGAATTCGCCTTTATCCTTCTTGGGACTACCCCAAGTGGAGAAATCCTTAGATTGGGGAAGGGGAGGGTTTTAAATGGGCCCGCCATGCGGCCCAGGGCTACCTCCTTCTTTACTTTGCTGTGCAGTACCTCGGGGTTATCCCTGGCAGATTTCAGGTTGTGTGCGAATTTTGGGAAAGGGGAAGGTATGAATGGAATGACAAAGCCGTGGGTGAATCCGTTAGTGAGGGTGTCAGCTGCGACTTTATTGGGGTAACGCTCTAACCAGGGGGCCATCTCTGCTACGATCACTGGTGTCCTTGGAAGAGGATGGCTTGTGTAGTGACCGGTGGGCCGCCTTGTCACATCTGGAGGATGCGTGGCTGCCCCGCATGAAGAACATTCATGCCTGTATCTGCATAGACCTTGGAATTTGCAATGACCCTCGTTGAAGAGCCAGCAGCAGCCCTGCTTTTTGGGCTGGCTGTAGTGCTGCCTAGGCCTGGGAGGGGGGTGCCCTGGAAAGGACTGAGCAGTCCTTTGAGACAGCATGAGTGTGAGCCATGAATCTGTGGCTTTGATGCCCCAACCCAGGTGGGGCTGCGCGGCTAATTGGCGTCTGAAATCTTCGTCGTATTTCCACCAGGCCGAGCCTCCGTGGGTCTTATACGAGTTGAAGATGGTGTCGCAGTAGGTAAATAACTCCGTACACCTTTCTGGGTGTTTTAGACCCATGACCGACCCTAAGATGTGAAAGGCCTGAAGCCAGTTATGGAATGTCTTCGCCACTTTGGGCTTTTTATCGGGCATGCGCTCGGTAGAGCGCCTTTCCTTGTCAGTGGTGGCCATCTCAGGTTTGAGCAGCGACCATATATCAATGTAGTCATTGGCCCATATCTTTAAGAGCGTCTCATGGGGAAGGTGAGACCCGGGTGGTGCGACCCTGCAGTACTCCATGTGGGAGTGCGCAGTATGCGGTATGACAAAAGGAGGGGGCCCTGCAGCAGCAATAGAACCCTCCCGGGATGCAACTAGCTGTGACCCCCCTGCCCAAGAGTTGGCAAAGCCGTACTCACCGTTTGCTGACGCCGGTCGGGCTGAAGTCGTCAATTGCCGGTTCCGAAGATCCCCGTCTGTAGCGTCGGTCGTTTGTTGATCCGCTGTGCGCCTGCTTGCTCTCCTGCTTCGTGAGCGGCCCTTTCTTGTTGATGATGTTGACGAGCTTGATGAAGTGTCCCTCCTGCGCGACGATCTTCTGCTTCGCCTGGCTGAGCGCGAGCGCTTGTGACGTCTCCTTGAAGAGTGGTGCTTGTGACGCCGTCTCCTGCGTTCCCGGCTGTGGGAGGTGGAAGATGATGAGGACGTCATGCTGCCTCTGTGATCAGCCCGGTGTGTTGGTAAAGCAGGGGGCGGCTGCTGAGTGAGGACCCCGGCTGCAAGCCTTCGGCTGAAAGGAGCCCCACATCCTGGTCCACGGATGCCTGTACTTGCCTCACCTGTGAACACGGTGGGGTGAGGAGCTGCTGGGTCCCGCTGTTGTGGAGCTGTGCAGCATGGTCGAAATGCAGGCTATCTTGTTGAGAGGGATCAGTGAAGGGCGTCTGGGGTTCGCCCTGCGGTGCCCCTTGATGATCAGTGGAGGCAGAGTAGTGGTCCTCCGCTATTTGGGCAAGCTCCTCCGCTGTGGATTCCTCATGTCCCGGTGGTAGTGTATGTGGCTGCTGACCGTGGAGGTAGCGTGCTGATACTGCTCCTTCCCAGCCAGGCGTTCGCGGGTAGAATTCGAACGCCCGACCGGAAGTGACGCAGCTGCACGTGCACCTCGCTTTTTTGACCGTCGCCTCGTGGGCATGGAGGCGGGGGCCTCTATTAACATTTGGGCGCTAGGCGACCGCGTCACCGTAAGTGACGCGGCGCTGTGAGGCCCATGTGACCGGCGGACGCGCTTAGTGCGCGCCGCCGGAAGTGACGCGGCTTGGGCGCGCTCACGTGACCCGCGGTCACGTGCCGCCCGCGTCACAGATTGCGGCTCTGGCGCCGAGGTTGGGCCCGCCCCGGGGTCAGCTGACCGCCGCGTCACTTCCTGTGACGCGGCCGCCGCCGGGGCGCACGCCCTGAGGCTACGTGACCTCCCCCTGCTCGCTGGCGGGGAGCGCGTGCGAGCGGGGGAGGAGGGGGCTCCGGTGCACCGGGTCACTGGAGGAGGCGGGGCCGGCTTAGCAGCGGCCCGCCGGCGCAGCCTAATGGTGGAACCCCTGGACCGCTGGGGCCCAGCGACTGCAAAGGTAACAGCATCACCGTGCAGGGGGTTAGGGGGGGAGGGTCCTGCGGATTTGGGCCCTGACACTTTGGCAGGGGCTGCAGGAGTTGGCCCCTTTGCTGGTGCTGGGCTGGATTGCTTGGTGTTTGGGTCTGTGGTGGGTGAGTCCGCAGTGTAGAGCACTGGTTCAGGGGCAGAGGGGGCCCTGCGAGACCTGGAGGAGACAGGAAGGGACTGGGTAGTGCGCATCCTGGCTCTGGGGCTCATAGAGGGGCTCAATCTTTGCGGCGGACGGGAGGGTCTGCGAGACCTGCGTCCGCCTGATGTAAGTTCGGCAAGGAGGGAGCCGCCGGTCACCAGGGCGGCCAGCCACTCGGCTCCCTCGCGTCCGAACTTCTGTCTTACCGCTGCTTTCAGGGCGTCCATCGTCTGGTCAGCAATGGTGATCTTGATGATGTTCACCCTGATAGCAGAGTGGTAAGAGGAGACTAAGAACCATTCCACAGCGAGGAGCAGCGATGTGTAACCTGAGCTGGGCTTGTCAGTCAGAGGCATCGGCATCAGCCGAGGTGCCTTACAAAAATTATGTGTCAGATCCCCACCATCTAATAGTTATGACTTATCCCAAGAAAAAGTCAGCATTATTTTCTGGTTAGTCCGTAATATGTTTAATAACATATATGGTATTTTGACACATTTCTCTCAATATGTGGAGATTTCAGATTCTTCAGGGCAAGGCTATGCGTAGTGCAGTGCGGCATGTGTCATCAGCCACTCTTGCTAAAGAAGACCCCACAGATGGCTCAGCCATCACTCTTAACAATTCTTGTATGGCTAGTTGATTTATTTCCCTATTTATTTAGTATGCTTGCTAAAATAGCGCCATCATACTCTACAGCACTTCACATACATTATCATCACTGTTCCCATAGGACAGGGGTGAGGAACCTCAGGCCCCAGGGCTGAATGCAGCCCTCAATGACTTTTTTGCAGCCCCCGGGCTGATTCCTGGGAACCGCAGTGCTCAGGCTGACAGACGCATTTTGCCAATTGTCTACCCTTTAAATCCAGCTCCCCAGTGATCTGTATGCCCCCCACCCTCTGCCTCCCCAGTGTGGTATATGCTCCCAGCCTCTCCTGTGATATCTAGGGCTCTAGCAAACCTGGAAAAGCAGTTGAGAAACAACATGACCAATATCACCCACGCCAAAGGGAAGCAGCTCTAGCCACCACAGTAGAGGTGAGTTGATTGTTTGACCAAATATAGCGGGTAATTTTCAAGTTGATAATTTTGTACGGCCCCCGAAGGATTGTAGAAATTTCTACATGGCCCTCGGAAGAAAAATGGTTCCCCACTCCTGCCATAGGGTCAATCCAAGTACTATTAGATGACTCTCTGTATGAACCTATTATTTCATCACTATATATTGGTCAGATAAAATATATCTTTGTACTGTGTTAGCCAGTACATAGAGAAATATTAAAATCTGGGGGTATAAATATGTGACTTCAGATATTGTGTTATTTGAGCCTGATGAAGAGACCCGAGTAGTGTCGAAGGCTTGGTATTTATTACCATCTTTTCAGTTAGCCAATAAAAGCTATCAACCACTGAGCACTCTCAGATTTTAATATTTTTCTTTATATTGGAGCCATTTGAACACTGTTTGGGGGTACTTACATATTGTGGAACTGCTACTTAGGAACTGTGCAACACAATATATATGCGGTGTATGGTGGAAGTTGCACTGTATCACACTAATATTCAATCAACTTCACAGCAGTGTTATTTGGTCATTGTATGCATGGGCACCACACAGCATGGCACTGTGTGTTATGATTATTTCTGTGTTGTCAAATTCTACATTACATGAGGAAAGATCAAAAGCAAGTATCACCCAGGGAACCAAAGTCTAAGGCTATGTTTATTTAGTATTTGGCCCTATGTTCAATGGGCTTATTGAGGCTTATATTATATATATAAAAGAAGGACTGGCATCACCTAATGTTTAGGTGCAAGCAAAAAAATCAATATATCAAAAAAGAGAAATGCTGCAACACTAAACATAACATGAGTATGAATAAGCTGATGGCTAATGGAAACAATGAAAAGTAGGGCAGTGTATACAGCTACAAAGTGTAGCTAAGTCTCTCATTTCTTTTTTCTAGTACAGCATTTACTGTTTTCCTCTTCCACATACACTTTGTAGCTGTACACACTGACCTATTGGGGCTTATGTCTGGCCAACCACAAAACAGGCGTATGCTCTATGGACTATAACGATACAGACATGGTCACTGTGTGCTCAGTCACCAATAATTTTTAGCCATATTACAACTATGTATTGTTTCCTGCCCACCTCAGAAATGATGCAAGACAGAACACACAGTGACTCCGTCCATATAGTTGATCTGGTCGACAGGGTAGGGGGTACTCGGATACAGGGACAGGGGGTTACTTCGGTGGGGGATCACGGCTGGTCGGTTCCCAGTTCCATGCCCTGGACCCTCAGTGGCAGGGATGGGGGTGATGATGATGGGGGATGATAACGTGACGCCGCCTGTGTTACCTGGTAATAGGGTTACCAGCGCTGTGGCCGGCCGCTAAGGTGATGGAAATGCAGCTTTGGTAGTACAGCTCCCCACAGGTGGAGCTTTACCTCAGGGCAGCGAGGTGGATGAGGGGAGTAGTAGTAGCGGTTCTGCTGTGAACACTGAAGGCGGCGGAGGGGAATCCGGTACACACACACAATGGTCTCCGTTTCGGTACTTTTTTACTGATGTCCGGTAACAGGCACGGTCCAAGAGGGTAACCAGGTTTCAGTGCAGCTTGGGACATTCACCTTGGAGAGTTGTGAGGCCTCCTCTATTTGTGTGTGCAGTGTTTGGGGTAGGTTCCGCCTGTAGCTGAACCTGACGCTCTTTCTCCCTCTCAGGGTGCTGTTCCACAACCGACAAATGAGGACCTTTCTGTGGGATTCCTATTTTCTGCTCAGGTCCCTTGTCCTATGCTTGGTCAGGTTTGGAGTCTTCTATTCTTTACTTCAGGGGGAATAGATCCTCCTGGTCTGTCCGGGCTTTCGCTGCCACACTGTAGATGAATAGCAGCTTCGGACTCCGGTGTCTGGGTGGCTAAAGGGTTCTCAGATCTGTTCCCTTCTTCCTTCTTCCTACTTCTCCCACTGGCCTCCGTCCCTCTCCCTAGGGCTCAGCACTGCTGGGTCAGCTTTCCTGGTTCTGGGCCTGGCTTGGTCCCAGCAACCAGCTCCTTCACTAACTGCTCTCTCCTCTGCAGTCTCTCTGGAACTAACTGATTCCTCCCCTCAAGCCTGCATCTTTATAGGGGATCTGGCTTAAGGACAGCCAGTGGAGCTCCCCCTCCAGATCTGGGGTGGAAGGTATTGTGTGCTATGTGTGCCAAGGTGTACATCCTTCCTGCACCGGTGGGTCCTGTGGCAATCCCTTGCAGGGGTGCCACATAGTTAATACCCCTGTCAGCATATATGCCTGAATCCTGTTATTCGGGGGTTCAAATATTATCTCCAGTGAAGCCACTAAATTGTAGGACCAAAAGCTCTGTGAACATAGCTTAACTAAATATCATGTTTCTACAACCACTTTCTGAAACATTGTGGCTAAATAAAAATTATGACAGAACTGAAGACCTGGACAACTAATATTACTTGGTAAGTTCTAGCAAGAACTTGAATATTTTTATAATTCTTTATTATTGAACCCTGTAGACTCCCTAAAGAAGCATTACGATTTATAACTACAGTATATGTTACATGGTGACATGTAATCTGTGATGACATCATGTCCAGTGATATACAGTCATGGTCAAAAGTACTGTCACCCTTAAAACTGTTCCAGAAAATGAAGTATTTATGCCACAAAATTATTGCAATTACATATTTTGTTATAAACAAGGATTTTGGCTTACTCCCATATATTTTGGCAAATTGCAGTCTAGCTTTTTTATGTCTCTGTGTCAGCAATGAGCCTTTCCGGTGTCTCCTGCCATAGCATTTAATTTCATTCACATGTAGTTTGCACTGCCACTGCACCCTTAGCCTGCAGGACAGCTAGAATTTCTTGGGAACTTGATTGGGCCTGTTTATCCACCATCCAGACTATACTGTGTTGCAACCTTTTACCAATTTTTCTCTGCCGTCCACATCCAGGGAAATTACCTACAGTGCCATGGGTTGTAAACTTCTTGATTATGAGTCACACCGTGGACAAAGAAACATCAAGATCTTTGGAAATGGACTTGTAACCTTGAGATTATTGATATTTTTCAATAATTTTTGTTCTCAAGTCCTCAGATAGTTCTCTTCTCATCTTCTGTTCTCCATGCTTAGTGTGACACACACAGATAAACAATGAAAAGATCGTGTCAACTTCTCCCTTTTTATCTGGTTTCAGGTGTGATTTTCATATTGCCCACACCTGTTACTTGACACTTGTGAGTTTGAACGATCATCACATGCTTGAAACAAAGTTGTGTACCCACAATTTTGGAAAGGTGCCCCCTATGCCCCTCCTCATAACAGCTCAGCCCTGTTCTTCCAAAGCCAGCTTCTCTACTATGACAGAAGATCAGCTCTCATCCCTTCTGTCAAGACCACATCTCACCACTTGCACACTTGACCCGCTCCCACCCTATCTCATCCCGAACCTCGCCACAGTTTTTATCCCAGCCCTAACACATCTCGTCAACCTTTCACTTACAAATGGTGTCTTCCCCTCATCTTTCAAACATGCCTCAATCACACCCATTCTCAAAAAGCACTCCCTCGACCCATCCTCTGTGTCTAACTATCGCCCAACATTACTGCTCCCTAATGCTTCAAAACTGCTGGAACAGTATGTCCATCTTGAACTGTCCTCCCACCTCCTGCTCCCTCTTTGACAGGCTACAATCTGGTTTCCGATTGCATCACTCTATGGAAACTGCCCTAACTAAAGTCATCAATGACCTACTAACCGCCAAGAGAAAGTAACACTTCTCTGTCCCCTTTCTTCTCAACCTGTCTTCTGCCTTTGACACTGTAAATCATTCCCTCCTGTTACAGATTCTCTCATCTTTTGGCATCACAGACTTGGCCCTGTCCTGGATCTCATCATATCTAACACATCAGACTTTCAGTGTCTCCCTCTCCCGCACCACCTCCTCACCTCACCCCCTGTCTGTCGGTGTTCCTCAGTTCTAGGACCCTTACTCTTCTCCACCTACACCTTTAGCCTGGGTCAGCTCATAGAATCACACGGTGTGCAGTATCATCTCTATGCCACTCTAATCCCTTCACTGGCTTCCTATTGTCCAGAGGTTCCAGTTCAAAACCCTAACTATGACATATAAAGCCATCCACAACCTGTCTCCTCCATACATCTGTGACATGGTCTCTCGGTACTTACCTACACGCAACCTCCAATCCTCTCAAGATCTCCTTCTCTACCTCCCTCTTATCTCTTCTTCCCACAACCGCAAACAAGATTTCTCCCGTGCTTCCCCTATACTCTGGAACTCTCTACCTGAACACATCAGACTCTCGCCCACCGTGGAAACCTGCAAAAGGAACCTGAAGACTCACTTCTGACAAGCCTACATCCTGCAGTGATCCTCAGTCTACTGAACCACCGCATGACCAGCTCTACCCTCTCCTAGTGTATCCTCACCCATCCCTTGTAGACTATGAGCCCTCCCGGGCAGGGTCCTCTCTCTTTCTGTTCTTGTGTGTGCATTGTATTGCTCATGTTTATTGTACTTGTCTATGTATGCCCCTTTTCACATGTAAAGCACCATGGAATAAATGACGCTATAATAATGAATAATAATAATTTTGTCTGGCCCAATTTTGGGGCTTTGTATGAAATTTTATCCAATTTGACTTTTTTTCTCAGTTTTTTTGTGTTCTTCCAATAAACACAAAGGAAATAAACATATGTATGACAAAACAAATGTAACTGCATTAATTTTGTGAGAGAAGCACTTCATTTTCTGAAACAATTTTAAGGTTGCTAACACTTTCAACCATGACTTTCTATAATTGATAACATAAATTGTTCTAGCACCATACCAGTTATTTATACACAACCAAATTGATTGAAAAGTGACGCCCTGGGCTAAGTTACTGAAAATACTTGTACTGATTATAATTCAGAAGAAAAAACTACTATGGGTACACACATAAGAACATATTTTTGGTCCACGTACAGTCTGTGTGAATTGCACATGCACAGCAAACAAACCAGTTCTACACTATATGCTATGAATATAGTCTATTTTCTATATTTACAGCAGATCTGCATGGAAAATGCAGCATTCGCTAGTCTGGCATGACTTACAGACCAAACCAGTGCATGGACGGAAAGAAGTAAGGACAAGCAGCTCTTGCACTTGTCCGCTATGCAGATTAGCACATGGAGCTGCACTCAGAGCTGCAATTCGCAGACATTACTACTTTACAAACCTCAGCATTTGTCTTAATTTATTACAGGAAACCTCCAGTATACTGTACAATTGGAAATCTTATAAGTCTACTAAACAAAAATATAAACGCAACACTTTTGGTTGTGCTCCAACTTATCATGAACTGAACGCAAAGATCTAAGTCTTATTGATTCACCCAGGGCTGGAGTACTCGGATCCCGGGCATTGCTGGTGGATTCCGTCACCGGTGGTTGATGCCTGGTTCCGTGCCCTGGTGGTCGCTGAAGTATTGAAATGAAAATAATAAAAGTTTATTGTTCGTGACACCACCTTCAGTTTCTGATGATAACACCAGCGCTACGTCAGACCTCTGGGGATGGTGTAATCATAGCCCGTTGGTCTTGCTCCCTGTAGGTAGAGCAGTGTCCCCAGGGCAGTGATGCTGTATTACCTGGAAGGCGGCTCTGCAGGTGAGAAGCTGTCTAATCCCTCACAGCGGGGAAGAACAACACACCACACATAGCTGAGTCTCTGTACGGGTTTACTGCTCAACAGGCAATTCAAAGACAAGTTTACAGTCACGGGTAGCTGGTCTGGGTAGTGACTAGTGATGAGCGAGTACTAAAATGCTCAGGTGCTCGAAGCTCGGGCCGAGCATCCTGAGATACTCGTGTACTCGGCCCGAGTACCGAGCCCAATGTTATCCTATGGGAGACCCGAGTACTTTTATGAAATGACCGCCAGCAGCATGTAGAAACCCTAAAAATGTCACAAAAGTCTCAGAAGAGTGCTCAAATGACATGGCAACACCATGGGGAAGACCCCTGGAAGCATTTCTCACTCAAAAGTCACAGCTGTGAACAATCTTGTCCGAGTTTCACACCAATTTTACGAAGTCTCCAGAAAACCTTCCAAAATGACACCAAAATGAATATTTAGGGTGGAAATGTTAAGGGCACATACCCAATACAGCTGGTGTATGTTACTTTTTGTGATTACATGAAAGATTTTACGTGAAAACATTGTGCGGCACTCCGATGTCCCTGAGAAGCGACGTACAGGAAGCCCTGTCTTGACATAATGTGCCCATTTTGAGGAAGTGGGTATATTGTAGTATTTTCCTTTGCCAGGGCAGTCCAAAATTGGGAGGTTCACCAATGCCCCTGGATAGAGACGTGCATGAGGGCCTGTAAACCTGAAGTGGGTGTATTGTAGTATAGCCCTTTGGCAGGGCAGCCAAAAATTGGGAGGCTCCACAATGACCCATGCATACAGACATGCATGAGGGCCTGTAAACCTCAATTGGGTGTATTGTAGTATAGCCCTTTGGAAGGGCAGCCAAAAATTGGGAGGCTCCACAATGACCCATGCATGCAGACATGCATGAGGGCCTGTAAACCTCAATTGGGTGTATTGTAGTATAGCCCTTTGGCAGGGCAGCCAAAAATTGGGAGGCTCCACATTGTCCCAGGATAGAGACGTGCAGGAGGGCCTGTAAACCTGAAGTGGGTGTATTGTAGTATAGCCCTTTGGCAGGGCAGCCAAAAATTGGGAGGCTCCACAATGACCCATGCATACAGGCATGCATGAGGGCCTGTAAACCTCAATTGGGTGTATTGTAGTATAACCCTTTGGCAGGGCAGCCAAAAATTGGCAGGCTCCACAATGACCCATGCATACAAACATGCATGAGGGCCTGTAAACCTCAATTGGGTGTATTGTAGTATAGCCCTTTGGCAGGGCAGCCAAAAATTGGGAGGCTCCCCATTGTCCCAGGATAGAGACTTGCAGGAGGGCCTGTAAACCTGAAGTGGGTGTATTGTAGTATAGCCCTTTGGCAGGGCAGCCAAAAATTGGGAGGCTCCACAATGACCCATGCATACAGACATGCATGAGGGCCTGTAAACCTCAATTGGGTGTATTGTAGTATAGCCCTTTGGCAGGGCAGCCAAAAATTGGGAGGCTCCACATTGTCCCTGGATAGAGACGTGCATGAGGGCCTCAAAACATTTTTCCCATTGAAAAGGAGTGGATCTCCTGTCGTTGTAATGCCCATTCTAAAAGAGTGGGCGAAAAAATTTACCACTGGGGGTATACCTGAAACAACAGCCTAACTATTGTAACGGTCATCATGGTGGCACACGAGGAGAAGCAGTCCAGCGATTAGCCAAAGTCCAGAAGTGTGTACCCATGGGTGAGTGGAGGTACATGGCAATTTCCCATAACAAAATTTAAATTCCGCTGTCATTTGTTGGTGGTGTGGTGAAGTCTGGCCCAATCCCACCCTTATTCATCTTGATCAGAGTCAGCCTGTCAGCATTTTCAGTTGACAGGCGGGTGCGTTTATCAGTAATGATTCCACCTGCGGCACTGAAAACACGCTCTGACAAAACGCTAGCGGCAGGGCAGGCCAGGACTTCCAAGGCGTAGAGAGCCAATTCATGCCACGTGTCCAGCTTGGAGACCCAATAATTGTAAGGCACAGAGGAATGTCGCAGTACAGTTGTTCGATCTGCAAGGAACTCCTTCAGCATCTGGCCAAACTTAGCATTTCTTGTGGCACTACCCCGCACCTCAGGGGCTGTGGTACGTGAGGGGCTGAGAAAACTGTCCCACATCGTAAAGACTGTTCCCCTACCTCTGGCGGATTGGACTTGTGCCCCTCTCGGCCGTACGCCTTGGTTGTCCACCGATTCCTGACCTATGCCGCTAGCGTTCTGTGAGGGGAATGCTTTGCCTACTTCCGTGACGATGGCCTTCTGGAACTGCTGCATTTTGGCTGACCTCTCTGCCTCAGAATGAGAGACATAAAGTTCTCCTTGTAGCGTGGGTCTAAGAGTGTTGCCAACCAGTACTGATTGTTGGCCAAGATGTTCTGAACGCGAGGGTCACGAGCCAGGCAGCTTACCATAAAGTCAGCCATGTGCGCCAGACTCTTAACAGCCATCACTTCCGTATCCTGACCAACACGATGACTGAACATGCTGTCCTCCTCCTCCTCATCTCCCCTGTCCTCTGGCCAGCCACGCTGAATCGAGGGTATGACTGGTGTGCATGTCATATCCTCAATTTGGCCAGAGAGTTTCTCCATGTCTTCATCCTCCTCCTCCTCGTCATAGTCCTCACTGCACGTTGTGATGAGATGAGACTGGGCTGTGTGTTATCACCCACACCCACTACTGTTTCTTGCTCCAAGTCATCCTTCCACAACCTCCGCACTTACCCATGTCCTATGGGGGGATGGAGTATCCGGGTGCCCCCAGACGCGTTTCGCTTTGGGCTTTATCAATGGGGTCCCATCAATTGGGGTCCCCCCATAGGACATGGGTAAGTGCGGAGGTTGTGGGAGGATGATGAACTATGTAACTCTAATATGATTACTGTGGTTGTGTACTATATTACATAGGGATTGACTGCGAGTAATGCTCCCCCAGGGGTGGATGAACTGTAGGAGTGATGTATAGGACGTGTCCAACACTACTCCACAGGGCTCCCCCCAGTGTGGGTTGTATATTTATTACACAGTCAGCCTCTGGTCTCCAATTGACTTGTAACATAACATGCACAGCATATATGGAATGAAATCATATCTAATACCCACATAATCTTGTTCACTACCTCATGTCTGTGTAGAAGGGATACTACTTTGCCACATGGAAATTTTAATGTCACAACGTCACTTTAAACATTGATCATCTATGAAATAAATAAAAAATGTAACCTATGTATATCTTTTGTATGTGCTATGAAATGAATTTTATATGTACGCATAATTTACTTAATAAATTCATGAATGAAAACATAACACATTTGACTTTGATAAAAGGACCTTAAACCTCCCACTTCTTTGATTTGGATGGTGACTGTTCAGGTCACAGGAAAGTAGGATTTTAGTCCCTAACCTGTATCAAGCTAGTAAGTACAACAGTCTGGTGACTGTTCAGGTCACAGGAAAGTAGGATTTTAGTCCCTAACCTGTATCAAGCTAGTAAGTACAACAGTCTGGTGACTGTTCAGGTCACAGGAAAGTTGGATTTTAGAACCTGCCTGTATCAAGCTAGTAAGTACAACAGTCTGGTGACTGTTCAGGTCACAGGAAAGTTGGATTTTAGAACCTGCCTGTATCAAGCTAGTAAGTACAACAGTCTGGTGACTGTTCAGGTCACAGGAAAGTAGGATTTTAGTCCCTAACCTGTATCAAACTAGTAAGTACAACAGTCTGGTGACTGTTCAGGTCACAGGAAAGTTGGATTTTAGAACCTGCCTGTATCAAGCTAGTAAGTACAACAGTCTGGTGACTGTTCAGGTCACAGGAAAGTAGGATTTTAGTCCCTAACCTGTATCAAGCTAGTAAGTACAACAGTCTGGTGACTGTTCAGGTCACAGGAAAGTAGGATTTTAGTCCCTAATCTGTATCAAGCTAGTAAGTACAACAGTCTGGTGACTGTTCAGGTCACAGGAAAGTTGGATTTTAGAACCTGCCTGTATCAAGCTAGTAAGTACAACAGTCTGGTGACTGTTCAGGTCACAGAAAAGTAGGATTTTAGTCCCTAACCTGTATCAAGCTAGTAAGTACAACAGTCTGGTGACTGTTATGGTCACAGAAAAGCTTGGATATCGATCTGGATCACCCTGCCTATATCCTCCTAGATTAGTCCTGAGAAGGACTGTTGTGGTCAGCAGCAGTTTGCAGCCCTGCTCCGGATCTACCTATGAGGGCCGCAAATCTGTCCCTAAGCAGCAGCAGACAATCTCCCAACACTCACTGTCTGGATGGCTGTGTGCAGAGCACATCATGGCTGGGTCTTATAAAGGCTCGGTCACGCTGTGCGGGCCGGCCAATCACTGCAATGCCACAACTAACATGGCTGTGGCATTGCAGTGACTGCCAGCCAATCCCTGCATGTGGGCTGGCTCTCTAAAGAGCGCCAACATGCAGGGATGAGGACCACGAGCACAGCACGAGTATCGCGAGATTACTCGGTACTCGCCAAGTAGCCCGAGTACAGTGATACTCGTGTGAGTACCGGGTAGTCACAAGCATACTCGCTCATCACTAGTAGTGACCAATGAATGGGGTGTTCATCTGTGGCTCTCAGGGCCGCACTGTCCATTGTATAATGTGAGCCCTTAGGTTCAGGTGGCAAGGAGGCAGGGGGAGTGGCAGTGCTGAAGGGGGTGGCTCCTGCTGCTTCACTCAGCACATTATGTGAGCATGTGGATGCCCACTGCAGCAGCGCGGCAGGTATAATAGTACTGTTAATCCATACCGGCGACAGCCACCGACAGCACCCCCCTCTCTTCACCCACAGCCGCAGCTGACAGCATCCCCCCACCAACACCCCGCTCCTCACCCACCGCTGACAGCACCCCTACCCCCCTCCTGCTCCTCACCCGCCGCTGACAGCACCCTCCCTCCCCCCCTCCAATCCTCACCTGCGGCTCAGGTGGCAGGGAGGCTTCATGCACCCCTGGTGGCTCTCAAGTTGTTCCTCTCGGCTTCGCCCTCTGTCCTAGTTTGTGGTGAAGCCTGGCCTGCCTAAAGCCTGACCTGGCCTCCTGCACCCTCATCTGTGACTCTATGCTTGTGTATGAACCTTCTACGGATTGCCGCACCTCTGGGGATTTTCCGCGGGTCCTGACTCCTTGTTTGGCTACGGTCTTGAGGTCACCTGGAGGCTGAACACTCCTCGGTCTCACTGGTATTGGCAGCTCAGAATGAACTTGCCGACACTGCTCTTGCCGGTACTCCGTTCTGTGGACTGGGATCCTCCCAGACCGATAGGTCTGACGCCGGGTGTTAGCATACACCCTCAGGCTCCCCTTTTCTCGTCTGGGTCACCGCTCTTTCTGGGTGCCCTCCCTGTATTTTTCCCTGACGGGTCCTCCTCGACTAGACACTTTACTACTCTCTTCCTTAATCCCCCCTTCACTTTTCCCGCTCTCCACTACCCGCCTATATAACTTCCTACTGGGACCGGTTAAATCTGGTAATGGGTTTAACCAATTGGCCCCCTGAGCTAGGTGTGTGGATGCAGAATAAAACTCACATACGAACCTCCCCCTTCACTGGCCACTGGGATACAGCACACGCTGGTCTGGGTGCAGTACGCCTTCGTGGCGCACCAACCAGTATGGCGCCCCATTATTTTATGTACGTAAAATGACTTTTTCTCTCAAATATTGTTCACAAATTTGTTTCAATTTGAGTTAATGAGCACTTCTCCTTTGCCAAGATAACCCATGCACCTCACAGGTTTTGCATATCAAGATTCTGATTAGACAGCATGATTATTGCACAGGTGTGTCTTTGGTTGGCTACTATAAAAGTCCACTCTAAAATATACAGTTTTCCAGTATTGGAGTAGTCCAGAGCATCATAAAATCAGTTAGTATATGGTGTGACCACTATTCCTATTAGCCAGTCTGCCATATGCCCTGTACAGTGAAAACCACAATTCACCTGTGAAGAAAATACTTCTTCAATATGCCAGATGTCATCGATTGGGAGCATTTTTCCACTCAAGTCAGTTACGATGAAGAACTGAAGTCAGATGGAGACCCCAATGAGGCCGTCAACGGCTCCGGGCTTGGGGTCCTCAAACACCGACCATTATAAGTATCATTTTGGTTATGCAATAACTGGGCACTTTATGCTATTGGTGGCTATGGTCCTGATTTTTTGATTATGGTATGAGTATGAGCATGTTAACAAATGATACTATACATGCTCATTATATCAGGTTCTGTAACCAGTGGTGGATTACCACGGCGATCTATTGTATTATTGACCTAATGTATTGCTGGTGTTAATTGCTCTGTAGCATGTGCAATAATGTGTAAAAATCTGTAAAAATTCTATAATACTGTTTAGTCTGTAATACATATGTTTTAGCATATTTGCACTGCATACTTTGAGCGACCTTAGGTGTACGCCAACCGCACTGCGTTGCTGGTCCTGGGTACACCCCATGCCTATCCTTTTGGTTTCAGTACAATAAATTTCACTTTATGCACTTTATGAAGAAGTTATCGTTGTTTTCCTTGCTTGTTATGTCTCCTTTGGAGACAGCATATGGTAGAGAAATGAACATTCAATTTCAGGGCAACAGCTTTGGTGGATATCCCTGCAGTCAGCATGCCAATTGCATCCTTCCTCAATAAGTGTGACATCTGTGCCATTGTGCTGTGTGATAAAACTGCACATTTTTAAGTGGCCTTTTCTTGTGGTAAGCCAAAGGCACAACTGCGCAATAATCATGCTGTCTAATCAGCATTTTTTTTAAACTGCGATCTTTAGTGCAGGTTTTTTTGCAAAACAGATAATATATCATTAAATATTGTCATGATAAAGTATGCAATAATGAAATACAATGGATAATGAGTATTCGTTGAAATGCATCTACGATTAAGAATCATTGTAGGAATGCAATCGATACAAGACTACCGTATATACTCGCGTATAAGCCGAGTTTTTCAGCCCAAAAATTGGGCTGAAAAGTCCCCCCCTCGGCTTATACGCGAGTCACGGTGTATTTGCTGTGGGGGGGTTGTGACCGGGGGCTGGAGGAGGTAGGAGGGGGCCGCAGTGACCGCGGGCGGTCACGTGGGGCCGCCTCATTAGTGTAATGAATATGCACGGCATCCCCCCGTCCATCAGCGGCGGGGGGAGTGGTGCATATTGCACTACACTGGCCCCCAGCAGTAATACACAGCCCCCCCTCCTTATTATGTGTCCCCCAGGCTGCGGCACCTGTCAAAATAACAAACATTTTATACATCACCTTTCCGGCGCAGCTCCTCCGTCTCCCGGCTTCTTCCTTCTTGTGCCGGTGTCATGTGACCGGGCGCAGCTGATGACGTCATCTCCTGCACCTGGTCACAGCACTAGAAGCCGGCACAAGCAGGAAGAAGCCGGGAGATGGAGGAGCTGCGCCGGAAAGGTGATGTATAAAATGTTTGTTATTTTGACAGGTGCCGCAGCCTGGGGGACACATAATAAGGAGGGGGGGGTGTGTATTACTGCTGGGGGCCAGTATACCACCACTGGGGGCCTGTATACTACTGCAGAGGGGGCCTGTATACCACTGCACAGGGGCCTGTATACCGCTGCTGAGGGGCCTGTATACCGCTGCTGAGGGGCCTGTATAACACTGCTGAGGGGCCTGTATACCGCTGCAGAGGGGCCTGTATACCGCTGCTGAGGGGCCTGTATACCGCTGCTGAGGGGCCTGTATACCGCTGCTGAGGGGCCTGTATACCACTGCTGAGGGGCCTGTATACCGCTGCTGAGGGGCCTGTATACCGCTGCTGAGGGGCCTGTATACCGCTGCTGGGGGGCCTGTATACCACTGCTGAGGGTCCTGTATACCACTGCTGAGGGGCCTGTATATCACTGCTGAGGGGCCTGTATACCACTGCTGAGGGGCGCTATATACCAGTGATGGGGGGCTATATAATAGGATGGGGGTCTGCTGCTTTTCATACCCTAGGCTTATATGTGAGTCAATAACTTTTCCCAGCTTTTGGGGGCAAAAGTAGGGGGGTCGGCTTATTCACGGGTCGGCTTATACACGAGTATATACGGTATATACAATCAAGCAGTGAAGAAGGGTTGAGCCTCTTCCAAAGAAGAGCGATAAGACATCTTGTAGAATTTAACATATGAAGGAGCTGTTTTCAAATGTTTTTCCTATCCCTTTAGGGGATACATTAAGAAAATAGATCAAAGTGTCTAATGAGACCTCTGTGTATAGCACCTTTTCTATAGATATCCAAAATCCACCCAAACTGGGACAAGACCAGAGTGCATGGAACAGTGTACCCATTTGTGTACTACAATGCAAGCAGGTATCTGGAAGTTGGGGGTTAAGTTTTTGAAGAAGTTCTGGGGTGTAATACAAAAACATCAAAATGTTATATTGGTTTTCCTTATATATACAGATTGAAGTTTTAGCTGCCTTATCATATATATAATTGCCGTAGCGACTTCCGTCGGAGCGGCGCTGCTTCCGGTGGCTTGGTTAGCGAGTCCGAGCTGCTTCTCCTGGACTCTGTCCGTGGCCGCGTAGCGGCCAAGGCGACTCACGAAGCAATGCCCGCAAAGCGGGCATTGCGAGTCGTTGCAGCCTAGCGAAGCAATGCCCGCGAAGCGGGCATTGCGAGTCGCTACACCGCTAACCAAGCCACCGAAGCCCATACTCCTGTAGTGTACACCGCTATACTATACTACAGTCCCATGCCCATAAGCGCCATGGGACTGTAGTATACCATCGCGCTGTACACTACAGACCCCTGCCGCGACTCGCTACAACCGCTAACCAAGCCACCGAAGCCCATACTCCTGTAGTGTACACCGCTATAGTATACTACAGTCCCATGCCCATAAGCGCCATGGGACTGTAGTATACCATCGCGCTGTACACTACAGCCCCCTGCCGCTCTAAGCCACTACGCGCTGCTGTACTGTACACCGCTATAGTATACTACAGTCCCATGCCCATAAGCGCCATGGGACTGTAGTATACCATCGCGCTGTACACTACAGCCCCCTGCCGCTCTAAGCCTACCCCCTAAGGCACCGCCGCCCCTAACCCCCTAAGCCCCGCAGCAGCCCCGACCACCTAACCCCCGACCCGCACCATCCAAAGCCGCCGCCGATACCCCCTAAGCCCCGCCGTCTACCTCCTAAGCCATCGCCGCCCCTACCTAAGCCCCTACCCCCTAAGCACCCTACCCCCTAAGCCCCGCAGCAGCCCCGACCACCTAACCCCCGACCCGCACCATCCAAAGCCGCCGCCGATACCCCCTAAGCCCCGCCGTCTACCCCCTAAGCCATCGCCGCCCCTACCTAAGCCCCTACCCCCTAAGCACCGCAGCAGCCCCGACCACCTAACCCCCGACCCGCAGCATCCAAACCCGCCCCCGATACCCCCTAAGCCCCGCCGTCTACCCCCTAAGCCATCGCCGCCCCTACCCCCTAGGCCCCCGCCGATACCCCCTAAGCCATGCCGCCTACCCCCTAAGGCACCGCCGCCCCTAACCCCCTACCCCCTAGACCCCCGACGATACCCCCTAAGCCATGCCGCCTACCCCCTAAGGCACCGCCGCCCCTAACCCCCTAAACCCCGCAGCAGCCCCGACCACCTAACCCCCGACTCGCACCATCCAAACCCGCCGCCGATACCCCCTAAGCCCCGACTACCTAACCCCCGACTCGCACCATCCAAAGCCGCCGCCGATACCCCCTAAGCCCCGCCGTCTACCCCCTAAGCCATCGCCGCCCCTACCTAAGCTCCTACCCCCTAGGCCCCCGCCGATACCCCCTAAGCTCCCGCCGCTGTCCCCTGCCCCTGTCGCTAAAGCCCTACACCCTAACCCCCCGCCGTCCCCTAACCTAACGCCGCTCTCACCTAAGGCCCTACACCCGAAGCCCCCGTCCATCACTTACATGCCTTCAAGTCATCTGATCGTCCGTCCGATCGTCCGTCCGATCCTCCGTCCGGCCAGGCGTCCTCTTCCTCCGGCCCCGGGGGTCTTCTCTCTTCTTTCCGCCATCTCCGCCTCTTCGTCCGGCCCCGGGGATCTTCTGTCTTCTTTTCCGAAAATTCCACCTCCGACGTCCTCTTCCTTCTCATTAAGATAGAATGGAGGAAAAATCCCCCATTCTACCTCAATGAGATCTCACGCCGTCTTCTGATTGGTCGCTGGATAATGCCCTCAGCCAATCAGAAGAGCTCCTCATTCAGTTTTCATTCAGGTCCGCCTTTTTTCCCCATTGACATACATTACCGGTGTGTCGGCGATTTTATGGCCGCCCCCCTGGTTCTATTTGTCGGCCCTAAAATCGCCGACACACCGCTAATGCATCTCTATGGGCAAGTCAGCTCGAATTCTGATTGGTCGCCGTTCAATCCGAAATCGGCCTGACTGCCCATAGAGATGCATTAGCGGTGTGTCCGCGATTTTACGGCCGACAAATAGAACCAGGTGGTCGGCCATTAAATCGCCGACACACCGCTAATGCATGTCTATGGGCAAGTCAGCTCGAATTCTGATTGGTCGGCGTTCAATCCGAAATCGGCCTGACTGCCCATAGAGATGCATTAGCGGTGTGTCCGCGATTTTAGGGCCGACAAATAGAACCAGGTGGTCGGCCATAAAATCGCCGACACACCGCTAATGCATTTCAATGGGAAAAAAGAAAGGCGGACCTCAATGAGAACTGCGTCTCAGCCTAAATAATAAATTAAATAATAAAAAAAATAATTAAAAAAGAATTAAAAAATAATAAAAATAATAATTAAAAATAATAAAAAATTCAATAAAAATAATAATAAAAAAATAAAATATATGCTAATAAGATCAGCCCTTTGCGGACCTGAATGAGAACTGCCTCTCAGCCTAAATAATAAATTAAATAATAAAAAAAAGAATTAAAAAAGAATTAAAAAATAATAAAAAAAAATAATTAAAAATAATAAAAAATTCAATAAAAATAATAATAAAAAAATAAAATATATGCTAATAAGATCAGCCCTTTGCGGACCTGAATGAGAACTGCGTCTCAGCCTAAATAATAAATTAAATAATAAAAAAAATAATTAAAAAATAATTAAAAAATAATAAAAAAAAATAATTAAAAATAATAAAAAATTCAATAAAAATAATAATAAAAAAATAAAATATATGCTAATAAGATCAGCCCTTTGCGGACCTGAATGAGAACTGCCTCTCAGCCTAAATAATAAATTAAATAATAAAAAAAATAATTAAAAAAGAATTAAAAAATAATAAAAAATAATTAAAAATAATAAAAAATTCAATAAAAATAATAATAAAAAAATAAAATATATGCTAATAAGATCAGCCCTTTGCGGACCTGAATGAGAACTGCCTCTCAGCCTAAATAATAAATTAAATAATAAAAAAAATAATTAAAAAAGAATTAAAAAATAATAAAAAAAAATAATTAAAAATAATAAAAAATTAAATAAAAATAATAATAAAAAAATAAAATATATGCTAATAAGATCAGCCCTTTAGCGCACCTGAATGACAACTGCCTCTCAGCCTAAATAATACATTTAATAATAACAAAATAATTAAAAAATAATTAAAACATTATAAAAAAATAAATAAAACATAATTAAAAAATAAATAACAAATAATAAATAATAATTTAAAAAAAAATGCTAATAATAATATTACTGCTAATAATAATGCTATTAATGATAATAATTATGTTATTAATGCTATTATTAATGCTAATAATGCTATTATTAATTCTATTAATGCTAATAATCATGCTATTAATGCTATTAATAATGTTATTAATGCTATTATTAATGCTAATAATCCTATTATTAATGCTATTAATGCTAATAATAATGCTATTAATGCTATTAATAATGTTATTAATGCTATTATTAATGCTAATAATGCTATTATTAATGCTATTTATAGCTAATAAATGCTATTAATGCTATTAATAATGCTATTAATGCATATGTATAATAATGCTATTAATCCTATTATTTATGCTATTAATGCTATTAATGCTAATATTTACCTATTAATGGTATTATTAATGCTATTAATGCTAATAATAATGCTATTAATGCTAATAATAATGCTATTAATGCTATTAATAATGTTATTAATGCTATTATTAATGCTAATAATGCTATTATTAATGCTATTAATGTCAATATTTATCCTATTAATGTATTATTAATGCTATTAATGCTAATAATAATGCTATTAATGCTATTAATGCTAATAATAATGCTATTAATGCTATTAATAATGTTATTAATGCTATTATTAATGCTAATAATGTATTATAATACTATTTATGCTAATAATAATGCTATTAATGCTATTAATAATGCTATTAATGCTATTAATAATGCTATTAATCTATTATTTATGCTATTAATGCTATTAATGCTAATATTATATCCTATTAATGGTATTATTAATGCTATTAATGCTAATAATAATGCTATTAATGCTATTAATAATGTTATTAATGCTATTATATAATGCTAATAATGCTATTATTAATTCTATTAATGCTAATAATAATGCTATATAATGCTATTAATAATGTTATTAATGCTATTATTAATGCTAATAATGCTATTAATAATGTTATTAATGTCAATATTTATCCTATTAATGGTATTATTAATGCTATTAATGCTAATAATAATGCTATTCATGCTATTAATGCTAATAATAAATGCTATTAAATGCTATTAATAATGTTATTAATGCTATTATTAATGCTAATAATGCTATTATTAATGCTATTTATGCTAATAATAAATGCTATTAATGCTATTAATAATGTTATTAATGCTATTAATAATGCTATTAATCCTATTAATTTATAGCTATTAATGCTATTAATGCTAATTATTTAATCCTATTAATGGTATTATTAAATGCTATTAATGCTAATAATAATGCTATTAATGCAAATTAATAATGCTATTAATGCTATTAATAATGTTATTAATGCTATAATTATAATGCTAATAATGCTATATTATTAATTCTAATTAATGCTAATAATAATGCATAATAATCCTATTAATAATGCTATTTAATGCTAATAATAATGCTAATTAATATGCTATTAATAAATGCTATATAATGCTAATATAATAATGCTATTAATCCTATTATTTATTTATTAATGCTATTAATGCTAATATTTATCCTATTAATGGTATTAATTAATGCTAATAAATAATGCTATTAATGCTATTAATAATGCTATTAATGCTAATAATAATGCTAATAAATGCTATTAATAATGTTATTAATGCTATTATTAATGCTAATAATGCTATAAATAATGTTATTAATGCTATTATTAATGCTAATAATCCTATTATTAATGCTATTATTAATGCTAATAATAATGCTATTAATGCTATTTATTAATGCTATTAATGCTATTAATAATGCTATTAATCCTATTATTTATGCTATTAATGCTATTAATAATGCTATTAATCCTATTATTTAATGCTATTAATGCTATTAATGCTAATAATAATGCTATTAATGGTATTATTAATGCTATTAATGCTAATAATAATGCTATTAAATGCTAATAATAATGCTATTAATGCTAATTAAATAAATGTATATTAATGCATATTATTAATGCTAATAATGCTATTATTAATTCTATTAATGCTAATAATAATGCTAATAATCCTATATTATTAATGTTATTAATGCTATTATTAATGCTAATAATCCTATTATTAATGCTATTTATGCTAATAATAATGCTATTAATGCTATTAATAATGCTATTAATCCTATTATTTATGCTATTAATGCTATTAATGCTAATAATAATGCTATTAATGGTATTATTAATGCTGTTAATGCTAATAATAATGCTATTAATGCTAATAATAATGCTATTAATGCTATTAATAATGTTATTAATGCTATTATTAATGCTAATAATGCTATTATTAATTCTATTAATGCTAATAATAATGCTATTAATGCTATTAATAATGTTATTAATGCTATTATTAATGCTAATAATCCTATTATTAATGCTATTTATGCTAATAATAATGCTATTTATGCTATTAATAATGTTATTAATGCTATTATTTATGCTAATAATGCTATTATTAATTCTATTAATTTTAATAATAATGCTATTAATGCTATTAATAATGTTATTAATGCTATTATTAATGCTAATAATGCTATTTATGCTAATAATAATGCTATTAATGCTATTAATAATGCTATTAATGCTCTTATTTATGCTATTAATGCTATTAATGCTAATATTTATCCTATTAATGGTATTATTAATGCTATTAATGCTAATAATAATGCTATTAATGCTATTAATGCTAATAATAATGCTATTAATGCTATTAATAATGTTATTAATGCTATTATTAATGCTAATAATGCTATTATTAATCCTATTAATGCTAATAATAATGCTATTAATGCTATTAATAATGCTATTAATGCTATTAATAATGTTATTAATGCTATTATTAATACTAATAATGCTATTATTAATGCTATTAATGCTATTAATAATGCTATTAATGCTATTAATTATGCTATTAATGCTATTAATGCTAATATTTATCCTATTAATGCTATTAATGCTAATAATAATTCTATTAATGCTAATAATAATGCTATTAATGCTATTAATTATGCTATTCATGCTAATAATAATGCTATTAATTCTATTAATAATGCTATTAATGCTATTAATACTGTTATTAATGCTATTATTAATGCTAATAATGTTATTATTAATGCTATTAATGCTAATAATAATGCTATTAATGCTATTAATAATGTTATTAATGCATTATTATTAATGCTAATAATGCTATTATTAATGCTATTAATGCTAATAATAATGCTATCAATGCTATTAATAATGTTATTAATGCTATTATTAATGCTAATAATGCTATTAATAATGCTATTAATGCTAATAATAATGCTATTAATGCTATTAATACTGTTATTAATGCTCATAATACTGCTAATAATGCTATTAATACTGCTATTACTGCTAATAATAATGCTATGGCTTATATTATTGCTATTGATGATGCGATTATTATTTAAAAATCTTTAAAAAAACAATAAACATATTTTAGATACCCGATGCATTTGCATCAGGCTAACAGCTATAACTACTATAATCAAATTAATGCACGTTCTAGAATCCCGATGCATTTGCATCGGGCTCACAGCTAGTTCTATATAGTCTGCCAAGTCTAGAGTGATGACTCTGTCCCCAAATAGGATATTAACTATATAAGGGTGTTTATGGGTGGATCCCCTTAAGGGGATTTTCCCACAAACCCTCTCAAATTTGGTGGGAAGAGACTCACCAGTGGAGCCAAAAAGGATGTAGTTGTTTTATTTGTAGGTACTACAGAAATTCCTGATTAAATATGGAATATTTGGTTTTAATATAATAAAACAAATGAATTTCCAAATGGAATGCCTGATAACCATGGTGAACTATTGAACGTTCTATGCTATTACGAATTAAAGTTTGATAGATAAATAAAATCATAGGTGAATTTGGAGATGCTAGACCAAACCTCTTCATATAAGAGAGACAGTTTTGTCTGGTAAATTGCATTGGTCCTAGGAGAGGGTTTGTTCATTTATAGGGATGATCCAACTACAAGAGGCAATTCAGATAAACACGAATCAACCACAGCTTCTCAATCTTCGTCCATTTGTAGTATGCCCATAGCAAGGCCCATGATGGAATTCTTCTAAGATGGGCTGTCCAATAATATATAATAACATCTAAAACTGGCAATCTTATGTTGTTTGTGGGCAGTATTTCCTTTTATACTCTATGATGCCAACCATTCAAGATAAATCTATAGCTTGAAGAATTTACTCTCACTCTCAGGAACCTTAACAGGAAGGGTTTCGACATAATACATTAGTTTAGAAGGGAGTGACATTTTCACTGTAGCTATACCATCGGTGGCTCAAGTGGTTAGCACTGCAGCCTTTGCAGCACTGGGGTCCTGACGTTCTGGGTTCAATTCCCACTAAGGACACTAAGGACAACATCTGCAAGGAGTTTGTATGTTCTCCCCGTGCTTGCGTGGGTTTCCTCCAGGCACTCTGGTTTCCACCTTGTAAAGACATAATGATAGGATATTTAGATTGTGAGCTCCAAGAGAGACAGCATTACTGATGTATGTAAAGTGCTATGGAATTAATAGTGCTACATAAATGAATAAATATTATATTATATTATTATCTAACAAAGAGACAGTAATCTATCCAGCAAGCTCCTCAGAGCCCTAAAGACAGAGTGAAAGTTGCCAGAATACAAGATTTTATAGCAAGATGTTTGTTGACCTCTTAGTATTTAATTGCTTCCATTTTCCAACAAAATTTGTAATTTCTCTTAAGGGTGCGTGCACACGGTCAGTGTACGCAGCGTTTTGGACGCAGCGTCTTGCCGCTGCGTCTAAGACGCTGCGTCGTACAGTACTAGCATTTTGGATGGGATTTCAAGAAATCCTATCCTCACTATGCGTAACCCGCCTGCAGCGTGTTTGGAGCTGCGGTGCAGGTTGCCGGGAGTCCTCTCCTCCGCCGCATGTTCATTTCATGCTGCGGAGTCGGAAGCGGCTCCCATCGGGTGAATGCAGGGAGACGCCGACCTGCACCCGCCGCACATGGTGAGTACAGGGCGGCTGCGGTCTCTCTTGCGGCCAACCGCGGCTTCCCTCAGGTCCAGAGGAGCTGCATCCAACACGCAGCTCCTCCAGACAGTGTGCACGCACCCTAAGATGTTCCAGTACATCAGATGGGATATTCAATGGAAGTGCCTTAGACTTTGATGCATTAAGTTTTTATCCAAATAATTCCCCATACTCTCCCAGGGCAGTCTTTAGATTAGATAATGTGATATGAAGTTTTGTGAGGGTCAACAAGACATCATCACCAAAGAGAGAAAAACCTATTCTTTTATCCCTATCCTTTATATAAAAAAAACTGAGGGGCCTGTATACCGCTGCTGAGGGGCCTGTATACCACTGCTGAGGGGCCTGTATACCGCTGCTGAGGGGCCTGTATACCGCTGCTGAGGGACCTGTATACCGCTGCTGAGGGGGCCTGTATACCGCTGCAGAGGGGCCTGTATACCACTGCTGAGGGGCCTGTATACCACTGCTGAGGGGCCTGTATATCACTGCTGAGGGGCCTGTATACCACTGCTGAGGGGCGCTATATACCAGTGATGGGGGGCTATATAATAGGATGGGGGTCTGCTGCTTTTCATACCCTAGGCTTATACGTGAGTCAATAACTTTTCCCAGCTTTTGGGGGCAAAAGTAGGGGGGTCGGCTTATTCACGGGTCGGCTTATACACGAGTATATACGGTATATACAATCAAGCAGTGAAGAAGGGTTGAGCCTCTTCCAGTGAAGAGCGATAAGACATCTTGTAGAATTTAACATATGAAGGAGCTGTTTTCAAATGTTTTTCCTATCCCTTTAGGGGATACATTAAGAAAATAGATCAAAGTGTCTAATGAGACCTCTGTGTATAGCACCTTTTCTATTAAAAAGCTAATAGATATCCAAAATCCACCAAACTGGGACAAGACCAGAGTGCATGGAACAGTGTACCCATTTGTGTACTACAATGCAAGCAGGTATCTGGAAGTTGGGGGTTAAGTTTTTGAAGAAGTTCTGTTGTGTAATACAAAAACATCAAAATGTTATATTGGTTTTCCTTATATATACAGATTGAAGTTTTAGCTGCCTTATTCTATATAGTCTGCCAAGTCTAGGGTGATGACTCTGTCCCCAAATAGGATATTAACTATATAAGGGTGTTTATGGGTGGATTTTCCCACAAACCCTCTCAAATTTGGTGGGAAGAGACTCACCAGTGGAGCCAAAAAGGATGTAGTTGTTTTATTCGTAGGTACTACAGAAATTCCTGATTAAATATGGAATATTTGGTTTTAATATAATAAAACAATTGAATTTCCAAATGGAATGCCTGATAACCATGATGAACTATTGAACGTTCTATGCTATTACGAATTAAAGTTTGATAGATAAATAAAATCATAGGTGAATTTGGAGATGCTAGACCAAACCTCTTCATATAAGAGAGACAGTTTTGTCTGGTAAATTGCATTGGTCCTAGGAGAGGGTTTGTTCATTTATAGGGATGATCCAACTAGAAAAGGCAATTCAGATAAACACGAACCAACCACAGCTTCTCAATCTTCGTCCATTTGTAGTATGCCCATAGCAAGGCCCATGATGGAATTCTTCTAAGATGGGCTGTCCAATAATATATAATAACATCTAAAACTGGCAATCTTATGTTGTTTGTGGGCAGTATTTCCTTTTATACTCTATGATGCCAACCATTCAAGATAAATCTATAGCTTGAAGAATTTACTCTCACTCTCAGGAGCCTTAACAGGAAGGGTTTCGACATAATACATTAGTTTAGAAGGGAGTGACATTTTCACTGCAGCTATACCATCGGTGGCTCAAGTGGTTAGCACTGCAGCCTTTGCAGCACTGGGGTCCTGACGTCCTAGGTTCAATTCCCACCAAGGACACTAAGGACAACATCTGCAAGGAGTTTGTATGTTCTCCCCATGCTTGCGTGGGTTTCCTCCAGGCACTCCAGTTTCCTCCCACCTTGTGAAGACATAATGATAGGATGTTTAGATTGTGAGCTCCAAGAGAGACAGCATTACTGATGTATGTAAAGTGCTATGGACTTAATAGTGCTACATAAATATTATATTATATTATATATTATATATTATTATCTAACAAAGAGACAGTAATCTATCCAGCAGGCTCCTCAGAGCCCTAAAGACAGAGTGAAAGTTGCCAGAATACAAGATTTTATAGCAAGAGGTTTGTTGACCTCTTAGTATTTAATTGCTTCCATTTTCCAACAAAATTTGTAATTTCTCTTAAGGGTGCGGGTACACGGTCAGTGTACGCAGTGTTTTGGACGCAGCGTCTTGCCGCTGCGTCCAAGACGCTGCGTCGTACAGTACTAGCATTTTGGATGGGATTTCAAGAAATCCTATCCTCACTATGCGTAACGCGCCTGCAGCGTGTTTGGAGCTGCGGTGCGGGTTGCCAGGAGTCCTCCTCCGCCGCATGTTCATTTCATGCTGCGGAGTCTTAAGCAGCTCCCATCGGGTGAGTGCAGGGAGACGCCGACCTGCACCCGCCGCACATGGTGAGTACAGGGCGGCTGCGGTCTCTCTGCGGCCAACCGCGGCTTCCCTCAGGTCCAGAGGAGCTGCGTCCAACACGTAGCTCCTCCAGACAGTGTGCACGCACCCTAAGATGTTCCAGTACATCAGATGGGATATTCAATGGAAGTGCCTTAGACTTTGATGCATTAAGTTTTTGTCCAAATAATTCCCCATACTCTCCCAGGGCAGTCTTTAGATTAGATAATGTGATATGAAGTTTTGTGAGGGTCAACAAGACATCATCACCAAAGAGAGAAAAACCTATTCTTTTATCCTTATCCCTTATATAAAAAAAACTCACCAAAAAATTGCCAGGTAAATACCCATTGCACCTAGCAGAGGCTGCCAGCTCCCCTGAAAGGCAACACAGGTGTCTGTATAATAGAAGGGCGTGACCAATAGGCTGCTTTGACACTATGCCTTGCATGCACCGTGAGTGACGGAGGCCTATGGTAACCTTGTGTCTTTAAATGCCACCAGTCACCTCCCTGACAGCATGGCCGGACGCTGGTGCCACAACCGCCCCCACTGTGGGTTGCAGGTGATTGAGCACCGGTATACAGACACCTGTGTTGCCTTTCAGGGGAGCTGGCAGCCGCTGCTAGGTGCAATGGGTATTTACCTGGCAATTTTTTGGTGAGTTTTTTCTCTGTTTTTATGTCCTACTTCGGTGAACCACAGAATATTAAATATACATATGGCAACAAGCATATGGTTAGGACTCGTAAGCGTGAGGACCCTTGACGGTGGGTTACAAGCTTACGTATTTTGGCCCAAAATACCCACAAACACCTCACAATTTCATCCTTACTGTTTTATTGCACTTTTTTTATCTGCAGTTTGAGGCTGGGCCCTCTGGGGGGCGTCTGCCATTTTGCGAGGTACGTAATCAGTGCGGAGCAGCCTGCCTGACCTAATAGAAGGGCGTGACCAATAGGCTGCTTTGACACTATGCCTTGCATGCACCGTGAGTGACGGAGCCCTATGGTAACCTTGTGTCTTTAAATGCCACAAGTCACCTCCCTGACAGCATGGCCGGACGCTGGTGCCACAACCGCCCCCACAGTAGGTTGCAGGTGATTGAGCACCAGTATACAGACACCTGTGTTGCCTTTCAGGGATACTGGCAGCCGATGCTAGGTGCAATGGGTATTTACCTGGCAATTTTTTGGTGATTTTTTTCTCTGTTTTTATGTCCTACTTCGGTGAACCACAGACTATCCATTATATATTAGAATGTTGATAAATAATTGCTGCCAGTGGTTCAGTGCATAAAGCAAAGATGGCAATGGTGGGTACCCCTGCCTTGTATCATTCAATATTTTGAAATCAGGGAAAATGTTATAGAGGAGTTACATTTGAATGCCTTAAACTAGTATAGTCCGAGATTGAGACTATACTGGTACACGTTATACCACAGGGGAGAAGGCAGTCATAACAAATATTTATATCAATTCTCAGTATTAATCTTCACTGACATAAAACATACTGAGCCCTGCTCCAACCAATAAGTGTAGAGGAGCAGCCACAAATAAACAGCCTTTAGAATGTGGCGCCCCGCAACGAGTGCGTCACAGGAGTGTACTGCAGCCAAAATAGCAGCAGCAGTATTGACATGGTTAAAACTCAGAGCTCCATACCCTACATGCACATCAGAATAGAGGGCCAATAAGGTCCTGGTGGGTGGAGTGTAGTGGTAGTGTGTAGTGTAGAAGTTAGTGCAAAAGTCAGTAAGAACTTTCTGCAAGAATGTAGGAGAAGGAGGAAGCAGAACGTGGCCAGGAGGAACGTAGGAGAGGAGGCCTTGCACAGTTCTGTGCAGCCCCTAGGCCACCACCACCCCCGGTTGGGCGCCATTACCCCGGTGCCTCAACAACCGGACTCTGGGCAACTACATGCGGGTCCAAATCACACCGTTCCCATCTACAACCGAATTACTGGTTCTGAAGCTGGGAATCATTTATCACTGCCATGCAAAAAAGGAGTGGAGGGATCGCTCTACAGGAGTACCCCACCGCCACCGCAAACAGAGCCGTCTTGCCAGCGGAGTACCCACCAAAAGGACCCAGACTACCCCTCACACCGGAACGTAGACACCGGCAGGGCAATATATGTAGTCCCTTGTACCCGACCTTGGCACTCAAAGGCGACATTGGCAACTCACTCAGAATAAGTTAGAATGGAGGAACACCGCGGAGCTCTGAGAAACACTGGTCATTGCTGAGTCCACCCGGTCCGTTACCCGTTAACTGTATGCCATGTATCACCTGCTGGTTACAGTAAAGTACCCGTTACAGAGACTATCAGTGTCCGTGCCTTGCCTTTTTCAGAACTGTCCATCTCCGCATGCTAGAAGTACAGTAGCTGCCTCACAACATCTTGTGCAGCTCCTGGCCCCGGGGACTCCCGCTCGTCCTGTGGGGAGCGTCCCATCTTGTTGAATCCCATCCCCCGGAGGCCCAAGCAGCGCCGGTGAACTCACCAGAACTCTCACAGGTGGCGTCACGACAGTATTTCAACCCCTTATCTGTTCAGCCAACGTTTTGATCTGGACCACCGGGCCCCACGGCCGCAGGCGCGGTTCCGTGACAAGAAGAAGAAAAACGCCTGCCCCGTGAAGTCCCAGCTATGGTGAGTCAGAGTTTGGTGTCACGAACAGGATACGAGCAGGCCCATTCCTTAACGGGTGTAGTGTGCTTTAAAAGACTTTATTTCATCAAAAAGGACTTTGTTCGTCCCAAAAAGAAACTTTTCCCGCCTTTTCACCATTGGGCCAAGATGGCGACCAAGATGGCGGACCCCGCCATGTGAACCACCACATGCAGGCCCAGGGGTGAGCCTCCGCCCCTCTTCGTGGGAGGGCCAAGGCAGAGGCGCCAAAATCATTGTCCGCCCTGATTGCTGGAAACAACCATGGGGGCAGGCCCAAGACTTGTAGTCCACCTATGGACTACAAAAAGCCCCAGAAAGTGGGAGTGTCAGAGGCTTTTCCACCAGCTCTTCACAAGAATGGTTGCCGGTTTGGACTGGTGTGGTTCTCCTAACCAAGAAGATGACCAGCATGAAGCTCCATCATTTGATGCAGGAGGTCGAGGCGGAGGCCAGAGCAGCCATAGGCCATCCGGGGCCGGGTCCCGTCCTCACGATAGACAGTAACCCCGACTTCTGGCAAGAGGCATTGCAAGACCTCCGGGTGAGGCTTATGGAAACGACAGAGTGGACGATCCGCAGCTGGAGTGCAGAACTGGCCAGCCGACTTCACCAAGCTATCCAGCAAGGACGTACAAGTGCTCCCACTCCAGAACCGGACAACAGCTCCCGTTCCGCCACCTCACCAGCGCCAACCACCTGTCCTGTCTCATCACCAGAGCCCATAGACTGTGTTGTCCCACTGGAGACCGCGACCTACCCCGTTCCAGGGTCTGAGACCACAACCGAACCCATTCCAGAGCCGGAGCTTGAGAATTGCTCCACTACTGAAGCCGACACCTGTTTGGTTCTCGTAGAGGAACCCACTACCGGTCTCACCATCAACCCAGAGACTGTTACCTGTTTCTCCCCAGAACCGGAGGCCTCCTCTGAAACTACAGAGGCCTACCTGGTCACCAGGATAGAAACACCACTACCATCTGAAACTGCTGAAGCCACAGACGAAGAGGCAAGCAGCCTGGAAGCCCTGCAGGACGACCTCGAGGAGGACTCCGCAGCACCAGCATCCATCTGCCCGGAGGAATCCAAACCAGCATCTCTACCCGAAGCGAAGCCCGATGTGATCGTCGAGGGAGTGGAGGATGACGGCAACGAGACCCACAGTATTCCTGAGGACCTCTATTGCACCGGTTTCGCATGGAGAGATACACGAGGAACCTCCGGCCGAGCCACCAGCTCAGGTATGTTGGTTGGGTGCAGCCACGGCGCCTTCCCCGGTGCCGTTTACTTGGGTACCCATCCAGACCTCTCGCCAAGCTCAAGCTTACCAGCAGCCCCTGCATCACAAGGACTATGTCCATACCCCGGTTCGTACCGACAACGATGTACGTCAGCTCCGCAAGGCGGAGTGGCGAGCCCATGAACGAGCTAACATGGAAGCCCGTGCCGAGCCTCGTCGTCAACCCCCGTTACCTGATGAACTTCACAAGGAAGGTAGAGTGATCTCATTCAATCTATCTAACGGGTGGGGTTTCGCCAGGGAGGAGGGAGTGTACGAGGAGATATTTGTGGGGCGTCGCGATGTAGAGTCACACTTACCTAGAGGACATCCAGACCACGACTTGTACAGGGGGGACATTATCACATATGAGCCACACGCTTGTTATGATCGTTGGTTCGCCATACGGGTGCGCAATAGTTCTCTTCATAAGTGACTTGCTTAAACTTTGTCAATGACTTTCTTTCCCGTTTAACCACCAGAAGGGCGGCCCGGCGGCAAAAGCCCTGGACTTGTGTTAAGGACAGTCGATCGCCCGCCGGGTCCGCAAAGGTTAACCCGTTTTATACCGGTTTCGTGCATTTGCAACAGTTGAAGTAAAATGCATACCTGTTATTAATAAAAGTGTCTATTACCTGTTATAAAAATATAAAAATGTCTCTGTAATGTTGGGTAGAGTGACACTTGGGGACAAGTGTAATTCTCCAAGAGGGAGTGTGGCACCCCGCAACGAGTGCATCACAGGAGTGTACTGCAGCCCAAATAGCAGCAGCAGTATTCTCTGACTAAGCAATGACATGGTTAAAACTCAGAGATCCATACTCTACATGCACATCAGAATAGAGGGCCAATAAGGTCCTGGTGGGCGGAGTGTAGTGGTAGTGTGTAGTGGAGAAGTTAGTGCAGAAGTCAATAAGAACTTTCTGCAAGAATGTAGGAGAAAGAGAAAGCAGAACATGGCCAGGAGGAACGTAGGAGAGGAGGCCTTGCACAGTTCTGTGCAGCCCCTAGGCCACCACCACCCCCGGTTGGGCACCATTACCCCGGTGCCTCAACAACCGGACTTTGGGCAACTACATGCGGGTCCAAATCACATCCATGCCCATCTACAACCGGATTACTGGTTCCGAAGCTGGGAGTCGTTTATCACTGCCATACAAACCAGGAGTGGAGAGATCGCTCTACAGGAGTACCCCACCGCCGCCGCAAACAGAGCCGTCTTGCCAGCAGAGTACCCACCAAAAGGACCCAGACTACCCCTCACACCGGAACGTAGACACCAGCAGGGCAATATAAGTAGTCCCTTGTACCCGACCTTGGCACTCAAAGGCGACATCGGCAACTCACTCAGAATAAGTTAGAATGGAGGAACACCGCGGAGCTCTGAGAAACACTGGTCATTGCTGAGTCCACCCGGTCCGTTACCTGTTAACTGTATGCCATGTATCACCTGCTGGTTACAGTAAAGTACCCGTTACAGAGACTATCAGTGTCCGTGCCTTTTTCAGAACTGTCCATCTCTGCATGCTAGAAGTACAGTAGCTGCCTCACAACATCTTGAGCAGCTCCTGGCCTCGGTGACTCCCGCTCGTCCTGTGGGGAGCGTCCCATCTTGCTGCATCTCAACCCTCGGAGGCCCAAGCAGCGCCGGTGAACTCACCGGAACTCTCACAGGTGGCGTCACGACAGTATTTCAACCCCTTATCTGTTCAGCCAACATTTTGATCTGGACCACCGGGCCCCACGGCCCCAAGCGCAGTTCCGTGACAAGGAGAAGAAAAACGCCTGCCCCGTGAAGTCCCGGCTACGGTGAGTCAAGAACAATTTTGCAGAGAAAGAGACGTCACAGCCCGACGCATTTCCTCCATTTTTACAAAAAAATCATAGGCAAAAGGGGTTCATCAGGGGCATTCAGGATGTTTATTCAAGCCCAATAGGCGATCAGGTCCTTGTGGCACAAAAATTATTAATTAATTGCTCATGGTTAGGAAGCAGAGATAACTACTTTAAGGCTCTGTTCACATATAGCGTATTATGCTGCGCTTTTTTACGCGCGCTTTTCAAAATACGCAATATGTTTCAATTCTTTACTCAGCTGCTCCTGCGTTTTCTCCCTGTGATGTCACAGAGGGGAGGAAGAATCCTGCTTCCTCCTCCCCTCTGTGACAGCTGTTACCGCCCATTAGATTTCACAGTGTATTAATATACACTGCGAAATCTAAATTAAACAAAAGCAAATGTCTGAAAAATAAAAAAGAATGAATACTTCACCTGTCGGACGCCTTTTCCCAGTGTTCGGTGTCCGGTTCCAAGTGAGATGTCTTCTGCCAGGACCTGTGGAGACGTCAGAGGGGCGTTCCCGGGGCATTCCCGGCGCTGATTGGGCTGCTCGCGGTCATGTGATATGTATCACATGACAGCGAGCAGCCAATCAGCGTTGGGATCGCCCCTCTGACATCACCACAGGTCCTCGCAGAAGACATCTCACCTGGAACCGGACACCGAACACTGGGAAAAGGCGTCCGACAGGTGAAGTATTCATTCTTTTTATTTTTCATACACTTGCTTTTGTTTAATTTAGATTTCGCAGTGTATATTAATACATTGTGAAATCTAATGGGAGGAAACAGCTGTCACAGAGGGGAGGAGGAAGCAGGATTCTTTCCCCCCCTTCTCTGTGACATCACTGCGCTTTCTGGGGTTAAGAAAGAGCAGTGTGTGAAAGCCCCTGCGTATTTTGTTGCGCTTTTTTGCGTGGCGGAAAAACGCAGTAAAAAGCGCGCGCAAAAAAGTGCTGCAAAAAAAGCAAATGTGTGAAGGCAACCTAAGACCGCATAACATAGGGTGCTGACCTCTGCAGGTAGGTAGGGAGAATTCACAGGGTTCAGGGCCCATTACCTTGTTCCTCCCTCTGTATTCATAAAAACAAATATCATTTATCGAGTCTGTTGTCTATATACTGTATGTGATTTGTTTTGTGATGATTTTAAGAGTATCTTAATAAATTTTATTTTTTAAGGGTGTTTCTTGTGTTGGTTTTGGTTTAGTACTTTGTGCAATACCCTTTATTTATTTGCTATTGGTTTTCTAACTTCTGACTATGCGACAGAACCCAATTCGACTTTGTGTAGCATTTTTAGTGTTAGAACATTAGTAAAGAAAAAAATCAATTCTTGTTCATGTTTATAGGAGGGAGATAAAAAGAGAACACTTTTTCTTTAGGATGATCTATTCTTCAAAGGTCAAAAAGAGAGTTAAATCTAATTAGTGTTCTAAATTCAGCTGACAATTTTGACCCATTTGCAGAAGAGGAAAATCCCCGTATAGAGAGTCTGTCTGTGACCTCAGGAAAGGGGATATTAAAATCACCACTTACAATGGGGAAAAAAGTATTTCGTCGGCACCAATTGTGCAAGTTCTCCCATTTAAAAAGATGAGAGAGGCTTGCAATTGACATGATAGGTAGACCTCAACTATGAGAGACAAAATGAGAAAACAAATCCTGAAAATCACATTGTCTGATTTGGAAAGGATTTTTTTTCAAATTTTGCTGGAAAACAAGTATTTGGTCAATAACAAAAGTTCATCTCAATACTTTGTAATATCCTTTGTTGACAATAACAGAGGTCAAACAGCTCTCTGCAGATCATTCACTAGGTCCCCCCGTGTGGTTCTGGTATTTTCTTGAGATCATTTTGACCCCACTGGTTGAGATCTTGCGTGGAGTCCGAGATCGAGGGAGATTGGTCTTGTATGTCTTCCATTTTCTAATTATTGCTCCCACAGTTGACGTCTTCACACCAAGCTCCTTGCCTATTGCAGATTCAGTCTTCCCAGCCTGGTGCAGGGCTAAAATTTTGTTTCTGGTGTCCCTCCACAGCTCTTTGGTCTTCACTATAGTGGAGTTTGGAGTGTGACTGTTTGAGGTTGCAGACAGGTGTCTTTTATACTGATAACAAGTTCAAACAAGTGCCAGTAATACAGGTAATGAGTGGAGGACAGAGGAGCCTCTTAAAGAAGAAGTTACAGGTCTGTGAAAGCAAGAAATCTTGCTTGTTTGTAGGTGACCAAATACTTATTTTCCACTAAAATCAGAAAAAAAATTATTTCCAAATAAGACAATGTGATCAGGTGATGTTTTCTCATTTTGTCTCTCATAGGTCTACCTATGATGTCAATTGCAAGACTCTCTCATCTTTTTAAGTGGGAGAACTTGCCCAATTGGTGGCTGATTAAATACTTTTTTTCCCCAGCGTATCAAGAAAGCTGCCAGAGAGACCTTCCATAAAAGGGAAAATATTCTAGTCACGAAGCATATTTGACCCAAATTCGGGGCATATAGATTACATAAGGAATAGGGCTACCCCTCAGCAAACCCTCAAGTACAACAAATCTGCCACCCAGATACAAGTGAGAATTAGTTACCTTAAGTGGACAGTTTGAAGAGATTAAGATCGCCACATCTCCCTTTTTTATTATAAATAGCAGAGTAGTCCATCAGGAAATGGTTGGCTGCAAAATGAAACATTGCTGTCTTATTGTAGTTCATGTCTTCTAGAAAAGCGCACCCTAAGGACATCTTATTGTATTAGACGTGATAATGTTTGATGTTATACTCACACACATAAATTGATTTATACATGCTCCCCACCAGTAGGCCCAAAGAAGAATGTGTCTCTCAAATGCATAAAGGATTCCCCATCCAACAGAAAAAGGTAATGATCTGCTAATAAAGTAAGGGGAGGGAACAAGAAAACAAAAGGGAGACAAAAACAACAATATCCCAACAAATGTAAACACATCTATCAAAATATGTTTAACAATTTGGCCAGGTAAATTTCCTTGAGTGAGTTTTTTACTGTGGCAACGAATGAGCCCACCTGATAATTGTACAGTACTATGCAAACCTCAGTACAACTTAGAAGAAAAACTACAAGGAAATCTCAAATAAAACAAATATATGGGAGAAGGCTCCCCAAAAAAGACCTTGTAATGAATGAAACCATATCATCGACCGGACCCCAAATAAGCCTCTTAGGCTAATGATCTATTACAAATTGAAAAAGAGATGAACAAAAAACCTGTTAGTACCAGCCAGTACTGTTTAGTCAATTCTTTACAAAAGACTTGGACCAGTGCAATCTTCTTCAGTCAGGATTAGACCTGTGAGTTTTAGGGTAAGGGTAAGTCCCAATCAATCAATTTGGGTAGTGGTAGATTAAGAGTGTTACAATATGAGGGTAGGTCTTCAAGAGAAAGAAGTATGGAAGAAATCAAATCTCAATGAGCAGAGTGAAGGGGTATCCCCACCTGTAGGGGATCCTGAGCTCCAGCAAGAGCCATATTAACAGCTTAAGATGCCTTCTATCTGGGGACTTATATGAGAGAGATCAGCAAATAGCTGTAGTTAAGTGTCCATATACATTATGACTTTTTGGGATCTAGCTGAGTTTCATAGTAATGGAGAAAGCAGATGATGTCCCATGGATGTATAGTGGACCCTTTTGTTCAAAGTGAGCTCTAGCAAAATTGATAACTGATGACGTAGTATTGCCCAGAATTGAATTAAAGATCATTTGTAGAATTGCTTTAGGGTCTTACTGAGCCTTTGATCCTGGGATACCTCAGACTCTGATGTTACAATCTCCTTTATATGAGTGTTCACGTCACGTTCAATTTTTTTCGGAAGCGTTCAACTTTTTAAGATCTGTTACATGTGAACATCCACAACCTGCACAACCTGAAACTTGTTGTATCCTTTGTCTCACATGATCTGCAGGCTTTTTTTTCACTCAGATATAAGAATATTAAAGTCCTCCTTAGAAGGCAAATGACTTAAATAAGGCTTCCAAGCTGAGAGGGATGAGGGGGGTGTTATCATCCAGACAATTGCTTCCTGAGGGCATTGAGGAGAAATTCCAGCTCATACTAAAGGTAATGGAGCATGTATTTTGAGGATTTTTTTCTCAGGGTTGCATCTGCCTCAAATTTCAATCTGAATGTACCTTATTTGAAGGCGTTCTCCTGTTTTTTTGGGGGTAGTTGCGGCCTAGTGTTAAAATATGGTTGAGAGGAGTCAGTTAAGTCCTTATATGCACCCCAATGTAATAACGTTCCGACCCTATTGCCTTAAGGCAGGTTACTGCACTGAGAGGGAGGCCCCAGGGTCTCTTGTAACAGTACCATAAGCAATTGTGAGGCACAGGTTCCTGAAGCGGGGCAAGGAAGCCATTTCAGATCATTCCCTTCTTCATCAGATGTGAGGAGGACATCTCCTACCTCTGCATCCTCAGGATTGTTCCCAGCAAAAGAAGAAGGAGCCTCCTCTGTTGAAGTCCAAAATGTGGCTTGACCACTAGAGCCTGCTGGCACCTTGATGAAAATGTTGTAGCAGGTGCAGCTGCAATGGTGCCCATGAGGGCAGGGGTCTTGACCCTTCGAGGACCCATTTAGATGAGTCTATTAACTTTTACGTTAGACGGATAGTCGCTAAATATGCTGGGCTTGGCTGGAGCTCCTCACGCACATGTCTTCTCTGGTCTGCATCCTGGATACCATCTAATCAGCATCTTGATATTCCATGCTTGTGAGGTGAATGAATTATCTCAACAAAGGAGAAGTGCTTACTAACACAGATTTAGAAATATTTGTGAACAATATTTGAGAGAAAAAGGCCTTATGTGTAAGTAGAAAACTTCTTAGATCTTTGAGTTCTACTCATGAAAAATGGGGGCAAAACAAGTATATTTTTGTTTAGTATAGTTTATATTGTAGACTTGTTCAAATACCAGCAAAATGTTTTAGTGAAAACATCTGATAAACATAGGAATATATGAAGTTGCCGAGAAGTCAAACCAGATGTTAAAATAAATAGGATTTATTTATAAGACTTTTGGGGGGGATAATTAAGTCCCTAATGAATATCCCACATCTGGTACCATTGCTAAACTGGAGGCAAACAAAAGAAAAAGTATAAATGGAATGTCAAGCACACAGCTCCTTAACTTTATTCCACTTTTCATTGTAATTATGTTTACAGAATTAGAAATTACTGATTGCCAAGGCATCAAATCAATGAGAAACTGCGTGCTAAAATTCAGATTGGAGCTTCAAGATAATCCTTTAGGAGTGGGCATCTCAGACAAATCAACAATTAACTAATATTTTCTAAATGCTTTTTATTATACTGCTAGTTATACTAGCTAAATGCATAAAGCAGCTTAATCATGTTATCCTTTTATCCCCAGTTTATCAATTCATAATACTGAGATACAATTGAAGAATGGAGGATAACCCTTAAGAGGAGTCACCCAAACTGTGACATATCCCAAAAGTCAATTGATTTTTTTATTATTTTATATGATAACAATCTTAAAGGTTGTATTAACCATATATTTGAAATAAATAGAATAAGTTTTTACCTCACAAAACTGGTGTCGTTTTATTAGAGTCTAGTGACTAACACAGAGTCACCAGATAGTTTGGTTCACAAAAACAAGGTGATTAAGAGTATGCGCTGGATCTAATTATATCATTATTTGTAGTCTTTTATTTGAGGAAATAAACACATGGAATTTTCTCACAGATCTTCAGCTGCACTTAAAAGGGTGGGTTAGTGGAAAAGATTATCCACTCAAACACCCTCATAGCTAGCTCCGGTGTACCATCATAAGTGCAAATCAAACTTTGTATTCATGCTATACTGTTGCATTGTATCCCCACCTGAGTGTGCCATACAGCTATTGCTTGGATCATTTCCCATGCACTCTGCACTTTGATTCTGTAACCTATTCTCATGGTTTGTGAAGACAACCCTCATGCCTGTCTCCAGTGACCGCAATAGCGTTGACCCGAGGACGAGGAGAGGAGGGAGGACGGGAAGTGTGAGAAGCCTCACTTCCTGCAGCTGTGCATACCCCTTCTCTCCTCTTAACTGCGCAGAAGCTGGCAGACCGCGGGAGTCACTAGTTGCCAGGTACTCATGCTAGCACCCCGCCCCCCTCCCCCGCTCATCAGCTCTGCTCAGCAGCACTACAAAATTTTGTACTAGCACCCCCCCCCCCCGCTTCTCACCTATGGGGCCCCAGAGTAAAGTTACACCACTGCCTGTCTCCCTTGTAATTTTGTACTTGATTCAAATGATGTTACTGGTTTTAGCTTTCATTGTGCAATGGCATTGTAAGACCTGTTAACATTTATATATATGGTTAAAGGACTGTTTTGTGAACTCTTCCTTGTGTTATACTGCCACCTGCTGCCAAAAAAAGAAAGGATAGCAGAGATAAAACCCCCTGCTGCTGAGAGTGACATTGTACAGTCCAGGAGATGGATGGGTGTGGGTCTCCAGAAGGAGAGGAGAGACATCTTCCATGTGTGTTGCAGAGAGAGACACAGACCTAAAGAGACTGGATGTGGAGTGAGGTGCCAGACAGCACGATCAAGGCAGAGATCCCAGACAAGGACTACACTCGAGAGACGCCTGTCAGCGAATTACGGGCCCCAACGGCAACGAGGTACCTCGCAGTAAAACTTGCAGTAAAGTGTGCACACTGTTTTAGTTAGGGAGAGATAGGAAAAGACTGCAGTTCGATATACAAGTACTAGAAAGAAAACAAACACTCTGCGTCTCGCTCGATAAAGACTTTGCATTTCTTTATTTAACCCCTTAAGGACCGAGTCACTTGTCACCCTAATGACCGGACCATTTTTTGTAATTCTGACCAGTGTCCCTTTATGAGGTAATATCTCTGGAACGCTTCAACGGATCCTAGCGATTCTGAGATTGTTTTTTCGTGGCATATTGGGCTTCATGTTAGTATTAAATTTAGATCGATAATTTTTGCGTTTATTTGTGAAAAAATAAAAAAATTGGCAAAAATGTTGAAAATTTAGCAATTTTCAAATTTTTAATTTTTATTCTGCTAAACCAGAGAGTTATGTGCCACAAAATAGTTAATAAATAACATGTCCCACATGTCTACTTCACATCAGCACAATTTTGGAAGAAAAAAAAAATTTGGTACGACGTTATAAGGGTTCAAAGTTCATCAGCAATTATTCATTTTTCCAGCAAAATTTACAAAAACAATTTTTTAGTGACCACATCACATTTGAAGTCCCTTTGAGGGGTGTACATGACAGAAAACACCCAAAAGTGACACCATTCCAAAAACTGCACCCCTCAAGCTACTCAAAACTATATTCAAGAAGATTATTAACCCTTCAGGTGCTTCACAGGAACTAAAATAAAGTTGAAGGAAAAAATGGACATTTTAATTTTTGTAACAAAAATGTTCTTTTAGCCTCAATTTTTTCATTTTCACATGGGCAACAGGATAAAATGCATCCTAAAATTTGTTGGGCAATTTCTCCTGAGTACACTGATGCCTCATATGTGGTCATAAACCACTGTTTGGGCGCACGGCAGGGCTCAGAAGTGAAGGAGCGCAATTTGAATTTTAGAGCCAATTTTCCGTTCAAAAAGTGAAATGGCGCTCCTTCACTTCTGAGCCCTGCCGTGCGCCCAAACAGTGGTTTATGACCACATATGAGGTATCGGTGTACTCAAGAGAAATTGCCCAACAAATTTTGGGATGTATTTTATCCCTTTGCCCATGTGAAACTGAAAAAATGTAGGCAAAAATAATTTTTTTGTGAAAAAAAAGTGTTTTTTTAATTTTTATGAATGAATTTGTGAAGCATCTGGGGGTTCAAAGTGCTCACTATGCATCTAGATACCTTCCTTAGGGGGTCTAGTTTCCAAAATGGGGTCATTTGTGGGGGAGCTCCAATGTGGAGACACACGGGGACCCTCCATACGCGACATGGTGTCCGCTAACAATTTGAATGGAAAATGAGCTCAAATTGTTAGCGGACACCATGTCGCGTTTGGAGGGTCCCTGTGTATCTCCACATTGGAGCTCCCCCACAAGTGACCCCATTTTGGAAACTAGACCCCCGAAGAAACGTATCTAGATCCATAGTGAGCACTTTGAACCCCCATATGCTTCAGAAATTCATCCGTAAAAATGAAAAAGCACTTTTTTTTTCCATTAAAAAATTATTTTTTCATTATTACGGATCAATTTGTGAAGCACCTGGGGTTCAAAGTGCTCACTATGCATCTAGATATGTTCCTTTGGGGGTCTAGTTTCCAAAATAGGGTCACTTGTGGGGGAGCTCCAATGTGGAGACACACAGGGACCCTCCAAACGCGACATGGTGTCCGTTAACAATTTGAGCTAATTTTCCATTCAAATTGTTAGCGGACACCATGTCGCGTTTGGAGGGTCCCTGTGTGTCTCCACATTGGAGCTCCCCCACAAGTGACCCCATTTTGGAAACTACACTCCCAAAGGAACATATCTAGATGCATAGTGAGCACTTTGAACCCCCAGATGCTTCACAAATTGATCCATAATAATGAAAAAATAAATTTTTTGTGGAAAAAAAAGTGCTTTTTCATTTTTACGGATGAATTTCTGAAGCATATGGGGGTTCAAAGTGCTCACTATGCATCTAGATACGTTCCTTAGGGGGCCTAGTTTCCAAAATGGGGTCACTTGTGGGGGAGCTCCAATGTGGAGACACACAGTGACCCTCCAAAAGCGACATGGTGTCCACTAACAATTTGAATGGAAAATGAGCTCAAATTGTTAGCGGACACCATGTCGCGTTTGGAGGGTCTCTGTGTGTCTCCACATTGGAGCTCCCCCACAAGTGACCCCATTTTGGAAACTAGACCCCCAAGGAACGTATCTAGATGCATAGTGAGCACTTTGAACCCCCAGGTGCTTCACAAATTGATCCGTAAAAATGAAAAAAGAAACTTTTTGTGGAAAAAAACGTGCTTTTTCATTTTTATGGATGAATTTGTGAAGCATCTGGGAGTTCAAAGTGATCACTATGCATCTAGATATGTTCCTTCGGGGGTCTAGTTTCCAAAATGGGGTCACTTGTGGGGGAGCTCCAATGTTCAGGCACCCAGGGAGGGGCTCTCCATACCCGACATGGTTTCCGCTAACAATTGGAGCTAATTTTCTATTGAAATTGTTAGCAGACACCATGTCGCATATGGAGAACCCGTGTGCCACCAGCACAAGGGCAACTGGTAGAGTTGGGGTATTGCACCAGAAAATGCCGCCTCTAATGAATGCGCTATTTTCTTGGGTGGCTGTGGGTTGAAATTTGCAGCGTGGGGGACCCACAACATTTGAGTCTCTCCACGCTGAGGATTCCAGTCAGTCAGCTACCAAGTTGTACATGGCTGGCTACAAATACAGCGAAGGCTTTATTTTATTTCTAGAACTAATTCTAGAAAGAAAAAAAAAGACGTAGGGCTCCGCCATATTTTTGGTCCAGCCAGGTACAACTTGGCAGCTACAGACTGCCAGCAACCCCCAGCTGCCTCGTTGTACCTGGCTGCAACCAAAAATACAGCGAAGCCCATTTTTTTTTATTTCTAGAACTAATTCTAGAAAAAAAAATGACGTAGGGCTCCGCCATATTTTTGGCCCAGTCAGGTACAACTAGGCAGCTGGGGGCTGGAATCCTCAGCATGGAAAGGCCCAAGCGTTCTGGGCCCCCCATGCTGCGAATTGCAGTCCGCAGCCGCCCCAGAAAATGGCGCATTCATTGAAGCGCCATTTTCTGGCGCTGTACCCATGCTCTTCCAGTTGCCCTGGTGCCGGTGGCAAACTGGGTAATAAAGGGGTTAATGCCAGCTTTATATTGGCAGCTGGCACTAAGCCCGAGATTCATAATATTGGGCCAATGTTAGACCCGCCATTAGGAATCTCTGGTAAGTAGTCAATAAATACACACAGAGAAAAATATTTTTATTTAAAAAAAAAACACAAACAAAATTCGGACTCCATCTTTATTATAAAAAGATCCGACGTAGTCCACAATGAAGGTCCCACGACGCTCGATCGCCTCCAACGTAGTCCACAACGAAGTTCCCACGATGTCAGGCAGGAGGATCGGACTGCAAAGTAGCGATCTGACAGGCCGGGTGCAGTGATCCACTGCATTGGGGCTGTGAGATCGCTTTCTGTAGCCCAGTCTGCATGCAGACGGATCGGACTGCAGAGCAGCGATCTGGCATTTCATGTGCAGCGCAGTGGCTGCGAGATCGCTTTCTGCAGCTCGATCCTCATGCAGGAGGATCGGACTGCAGAGTAGTGATCTGGCAGCCCGGGTGCCATGCCGGGGCTGGAAGATTGCTTTCTGCAGCTCGATCCCCATGCAAGGGGAATCCCCTGCATGGAGAGCAAGCTGCAGAAAGCGATCTGACAGCTTGGGCGCAGTGGTCTGAAAGCCCGGATCACTGTGCAGTGGATCACTGCACAGTTTGGACCACTGCGCCCAAACTGTCAGATTGCTTTCTGCAGCTCAATCCCCATGCATGGGGATTCCCCTGCATGGAGAGCAAGCTGCAGAATGCGATCTGACAACTTGGGCGCCGTGATCCACTGGATCACTGCGCCCGAGCTGTCAGATCGCTTTCTGCAGCTCAATCCACATGCAGGGGAATCCCCCTGCATGGGGATCAAGATGTAGAAAGCGATCTGACAACTTGGGCACAGTGATCTACTGGATCACTGCACCTGAGCTGTCAGATCTCTTTCTGCAGTTCGATCGCCATGCAGGGGGATGTGGGATCAGGGATCCCCATGCAGGGGGATGGGGGATCAGGGATCCCCCTGCTGGGTGATGGGGGATCAGGGATCCCCCTGCTGGGTGATGGGGGATCAGGGATCCCCCTGCAGGGGGATGGTGGATCAGGGATCCCCCTGCTGTGAAATGGGGGATCAGGGGTCCCCCTGCAGGGGGATGGGGGATCAGGGGGCAGTGACAGCAGGAGGAGGCGAGCGGGAGGCGGTTGCTGCAGCGGTAGCAGCATCGGCGCTCAGGAGGAGGTGAGCGGGAGGTGGCGGCTGCAGCAGCATCGGCGCTCAAGAGGAGGTGAGCGGGAGGAAGCGGGGGAACAAGAGGGATGAGCGGGAGGAATGCACACACAGCAGGTGACAAGGGGGATGAGGGGGGGGATGCGCACACAGTGGGGGACAAGGGGGGCGAGCGGGGGGGATTCGCACACAGTGGGGGACAAGGGGGCGAGCGGGGGGGATTCGCACACAGCGGGGGACAAGGGGGGCGAGCGGGAGGGATGCGCACACAGCGGGGGACAAGGGGGGCGAGCGAGGGGATGCGCACACAGCGGGGGACAAGGGAGGCGAGCGGTAGGGATGCGCACACAGCGGGGGACAAGGGGGGCGAGCAGGGGGGATGCGCACACAGCGGAGGAAAGCGGGACGAGCGGTAGGGATGCGCACACAGCGGAGGAAAGGGGGACGAGCGGGGAGGATGCGCACAGAGCGGGGGACAAGGGGGGCGAGCGGTAGGGATGCGCACACAGCGGGGGACAAGGGGGGCGAGCAGGGGGGATGCGCACACAGCGGGGGAAAGGGGGACGAGCGGGGAGGATGCGCACAGAGCGGGGGACAAGGGGGACGAGAGGGGGGGATGCGCACACAGCGGGGGACAGGGGGAATGAGCAGGGGGGCGAACACAGTGGGGGACAAGAGGGATGGGCGGGGGAGGGGGCAGACACAGCAGGGGACAAGGGGTATGAGCGGGTGGGGGGGGGGGATGCAGACACAGAGGGGGAGGGGGGAAGAGACCGGGAGGCAGGAGAGCGGGCACAGGCAGGGGATGCATGCAGGAGCCGGGCACAGCTGACAGCCCGGCTCCTGCAGAGATCATGCAGGGAGAGGTGAGTGTCCCTGCACTCCCTCTCCCTAAGGGGGCGACACAGAGCCAGGTGCAGCGACCACATAGTGATTGCTGCACCTGGCTGTCAGATCGCTCCCCCTGCAGTGGATGGAGGAGCAGAGCGGGGAGCAGAGAGACAGCGGGCGCCGGAGGACAGCGGGCACCAGAGGACAGCGGGCACCAGAAGACAGCGGGCACCAGAAGACAGCGGGCACCAGAAGACAGCGGGCACCGGAGGTGAGTAGGCAGCAGCAGAGGGGACTGGAGGGGCGCATAGGGAGGAGGCAGGAGAGCGAGGAGAGGAGGGAGGAGAGCATAGGGAGGAGACCGGGGACCGGACAGCGGGGACTGGAGAGCGGGGACTAGGGAGCATGGACCAGGGCCCAGGCAGAGCAGTGAGGGGCAGAGGACACAGGCAGGGGATGTGTGCAGGAGCCGGGCACAGCTGACAGCCCGACTCCTGCAGCGATCGCACAGGGAAACACTGATATTCAGCATTTCCCTGTGCGATCTTGATGTGATCGGTCGGTCAGATTGACTGACCGATCACATCGCTCTGAGTGTGGGGACCCCTAAAAAGGGTCCCCACACCTCTGCCCCTGACCCTCAGCTGTCACTGACAGCTGTTAGATTTGAGCTGTCACTGTTTGTTTACAAGCAGTGACAGTTCAAAGCCATGACGAGTATACTCGTCATGATGCGGGAACTGACAGCTTTTCATGACGAGTATACTCGTCATTCGTCGTAAAGGGGTTAAAGACATTCAGAGACCTTACATTCTCGGCAATCTAGTCACAGTGGTTATATATATTGTATTTACTTTTACACACCTTCCCGCTCCTTACCCTTCTTTCCCGCACTTTTCCCCCAGTTGTATTAAAAGTGCATTTGTTTAACACTCTGTGTTCCGTGCAGTCCTTGCGTATCCCGTCACCTGTGGGCCATTACACTTGGCGTAGTCGGCAGGATACGCAGGCTGGTACTGAACAATGGAAGAACAGAGGGATGTTGTTGATGTAAATGTTCCAATACAACCTGATGGGGTATACCAGCAAGGCAACTGTCCCTGGGTGCTTTGCTGACCCATATACCAAAATTTACTGGCAACAATGTACCTCTCCATGACTGGGCGCAGAGAGTGAGGGGCATGTTGAAAGTAGCAGGAGTAACTGCAGAAAACCAAGGGGAGATACTGTTGATTGCCCTTGAGGGCCATGCTCAAGAGACTGTTTTATTGCGCCCTGAGAGTGAAAGAAAGACGTTAGAACAGGTGGTGAAGATTCTGGAGAGGGTGTATGGCGGCAAGCCAGAAGCAGGTGGATTGCAGGCACAACTGTTCTACCGGCTGCAGGGTGAAGAGGAAAGCTTGCCACAGTATGCAAATGCCCTCCAGAGAATAATGAGACAAATGCTTACAGCAGAGCCAGAGCTAGCACAGACCCCTGGTTACGCTGACCGTACCCTGCGAGATCAATTCCTCAGAGGATTACATAACCCCAAGATTAGAAGTGCTCTCCGTGAACGGCTCAGGGTGGAAAAAAAATTAACTTTTCATTAAGTACTGGAAGAAGCAGTCTCCCACACACAAGCTGAAAATTGCGACCCGCAGGACGCGGGGGGAGAAGTTTGTGCTCATAGGGTAGTCCCGAGTGAGAGAAACCGAGAACCAAGCCAGCTTGAAGCTAAAGTGGATCAGTTACAAGAGACTGTTACTGCTCTACAAGAGTTGGTGAAGAATATGCAAGCCCTGGTGTCAGAAGTACGAACGGCAGCACCGCGGCCGGGTACCCGCATGTATACCTATCGAGAAGAGAGGGGACAGATCGAGCAGAGACGATCCAGACCCGCTAGAGACTACCAATGCTGGAACTATGGAAATCAGGACCATATATCACGGCACTGCCCGGAGAGTAGGATGCCTCAAGAAAGACCGCCGTTAAACTAGTACCTCCCTCTATGGTCAGGCACATGGGGGGGGACCGACTGAGCTTAGAGAAAACAACCGCCCTGAAGATATAGCAGCCAGCACGCCAACAATCACGGCCAAATTTGAAGGGAAAGCAGTAAGATGCCTGATGGATACTGGGTCTCAAGTGACCACCATGCCAGAACAGTTCTTCTATCAACACTTTGGATAAACTGTATCCATTGATAAGAAGACACATATCAGACTGAAGGCTGCGAATAATCTTCCCATTCCGGTTGTAGGGGTCGTGTGGATGAACATACGTGCCTGTGGTCAGAACTTAGGCCAAAAAGGGATCGTGTTAACGGAGGGCCGGTATGACAGAGAAGTGCCGGCTATCGTGGGCATGAACATCCTGAAGGAACTAGACCAGTTGCTCTTCAACAAGGAAGGCTGTGATTACTGGAAAATGACTGCTGCTAACAGACCCGCTCAAAAGGTCTTCCAACACCTTATCCGTGCCATGGGGCTGTGGAGGAATGGTGGGAGCCGCTACCCAGTGGGGAGGGTTCGAGTCCCAAGACAGACAACAATTACTCTACCTCCAAATCGGGAGACAGTCCTCACCTTGCCAGTCGGGGCCCATCGTATGCTCGAGGGGATGGAGGTGTTGGTAGAAACTTACCGTGGTGAAGAGAACGGAGACGAACCATTGGTGGCTCGCACTTTAGCAACAGTAAGAAATGGAAGAGTACCTTTCCGTTGCGTGAACACCGGTGAACAGGCCTACACCTTGACCTCGGGAGTTGTTCTGGCCCATGTCTACCTGGCGCCTGAAGAGGTGGCGAACGCAGAATTGATTGAATTGAAGCCCATGGTAGGGGAGACCTGGACTTTGGCTGTTTCTATAGAGAGAGAAGAGAAGCCCACTGATCAGTGGAACAGTCAAGTCATCCTAGGACAGATGGAAGTGGACCTGACCCCCTTCGCTTCAGAGCAAGCCCAGGCCATAGAAGACTTCATTTGGGAGAATCAAGCCACGTTCTCCCGTCATACAGAAGACTTCGGCTGTACTGACAAGATTCAGCATGAAATACCCACAGGAGATGCACCACCGATCAGAGGAAGGTACAGACAAATACCCCCAAAATATTACCAAGAGGTGAAAGAGCTCTTGGCACAGATGCTGAAGAGCGGGGTGATAAGAGAGAGTCAGAGTCCATGGGCTGCCCCAATCGTGCTGGTCAAGAAAAAGGATGGGTCTACTCGCTTCTGTGTTGACTACCGCAAGCTTAATGGATGCACTGTTCGTGATTCCTATCCCCTGCCCCGGATAGAGGAGTCCCTGTCTGCGCTGGGAAAGGCACGCTACTTCTCCTCCCTTGATCTAGCAAGCGGATATTGGCAGGTCCCTGTGGCAGAGAAAGACAAGGCCAAGACCGCATTCATTGTGCCCATGGGACTCTTCGAGTTCAATCGCATGCCGTTTGGGCTAAATAATGCCCCAGGAACTTTTCAGCGTCTCATGGAGAGTTGCCTTGGAGGCATGAACTTCGAAGCCACGTTGATTTATCTGGATGACATCGTAGTGTACTCTGCAACCTTCCAAAAACATCTCGAACAACTGGGTCAAGTGTTTCAACGGTTTCGGGACCATGGGCTTAAACTGAAACCAAAAAAATGCCGGATCTTTCAAAAAGAGATTGAATATCTCGGGCACAAGGTGATGGAGGCCGGCGTGCAGCCGTCCGATGGGAAAGTGAGAGCAGTGCTACAATGGCCCACACCCAGCACAGTGAGAGAAGTTCGAGCTTTCCTGGGACTGGCCGGATACTACCGTCGCTTTATCAAGGACTTCGCGAAGGAGGCAGAACCTTTGCATGAATTGCTCGGAGGAACTGCGAAAGGACCAAAGGCACAGAAAATTCGCTGGGGACCAAGACAAGCAGAAGCCTTACAACGACTGAAAGAGGCCTTGGTCAGCGCCCCTGTGCTTGCCTATGCAGACTACAACCTCCCTTTTCGGTTATATACAGACGCGAGCCTCTACGGTCTGGGTGCAGTACTGGCCCAGGTACAGGACGGTGTTGAACGGGTGATTACATATGGAAGTCGGACGTTGCGAGAAGCCGAACGCAACCCTGAGAATTACAGTTGTTTTCGTCTGGAGTTACTGGCACTAGTATGGGCAATAACCGAAAGGTTCTCTGAATATCTCACGGGAGCTCAGATTGAAGTCTATACGGATAATAATCCACTGGCTCACATCTCCACCGCCAAACTGGAGGCAATGGAACAGAGGTGGTTGGCACGACTCTCCAGATATAATTATCATGTGCAGTACCGTTCCAAGCACGAAAATCAGAATGCGGATGCCCTCTCTCGTGTTACCACAGAAGCCCCAGTGGGGGAAAGAGATGAGCAGTTAGAGGAAGACGAAATTCCAGACTTCAGTAAATTCACCGCCCAAGTGGTGGAGGCTTGTATACTGGAGATTACGTTGGGCACAACATCGCGCCTGCTCAGCCAAACCAGAGAGGAATGGGTGAAGATCCAGTCGTCTGATCCAGAACTGCTTCAAGTGAAAGAGTGGGTGATCCGGCAGCGTAAGCCTAGGAAGGAAATACGGGCCATGCTGTCACACACGGCCCTACAGATTCTCAGCCAGTGGGACAAGCTATCGGTGCAAGAAGGGATGCTGTATCGGAAGGTGCACCTAGCTACGGAGCTGGAAGTACGGTGGCAAGTGGTGATACCCCAGAAGATGGCAGTACCATTGGCCCGAGAAGCGCACAAGAGAGGAGCCCATTTTGGGCCTGACAAGACTTACCAGTGGTTGCAAAGAATAGTGTACTGTCCTCAGATGTTTCGGGCAGTGGAGAAGGCCTGTAAACTGTGTCGTTCCTACTCAGGGCCCACAATAGTACCAGGAACCCTGTCACTCAGTACACACAAGACCTCCATGGATCCACCGGGATCCAGGACACTTACATCTGGATCAACGGGACCATATCATGACTCACTCAGTCAGTCCCAAAGACGGCTGTGACCGCCTGGCTCTTGAGCCGTACTCGGTCTCTCACACCGCACATCTGACCGCCTGGCCCTTGAGCCATCCTCGGTCCTCATCACACATATGACCGCCTGGCCCTTGAGCCGTCCTCGGTCCTGAACACTTGCTGGCATGCACGCATCTTTGTGCCACCAGCATGGAGCTGGCAGGCTCCCATCACTTCCCCCACCGGGGACGGATCACTTCCAGCACCTCCTCACATGGCAGTGGTCTGGACTTCTGACTCCCATCGTCCTCTCCTCACTCAGACACCTGGCAGGTTCTTATCCAGGCTGCTCACTCACAGCTGCAACACAGTGAGTCAATCAGCACATCTTCACTCACACACAGACCTGAGATGTGATTAATCCCCTGTGCACCATTCAGGTTTAGCCCAGCAAAGCACTCATCCCCACAGGTTCAGCCGCTCATTAGGCTCATGAATATATCGGATCTTCAGCACTCAAACTCAGCTGTTTTACTCAGCTTATGAAAACCCTTCAGCTGTTAACCCCCTGTACATCGGACAGGTTTCACACAGCACACACAATCAGGAAAACCGGCCCATGCGAACAGAGACCTGCATTGATAACCCGTGTGATGCACCCGGCCAGGGGCCACATCATACAGGCATTAAAAGAACTACCAACCCCTGACGATGTGATAATCAGAAATGCAGACAAGGCTCGGCATCGAGGTCGTTTGGCCTAAGGCCCAATATGAGAAAGAGGCCGATAAACAGCTTAATGATAAGACAACATATACAAAATTGTCATAACCCTGCTTCTGAATATATTGCCGAGCTCTTTGGAATTGTGCAGAAAGCTTTTGACGATGGGGTGATCTCAAAAAAGATCATGGAGAGATTGTTGGTGGAAAATCCTAAAACACAGACATTGTATTTTATTCCAAAAATTGATTAGGACATAAATAACCTTCCTGGTCACCCCATCGTCTCTGGCATTGATGGACTCTGCGAACCCTCCTGCAGGTTCATTGAATTTTATTTAACAAAACTGGTCATCACATTGCCTGTATATGTGCGCAATACAACTGAATCTTTTGAAAAAGATTAATGGTTTGACTATGGGTGACGACATGTGGCTGGTAACAGCCGATGTTAAATTCCTTTATACATGTATCGCGTATAGTGATGGCATAAGAGCGGTCCGCCTCTTTCTTGACATGATCAAGTGTGACTCTAAGCTGTGGGACCTGATTGTTGAGCTATTGGAGTTCATCTTGACCCACAATGTCTTCGTCTTTGAGGACCGTTTATTTTTGCAAAAACGCGGTACTGCAATGGGGGCGGCTTGTGCCCCATCATACGCAAATTTATTTTTGGGCGGATGGGAGCGGTCCCTATTATTAGACGATGATGTTGTGGGAGGTGAATGGATCCCCAGATGGTTCAGGTATATAGATGACCTGCTATTCATCTGTCAGTGGACTAAATATGAATTAGACAAATTCATGGGGAATCTTAACAGAAACTATTTGAAAATCAAGCTGACATATCAGGTAGACAAAAAACAAACAGAATTTTTGGATGTGGCACTGGAGGTGGGGGGTGATAGAATAATTTACACTGATGTGTATTGTAAAAAAACAGCCGTCAACTCCCTCCTCCATGCTTCATCTGCCCATACACAGAGTACAATCAAAGCAATCCCAGTTGGTCAGTTTTTGAGGGCGAGACATATCTGCTCTAGTGATGACCAGTTTGAAAAACAAGCACGTAATCTGCAGGAGAGATTGAAATCCAGAGGATATAGCAACAGAAGCATTAAACAGGGTTTTATGAGGGCTAAAAACACCAATAGGGAACAGTTACTTTCTCAACATAGATCCAGGCAACCTGATAGGGGTGCATCAGGTTCATTTCCACATATAATTCACAATGGTCCAAATTGATAGATATCCCGTGCAAACATTGGCTGGTTTTTCATACTAATATAGCTTTGAGCAAATGTCTAACTTAAAAGCCGCTAATGACGCCACGTAGGGGAAAGAATTTCAGGGATATATTGTCAGGCAGTCACTACATACCTAAGGAAAGAATTTTTTTGGTGAGAGATTGACTCAGCCGTTAGTAGGATGCTATCCATGTGGTGACTGCCTGGCATGTATCCAGGGAAATATTGTGCAAGCAAAAGAATGTCACTCCTCTGATGGTGGTATGCTGTACAGGATCCAAAAGTATATTTCATGCAGCACAACTCACGTGATCTATCACGCAACATGCCCCTGCAACAAGATTTACATTGAACTAACAACATGATAGCTGCGTGTTATAATCCGTGAGCATGTGCGTGACGTTGGGAATGCCTCGTCTGCTGAAGATGTAACACTTTTGAAGACCTTGCCGAGACATTTCAAGTTTTTTCACGGATGTTACCCAAGAGGCCTAAAGGTCAGAGGTATAGACAGGCTGCAGTGTGGTGTCGGGAGGAGTAACATGTACAAACTTCTTGCACAGCTTGAGTGCAGGTGGATGGTCATGTTAGATACTGTATCACGAAAAGTATTAAACAAAAAATTAAGCTTCGCTCCTTATTTATTAGTGTTGTACCACCTATTACATATGCTGTATTCAAATAGGACATGTATTTGGTGCATCTCTTATTTTCACAAAACTACTCATGAAAGGCAGCATCAGAAAGAAGCTTACATTCAATAGCCAGATACAAAACTAACACTGCACTTAGCAGGATGCAGTCAGACCCCATTATGTAGAGCAAGCCCAGGTGCAGGCAGATAAAATCACCTTTACCTACAATACATGTGGGAGGTGACTTGCCATGGGACTTGCATAGAACGCTATTCACACTGATACACATGATGCAGAGTGTCTGATAGCTACCCATTGGTCCTGCTATCTGACCAAACGGGCCGCCCAGCACGATACGTCCGCACCACTGGATGAACAGCGCCCCAAGGGGCCCAACCTCACCCCGCAGATGGTAAAAAAGTGCATCCTGCTAAGTGCAGTGTTGGTTTTGTATCTTGCTATTGATAGTAAGTTTTTTGCATCTCCTATTTTCCTTGATTTTAACTTGTCTGTCAATTATTTAGTTTTCTTGGAGAACTTCGAGATTAATTATGCAAAGCCTGAGGTACCCTGTGAACCTGCTTTATCCGGAGGCTCACTCCATTATCAAATAAACTGAAGACTCAGTAAGAAGCAATGATGAAATAATAATGTGCAATATCAGGATGGATATGCATTAACATATATATACTGTAACATATATTTAAGTAAATGGAAGATTAATGAATGGAAATGATGTACCTATCAGCGCATATGATTGCATGGGAATTTTAGTTGTGGATATTTTATATATAGATGAACATCATGTGTACTGTATTGATTCACTGTATGCTGCATAATGGTGTTTTTTGTGGGGGTTGCTTACATGGTTACTTGTTATTCACATATGTATATGTATTATTTCAGATACACTTAAATTTCACATTTTACGTAGCATTCATTTTGATCTTTCACTATATTATAAATTATGAACCTTATTTATTCATGTTATTCACTTATGTATATAATGATCTTTGTTATTTTGTGTAAGATCACTTACCATTATACAGAGGTTTTTATGGCATGTATGCGAGTATGAATGAAGTGGCAGTATGTTTGGATGGATGTAATTGACACTGTGAGCACTTTATAGTAATAGAATTGCTGGGTTGTAAGCAGATCTGGTGGCTATGTGCCCCTGGTCTTCATAAAAATGGCCTCCACTATACAAAATTGCAAACAGAAAATGTGCACTGGTTGTTGAGATCGGTGAGATGTGTCTGCGCATGTGCGCATGCGCAATTACATCACTGGTGACGAATTCATGATGCACGCAGACTCCTCCCACTCTCCGACAGTGGCGATGCTGAACAGCTGATTGAAAGCGGCATTCTAATTTATGAGCTGGGTAAACGGTATCTAAGCTGCTCTTTGTAAACTACAAGCTACACCCCTTGAAAAAGCGTTAGTGAAACATATGTTGAGGTAGGGGTCACCACAGGTCAGCACATCTGGGCACGGTGTGGATCTGGCAAGCTGCCACCTTGGATATATGGGTGAGTTTATTTGAGAGGAGTGAGTGTTTGCACTTCTATGTGATTACTAACAATTCGCCTTAGCCAAGTGTGTGCCAGTGCACTATATTTGATATATGTCATTTGATTCCACTGTAAACCCAGGTGTTATAAGCTGAGAGTGGTACCAAGCTTAGATTCTTCACTAAACTACTTTTGCACTGTGTTCAAGTGTATGTACTTTTATGAATAATAAAGTGTAAATTATTGTTGAAACTTTAAACTCCTGAGTGGGTTCCACTTGTTTTGACTGGCATATATGTACCCTATCCTGTTATGTATGTACCCATCCTGATATATACAGTATGTCTGCTATATTTTGCCCATCTTGATATACATTTGTCTCCATCCTGTGCACATCCTGATATATACAGTGCTGTGCAAATTAATTGGGACAAAGCAAGTCTTTACTTGTTTTTCTTGCATTAGTTTTACTATTTCTGATAAGTGTTTTATCAGTTCTTGGTGTCGTTTTCCTTATTCTTCCACATTTCCCTTTTTGTTTTGGAGAAAACGATCCAGTTTCATTGTGTGTGAGAATTATTCTTGAAACGGTAGATTTTCCAATACCAATGATGGAAGCGATTTCTCTTAGTCAGACTTGTAATAATTCTATGTAAAAGAAAAGAGAAGGAGCGCAAATGTGAAGCACCTCAGGGTAAACCGTATTGCAGGGAAAGCGGGGTTTCCACTCACCTTGTGGAGTTGTACTGGCTGGGTACAACTCCAGTAACAGCCTCCTGTGGAGCAATGCCAGCAGGGTGTCCCCGAGAAAATCCTCGTGCCAGGGAGAGAGCAGTATCACTTCCACCGGTCACGTGATCCAAGGCGGTGACGTCAGAAAGGTCCTAGTAGTCCTCCAGACTTGGATAAACAGGTTCTTTTTATAAACGATGCCTCTCTTCCAAAGCTGCTGAACCGCACGGTCCCTCAGAAGGGAGAGAAGTGCACAGGAAAAAATAGTTGCGGTTCTGATAGCGCTAAGGAAGGAGGGCAAGAGGAAATTGTTATGATGAACAGACCTTTATTAAAAACACGGTCCCTCAAACTCCGCTACGCGTTTCGACGTTACCGTCGTTACCGACGTTACCGTCTTCATCAGGTGGTTCCACCTGATGAAGACGGTAACGTCGAAACGCGTAGCGGAGTTTGCCCTCCTTCCTTAGCGCTATCAGAACCGCAACTATTTTTTCTTGTAATAATTCTAGACCTCTTCAGTGGAGTAACATCCATTTTTACAGGCACGAATCACACTAAGAAAAAGTCCACTAAACCACTCCTCACAGAAACAAGTTCTCAACTGAAGCTGAGGGGGCAGCTAGCTGTTATTTTCTGACTAAAACCAGTCAAACCACATTTTGTTGCTCAAGGTTGTACACTCACACCTGTTCAAAGCATTTAAAACTGGTTTGAATCACTGACTGGTAACCAACTTACAATTTTTCTTAAAAAATGCTTTGTCCCAATTAATTTGCACAGCACTGTATGTCTTATTCTGGCATATATACTCCCATCCTGGTATATATGTCCACCTTCCTGGTATATATCTGCAACCTCTGCCTATCCTGGTATATTTACCACCCTACCTGATATATATGTCCCCATCCTGGTATACATGTCTCCATCCTGTGTCCATCCTGATGTATATGCCGCCCATCATGGTACGTATATCCCCCATCATGGAATATATGTCCCCCATCCTGTGCCCATTCTCTTATATACATGCCCCATCCTGTTCCATCCTGATATATATGTCCCACATCCTGGTATAAATGTAGCCCATCTTGGTTTATATGTCCGCATTCTGGTATAAATGGGCCCCATCTTGGTATATATGTTCCCTATCCTGGTATACAGCGATGTGAAAAAGTGTTTAACCCCTTCCTGATTCGTTATTATGGGCACAGTGGTGTCAGCTGCCAACTCATGTGCAGGCTGTAGAAAAGGATGCTGCGCGGCAGGGAGGAGGTACGTGAGTAGAATATTTTTTGTTTTTTTCATTATAAAGAATACAGAATGGGGAACCAATATACTAAAATGGACATTGGCGCCCCGCAACGAGTGCGTCACAAGAGGGTATTGCAGCCATAAATGCAGCCGCAATATTCTCTGACTCAGCAATGATACGGTTAACATAGAGATCCAACCCTACTTGCAACACCTAGAACAGAGGGCCAATCATAGGTCCTGGGGGGTGGAGTGTTAGGGTAGTGTAGTAGATCACACAATAATCTAGACAGAAAGAATATAGTCTAGAACTCGGAGAAGAAGGGTCTAAGACTAGAACTTGGAGAGGAGCGGGGGCTCCGCACCCCGTGCAGGCCCCTGGGCCGTAACCTGTCGGGTGTCAGCACCTGAGGCCTTAACCACCGGGATTGGGCATTATCTACACGGGTTCCCAAAAGACTCCCGTGCCCACAACTCACAGCCGGTTCACTGGTACCGAAGCTGGCAGCAGTTCACCTCTGCTACGCGAACCAGAAGAGTGGAGGAGCAGCTTCAAAGGAGCACCTCACCACCTGCCAACTTCCAGTCGTCTAACCAGCGGTGTACCCACTGAGGGATACAAGGCTCCCCAAAACATCCAGAACGTACATCATGGATAGGGCATTGAAGCAGCCTCCCCATACCCGACCTGGTATTCCTGGGCGACACTGGCAACCAAATAGGTAGAAAGGAGGAACACTGCGGATCTCTAAGGGACACCATCACTGCTGAGTCCACCTGGTCTACTACTCAACCACTGTATGCCATGTACTGCCTGCTGGTTACAGTAAAGACCCGTTGCAGAGACTTTCTGTGTCCGTGCTTCCTTATGAACTGTCCGTCCGCACTACAAGGTAACCGCAGCTGCCGCACAACATCTTGAGCAGCTCCAGCCGCCGGGGATCACCGCTCAGCCTGTGGGGAGCGTAACATCTTGCTGCTATCCATCCCCCGGGGGCTCCGCAGCGTCGGTAGTCCTTACCGAACTACTCATAGGTGGCGTCACGAATAAATTAAAACCCCTTTAATCTGTTCCACCAAGACGTCTTCACTTTTGATCTGCACTACACCGGGCCCACTACCGGCAGGCGCGGTCCACCCGTGACAAGGAGGAAGGAAGCATCGCCTGTCTAAACCGGAGTCCCGGCCGCGGTGAGTCAGAAAATGGCGTCACGAACAGGATACGAGCAGGCCCGTTACCTAACGGGTATAATGTGCTTAAACTGGACTTTATTGTCTACAATTTGGACTTTGTTCGTCCCTAAAAGAACTTTCCCGCCTTTTCACCATTGGGTCAAGATGGCGCCCAAGATGGCGTTCCCGCCACAAGAAGCCGCCACGTGCAAGCCCAGGAGTGAGTCAACCCCCCCCCTCACCGAGGGAGGGCTAAAGACAAAAGGCGCCAAACTCTTTGTCCGCCCTGATTGCTCGAATCAACCATGGGGGCGGACCCCAAAGACTTTTCCCACGATTGGACTACAAAAAGCCCAGAGGAAATGGGAGTGTCAGACAGACTTCTTCACCAGCTCTACCAGAATGCTTACCTTTTGAACGGGTGTGGTTTCCCTCCAAGAAGAGAATGGCCAGCACGAGACTCCAAGACCTAATGCGAGAGGTCGAGGCGGAGGCCAAAGCAGCCCTAGGCCAACCAGGTCCGGATCCTGCCCTTACCATAGACGGCAGCCCCGACTTCTGGCTAGAGGCTCTACAAGACCTCCGGGTGCGACTAATTGAGGCTGTGGAATGGACGATTCGCAGCTGGAGTGCGACACTAGGCAGACGACTACACCACGCGATGCAGCAGAGCCGACCGGGTACAGCTTCTCCAAGCCCAGACGACGTCGCCAGCTTTTCAACCACCTCACCGTCGCCCACCACCTGTCCTGCTTCGTCACCGGAGCCCATAGACTGCATCATTCCTGTGAGGACCACAGCACGACCCGTTCCAGCGGTTGAACCCGCAGCCGACCCCGTTCCAGAGCCGGAGCTTCCAATACGCTCCCACGAAGAAGCTGACACCTACCTGGTTCCACCTGCGGAACCCGCGACTAGTTTCTACACTACTGAGACTGTCGCCTGTTTCTCCCCTGAACCGGAGGCCTCCTCTGCAACTACAGAGGCCTACCTGGTGACCGGGATCGAAACACCACTTCCCGCTGCTACAGAAGAAGAGGCAGGTAGCCTGGAAGTCCTGCACAACGACCCCGAGGAGAACTTTGCAGCACAGCCACCCACCGACCCAGAGGATTCCATTCCATCGTCTTCGTCAGCCGAGCAGCCCGACATAGTCATCGAAGGAGAGGTCGAGGAGGATGACGACGAGACCTACAGCCCAGCTGAGGATCTCTACACCGGGTTCGCCTGGGGAGACACAAGGAACCCTTCTGCCGGGCGATCAGCTCGGGTGCACTGGTTGGGTGCCGCCGCAACCACATCTTCTCCGGTTCCGTTAAACCATGCTCCACTCCAGACTGCACACCAAGCTCGAGCCGTTCAACAACCAGCACGCCGTAGTGACTTTATCCACACGCCGCACCACTCCGACGAAGAGGTACGTCGTATCCGGAGAGACGAGTGGCACACTCGACTGCAAGCCAACATGCAGGCTCGCGCCGAGGCCCACCGCCAATCTCCATTACCTGAACAATTCCGTAAAACCGGGCGGGTAAGCACCTTTAACTTGTCCACCGGGTGGGGATTCGTAAGGGAGGAGGGTGTGAGTACTGAAGTATTTGTAGGGCGTCGTGATGTGGAATCGCACCTACCGCGAGGTCATCCAAACCGAGACTTGTATAGAGGGGACATAGTAACCTATGAGCGACATGTATGCTGTGACGGGTGGTTCGCTATACGAGTCCGGAACACTGCCCTCCATGAGTGACTGTTGTTGTTTGAACTTTTCTACTAAAGAGACTTCTTCCTGTTTGCGAAGTAACACCGCGACTTGGCGGCTACAGCCTGAACTTTTATTCTAAGGACAGCCGACCGCCCGCCGGGTCCGCGTAATGTGTTAACCTGTTATTTACCTCACTTTTATGCATACAATGACCTGTCATTAATAAAAGTGTATTACCTGTTATAAAATATAAAAACCTCTGTAATGTGAGTAGTGTGACGCTTGGGGACAAGCGTATTCAACCAAGGGGGAGTGTGGCGCCCCGCAACGAGTGTGTCACAAGAGGGTATTGCAGCCATAAATGCAGCCGCAATATTCTCTAACTCAGCAATGATCCGGTTAACCCTACATGCAACACCTAGAACAGAGGGCCAATCATAGGTCCTGGGGGGTGGAGTGTTAGGGTAGTGTAGTAGATCACACAATAATCTAGACAGAAAGAATATAGTCTAGAACTCGGAGAAGAAGGGTCTAAGACTAGAACTTGGAGAGGAGCAGGGGCTCCGCACCCCGTGCGGGCCCCTGGGCCGTCACCGGTCGGGTGTCAGCACCTGAGGCCTTAACCACCGGGATTGGGCATTATCTACACGGGTTCCCAAAATACTCCCGTGCCCACAACTCACAGCCGGTTCACTGGTACCGAAGCTGGCAGCAGTTCACCTCTGCTACGCGAACCAGAAGAGTGGAGGAGCAGCTTCAAAGGAGCACCCCACCACCAGCCAACTTCCAGTCGTCTAACCAGCGGTGTACCCACTGAGGGATACAAGGCTCCCCAAAACATCCAGAACGTACATCATGGATAGGGCATTGAAGCAGCCTCCCCGTACCCGATCTGGTATTCCTGGGCGACACTGGCAACCAAATAGGTAGAAAGGAGGAACACTGCGGATCTCTAAGGGACACCATCACTGCTGAGTCCACCTGGTCTACTACTCAACCACTGTATGCCATGTACTGCCTGCTGGTTACAGTAAAGACCCGTTGCAGAGACTTTCTGTGTCCGTGCTTCCTTATGAACTGTCCGTCCGCACTAAAAGGTAACCGCAGCTGCCGCACAACATCTTGAGCAGCTCCAGCCGCCGGGGATCACCGCTCAGCCTGTGGGGAGCGTAACATCTTGCTGCTATCCATCCCCCGGGGGCTCCGCAGCGTCGGTAGTCCTTACCGAACTACTCATAGGTGGTGTCACGAATAAATTAAAACCCCTTTAATCTGTTCCACCAAGACGTCTTCACTTTTGATCTGCACTACACCGGGCCCACTACCGGCAGGCGCGGTCCACCCGTGACAAGGAGGAAGGAAGCATCGCCTGTCTAAACCGGAGTCCCGGCCGCGGTGAGTCAGACACAGAATGGACACATATGGTTCCCCGGTCTGCATTTATAATTGTAAAAATAAACAAACATTCTACCTAACTCACCTACCTCCTCTCCCAGCCATGCAGCATTTTCTACAGGCTGCACAGGAGCCAGCAGCTGATGCCGATGTGCCCGTAACTATGGGTGCATGGAAGTGATGTCATGCATCACTAGTTAGGAGCACAACAACATCAGTTGCTGGACTTTCATTGGCCAGCAGCATGTATAGCAATGCAGGAACCTGATGGATCTCTGTGACGCCATACACTTCATGTGAATGTGTGTCCTCAACGTACATCAAACTGAAGTAAGCGATAACGTCATCGAGCCCCCCTAAAGCACACAGACACAGCAAGAAACCGATGAACGAGGAGGAGGAGCACTCCCTTCTTCATCAATGCTTTCAACTGTATTGGCATCCATGATGCCAATATAGTTGAAAGTGTGGTGCCAGGTGGTAAAGAGGGGAGGTGATGTCGGCGCTGGCACTGGGCCCCCAGACACATGGACTCCATAGGTATTTTTACTATTGGCTTGTGAATGTGAATACCTTTTACATAAACTGAACAATTAACACAGGTAAATGAAACTTAGAGTTTGTGCACTACTTTAACATTGATGACATATCCTTGGGACACCCTGCATCAATCAGCTGTTCTAGGTGCCTTCAATGATAGCAGATGGCCAGAAATGCTCAGTTTCAGATTTGCTCTGTCTTCTGATTGTCACCATAGCATACTGCACATCCTCCACCTATTAATTTGAATAGGCCATCAAAGTAGTGAACAACCTCTTTAAATAGATTTTAACCATATATCTGAAGTACGGATTAAGCATCAACCCTTATTGTATTGATATATGTAGCTGAATATAATAAGGCATGTGATAATTACTCAGAAATAAAGGACCCTTATGACTTTAAGTGACCCTCAGATTACATCATTCTTTCACATGCCCATTGGATGAACTCAATTTTAATAAATCCAGTTCAATAAATTCTAGGACTTGGTCATGTTGACCTTTATGACGGTTACAATATTTTAAGGCTGAAATGGTATAGAAGCAAGTATAATGATGTGGAGATCTGTATTTAAAGCAAAAGATTCAAGTTCACAGGTGATTTGAAAGAGATAGATAAAGATAAGTTATAAAAGGCACACACAGGACCAATATGAATATGAAATTAATAGATTGTTGGCTTCCTAAAATGAAAATCTGTACTGGTGCAATACTGAACATAGAATAAATATACTAAAAAAAGAAGTTGCGCTCAAACAAAGAAAGCTAAGGGAACTAGAGAATAGACTGGTGAATGTGAACTGTGAGCACAGAAAAATAAACCTGCAATACTGCAAAAGAGAACATGAAAAATGTTTTTTGAAAAATCTTTTTAAAAAAAATCCGAGATGCTTACAGTGTGGAAAAAAGTATTTAGTTGCCACCAATTATGCAAGTTCTCCCACTTAAAAAGATGAGAGGCCTGTAATTGACATCATAGGTAGACCTCAACTATGAGAGACAAAATGAGAAAACAAATCCTGAAAATCACATTGTCTGATTTGGAAAGAATTTTTTTCTTCAAATTTTGGTGGAAAACAAGTATTTGGTCAATAACAAAAGTTCATCTCAATACTTTGTTACATATCCTTTGTTGGCAATAACAGAGGTCAAACATTTTCTGTAAGTCTTCACAAGGTTGGTACACACTGTTGCTGGTATATTGGCCCATTCCTCCATGCAGATCTCCTCTAGAGCAGTGATGTTTTGGGGCTGTTGCTGGCAACACGGACTTTCAACTTCCTCCAAAGGTTTTCTATAGGGTTGAGATCTGGAGAAGGCTAGGCCACTACAGGACCTTGAAATGCTTCTCACAAAGCCACTCCCTTCATTGCCCTGGCAATGTACTTGGCATTATTGTCATGCTGAAAGACCCAGCCACGTTTCATCTTCAATGCCCTTGCTAATGGAAATTTGCACTCAAAATCTCATGATACATGGCCCCATTCATTCTTTCATGAACACGGATCAGTTGTCTTGGTCCATTGGCGGAGAAACAGTCCCAAAGCATGATGTTGCCACCCCATGCTTCACAGTAGGTATGGTGTTCTTTGCATGCAACTCAGTATTCTCTCTCCTCCAAAACATTTGGATGATCTATAAGAGTATTGGGAGAATGTCATATGGTCAGATGAAACCAAAGTTGAACTGTTTGGTAGAAGCAGGTTCAGTTCAGTGGATCCTGCAAAACACCAGACAGAACCTAACAGCTGAAAACCGTGGTGTGAAGCCAGCCTTACAGGTCTGTGAGAGCCAGAAATCTTGCTTTTTTGTATATGACCAAATACTTATTTTCCACCAAAATGTGAAAAAATGTCTTTCCTAATCAGACAATGTGATTTTCAGGATTTGTTTCCTCATTTTGTCTCTCATAGTTGAGGTCTACCTATGATGTCAATTACAGGCCTCTCTCATCTTTTTAAGTGGGAGAACTTGCACAATTGGTGGCTGACTAAATACTTTTTTCCCCACTGTAGCAAATAAAGATAGCCAAATTTATATGAGCTCAATTAACACATCAAGGTGTTTCTATGTTTGGGTCCTACTCTAATGAAATGCCTCTTTTTGTGTCAAAACCTGACCTTCTATATATGGACTAAAGACATACCTGCCAAACAGAGAATTAAAACTACCTTAGGTAAAATGGGAGGAGTCCTCAGACCAAGGGGTATGACTCCATGACATAGTTAGAATATATTTTAAAAAAGTAGCACTCAAACAAAGAAAACTAAGAGAACTAGAAAAAGACTGATGAATGTGAACAGTGAACACAGAAAAATAAACCTGCAATACTGCTAAAGAAAACATGAAAAAATTCTGAAAATATTTTTTGGAAAAAAATCCGGGTTGAGAGGAGTCCATTGGGCTCAGGATTTTAGTTTATGGTTTTTAAGAGTTTGGAGGGAAGACACACAAAAAAAGAAAATGGAGGTGTTTTATACTTTTATCTGGATTGTAGGCCACAAGTTGAGAGCGTGTTTAGCAGCAAGAGATCCAAGCATAGCAAGTTCTATAGAATTTTTTCATATATGGCTGGAGTGCAGAGATCGGCCAATAACAAAGAGTAAGAGCTGAGGGAGTTCCTGTAGGCAGCTATAAGGAATAGGCTATAAGATGGCGCTCTGTGTTGATAAGTTCTGAGGGTCTAGATAAATTCTTATTCCAATTGGGAGGAGAATCATGCTACCTTTGCAGTTTTTGATGCAAAGACCAGAGCCAGGAGAGTTTAGAAGGTGACTCTAATTTACAGTAACATTGAAATGTCATATTTACACATAAGAAGAGAGCCTCTGTGTAACACTAAAGAAATGTCTCATAAGTATTGTGCCTGCTATCATCTGTTAAAGTGTTATTTAAGGAATTCCAATAAAGGTGTTTTTATTTCGTGCCTCAGCATGAAGAACATAGGTCTAATATCATCTTCATGAATGACAATGCTACAGCTCATCAAGGTTGCATCATTTGGAATAGCTGCTGGAGAGTGGGGTACCTCAAATGGAGTGGCTTGCACTTTCTGCAGACCTGAATCCCATAGCAAGCTGAGTCGTAGAGGCTTGTAGATCTGTACCCCGCAGCCTCAATGACCTGAGGGCCACCCTTTAAGAAGAGTAGAATGCCATGCTTCAGCAACCAATAACTCACAGTTATTTAGACATTTACATTTTTGTTGGAGTATACCCACCACTGTTGTTGGCTTTTATGTCAATAAATTTGAGATGAAAATCACCATTACATGCTTATACTTAAATGCCCTAATTTCATGATAATACAGTTAGGGCCAGAAATATTTGGACAGTGACACAAGTTTTGTTATTTTAGCTGTTTACAAAAACATGTTCAGAAATACAATTATATATATAATATGGGCTGAAAGTGCACACTCCCAGCTGCAATATGAGAGTTTCCACATCCAAATCGGAGAAAGGGTTTAGGAATCATAGCTCTGTAATGCATAGCCTCCTCTTTTTCAAGGGACCAAAAGTAATTGGACAATGGACTCTAAGGGCTGCAATTAACTCTGAAGGTGTCTCCCTTGTTAACCTGTAATCAATTAAGTAGTTAAAAGGTCAGGGGTGGATTCCAGGTGTGTGGTTTTGCATTTGGAAGCTGTTGCTGTGACCAGACAGCATGCGGTCAAAGGAACTCTCAATTGAGGTGAAGCAGAACATCCTGAGGCTGAAAAAAAAGAAAAAATCCATTAGAGAGATAGCAGACATGCTTGGAGTAGCAAAATCAACAGTTGGGTACATTCTGAGAAAAAAGGAATTGACTGGTGAGCTTGGGAACTCTAAAAGGCCTGGGCGTCCACGGATGACAACAGTGGTGGATTATCGCCGCATACTTTATTTGGTGAAGAAGAACCCGTTCACAACATCAACTGAAGTCCAGAACACTCTCAGTGAAGTAGGTGTATCTGTCTCTAAGTCAACAGTAAAGAGAAGACTCCATGACAGTAAATACAAAGGGTTCACATCTAGATGCAAACCATTCATCAATTCCAAAAATAGACAGGCCAGAGTTAAATTTGCTGAAAAACACCTCAAGAAGCCAGCTCAGTTCTGGAAAAGTATTCTATGGACAGATGAGACAAAGATCAACCTATACCAGAATGATGGGAAGAAAAAAGTTTGGAGAAGAAAGGGAACGGCACATGATCCAAGGCACACCACATCCTCTGTAAAACATGGTGGAGGCAACGTGATGGCATGGGCATGCATGGCTTTCAATAGCACTGGGTCACTTGTGTTTTATTGATGACATAACAGCAGACAAGAGTAGCCGGATGAATTCTGAAGTGTACCGGGATATACTTTCAGCCCAGATTCAGCCAAATGCTGCAAAGTTGATTGGACGGCGCTTCATAGTACAGATGGGCAATGACCAAAAGCATACAGCCAAAGCTACCCAGGAGTTCATGAGTGCAAAAAAGTGGAACATTCTGCAATGGCCAAGTCAATCACCAGATCTTAACCCAATTGAGCATGCATTTCACTTGCTCAAATCCAGACTTAAGACGGAAAGACCCACAAACAAGCAAGACCTGAAGTCTGCGGCTGTAAAGGCCTGGCAAAGCATTAAGAAGGAGGAAACCCAGCGTTTGGTGATGTCCATGGGTTCCAGACTTAAGGCAGTGATTGCCTCCAAAGGATTCGCAACAAAATATTGAAAATAAAAATATTTTGTTTGGGTTATGTTTATTTGTCCAATTACTTTTGACCTCCTAAAATGTGGAGTGTTTGTAAAGAAATGTGTACAATTCCTACATTTTCTATCAGATATTTTTGTTCAACCCTTCAAATTAAACGTTACAATCTGCACTTGAATTCTGTTGTTGAGGTTTCATTTCAAATCCAATGTGGTGGCATGCAGAGCCCAACTCGCGCAAATTGTGTCACTGTCCAAATATTTCTGGCCCTAACTGTATATCACTGTAGCTTGAACTTTTTACATTTTCCATAAATTACATCTGAAAGCGAAAAGTCCTTAACATATTAATACTGTATGTACAATGAATTTGGCAAACCAATGTTGTAAGGAGATGATCTGATAGTCGCATGTTCCTTCCTGTAGACACCAACCACAATTAGATATTGTAATGTGAATAATATCATGTGTCTTTGTATATAATGTATTATGTGAACTGTAATGAAATGTTTGTTTATATAATATAAAGTGATAAGGTAATGTGATATGTAGTAATTCATAGTAATTAGGTATAGAATTATTATGTGTGTAATGTTTGGCAAGAGAGTTCTGCCATGCCATAGATTGTAGGGCAAATAAAATTTAAGTCTTGCGACTTGTCCACAAAGGGAGGAATTAGTCTCTAGGGTAAGTGACTCTTTCCTTAACAACTTCAGACAGAGCTCTACTATTGACTAGTACAGACGTACAAGTCTGATAAGTCATCAAGGTCACGTGCAGTGATGTAGTAAGTGACTCATGGCAACTGCAACTGAGACTGGTGTGAGATAGCATGATTCTTGGATGTTGACAACTGGAGGGGACAACTGGAGGGCTAGATACCTACCCTCCAATGAGTGGTTCAGAGCTGAAGGAGCCAGAGTATGGACAAATTGTCAGGTCCCTTAGCTATCAAGGTATCAGGTTATCATCATTGGCGAGTGACAGTGGTCGACTTTCCTGGCTGTAATTCCTTCTGGCATCTACAAGCGTAAGGCTCTTTGTTTATACTATGGCAAATCCCCTACCCTGTATGGCATTTTGCACTACCAAGCATTATGAACAGTGAAGGGGACAGGGTGCTGACAGCAGGGTGGTGGCCCCTTCAAACTACTGTGATTCAGCCCTTTACCAATCCAATATTCATTGCCCACATTGCCAATTGAAAACAAATGTAATAGTTTTGTTTCTTAAAAAAATTAATTGCAGCAAATTGGGCATCTGATTGTTAAATGTTATTATGTCCTTCATTAGTCAGTCATGTGACCCGCCCAGGACGCTATCAGGGGTGGCTGCACCTGAGTCCGTGGCTCTGGGGGACGGTGACTCTTTTCTTGTATATATTATTAAAATATATATATATGTAGAAAAAAAAATTAAAAAATAATATAAAATAAAATAAAAATAAAAATAAAACATAACATAACATAACATAACATTTATATGCATTTTTATATGTATTTTAGATGGTTTTAATATATACAAGAAAAGAGAGAAAAGAGGAGTATGATATATGCCATATGTACATACATTTAAATTGTGGCAAACAATATCTTATGCAGTCCATTCCAGTTTTTCACATGCTCCTGTCATGTTTTTAGATGTTCCCTCATGTTTTTCCAATTTCCCCTCCCCCTGTTGTTAATTGGTGTATGTTCACTATATAAAGAGAAATGTCATATGGGTCCTTAATTCCACTTGAGGAAGACGCTTGGAGAGCGTAGAAACGCGTTGTGGCCTAAAGGACCCTGCCTTTTTATTGTACAAATAAAGCCGAGAGGTAACTATTCATAATAGCCTTGGTGCCGGTTGATTCCCCAGCGCTCACACAAATACCTATTACTCTTTTTGAAATACATTCGTTCCTCCGCTATGCGGAGTGAGGTATGGAGCAGCTCCGGGCAATAGGACCTTGGATGACGTCCTGAACACGCCCACAGACCCACCACGTGACGACTCACATGTGAGGTGCTGGGATTAAGGACGCAGCAAAATCTTCATTATCCACAGCCGCTTATTAGCCGAGGACACAGGGAGATAAACATCAATGCACTAATTCTTGTTGTGCAGACAGCACAACAAGCACAGGTGAGGTTCCCATTCAAATAACCTGCCCCCGATGACAATTACAGAGTGGCGCAACAATATTACCTTCTTTGTCATTTAAAAAAAACACAACACAGAGAAAAATGTTTTTATTAGAAATAAAAAAAAAGCCATTAGGGACTCCATCTTTAATTAAAAAAATCCTCTTCCGTCCGACGTAGTCCAAAACGCGATGTCCACTCTGCTACATCCCTGTGCATAGATATACATGTCTGTACACAGGGATAGCAGGCTTGAGAACAATCTCAGCTCCACTACATCTCTGTGCACAGACATAGATGTCTGTACACAGGGAGAGCAGGCGGGCTCTAGGACCCTGGAGCTGCCGCAGCCCGCAGGACCTGGAGCCCAGCACAGAGCAGACAGCTGGAAGAGAGGTAAGGAGCATTTCTCCCCCTCCCTTCCTTCGCTCCTCGCTCGCTCCCCCCAGCCCAGTCCTAACTTAGGACGGGGGAAGGGGGGCACCGGACTCGTTACTGTGCGAGTAATCCCTGCGATTACTCGCACAGTAACGAGTCGGGCGAATCCCTTACTACTTGGCGAGTACCGAGTAGTAACGAATAGATTCGCCCATCCCTAGTTAGCACCCAAATAATCAGCCCACCCCTGCTCTGGAAAAATACATCAGCAATTTATATTTGCATTACAAGAGAAATAATTAACAAATAATAAAAACAAAAGTCAATATTCTTTATTGATACATTTACTAAATGTAATCTTGTGCATTTTATTTGAATAACCATTGTTATACCAAATGGTTTTACAGGTATTTCTCATAGTAAACAACATACAGTTATCCCAAAGGCATCAAAAGCTTTATACTCTTCACAGTTTACGCTCCAAACACATGCCTATTGATTTATTTTTGTGAGATCAAACCACTAAAAGTAATTTCAGTTACTTGGAATAAAATGTAACATATTCCTTAGCTTTCTGATTCTTCAGATTTGACTGTCTATTAAATCAGGGTTTTACTATGCATAATTCATGGTTTCTCTCTTCTATGGAAGGCAAGCAGAGACTTGAGTAATAAGGAAGATACAAAAAGAAAGTCGGCTGCTCTGGGCCCATTCATATGCAGGGGCCCATTAGCATTCTTCTTACTCCTTTGTGAGCTTGTAGAAGGTGCTTTGGCGCTGCCATCCCCACCCTGGAAAAGCCTAATTGGTTAATTACATGTAATGGTATGCTGTACTATGGTTCTGTAAGAGGCCATCTAGCAGCTGATGTATAAATGACTGCTTCTCTGATGTCTTCGAGGCTAGTTAGGGTTAATTGTGGCAGGCTGGTTTGTACACCCTTTAAGGGTAGAGACACAATAACAAAATGGGCCTGCAAGATGGGGGAATAAAGAGAATAGACGAAAAGAAAAATTAGACGCTGTGCTGCGGGAGGCGTGGTCAGTACAAGTCCCTAATAATCTGACCTTCTGGGTCACATTCTGGTCCTAGATACATAGTTTGTTCAGGAAAAAGATGAACCGAGCTACATCAGCCAGATGACCACGACCCTTTGGGGTTGAATCTGTAGAAACGTCCCAAGTAGCGTCTGTCTTGCTCTGGTGTAAATCAAAGACTCCCCTCGGTAGTCAAAGGCTCCTTTGCTCTGGTGAGCGGGCCTTGGACAGATAGCGGAGGAGTGTTGTTTTCTCATTGGCCATTCCAATAATACTTGTGCTAAATCTTTGTGGAAAACTGTAATTATATGCACTTGGACTTAAAAAAGTTAACTTACTAGGTGCAAAAGACTTAGATTGCTAATACCTACTGTGATGAATATTGGTACGAAATATTCCCCATATTCCATCCAGGAAGCAATTTGAAGACACATCTCACTCACAAGGAGAGAAGCCCCCCACCCTTGCACTGGCAAATGGTAGAGTAATTAGTATGTAGATGAAAGCTGACTGTCCACACAGCAGGACCCATCCTTAACTTTGATGTGGTAATTAGGTAGAGGTATGGGGCTTCCTCAGAACTGGAGTCATGTCAAAAGGTAACACGTCCAATATCCTGTAAGGCCAGTGGCAGAGGGAATCCAGGCAGACTGGAAGGCACCGTGACTATAACATTAATATTTCATGAGCCGTGCTGCCTATGAACATGGCAAGCGTAGATCCATGATCGTGACATTTAGGCGGTGACAAGCATGGTATTCACATGGATGTAGGATAACTGTAAGCCATCTAAACAGGATATTGGCTGGTAGGAGGTACTCAGAGTTGGCATGTTTCCCATCCAGACGAAGATAAAATCATAACTAAAAATATGAAAGTATTATCTTCTGTCTGCGATGCCCATGGACCCGGCTAGGGAACATTGTAGAATTCGGGTGTGCATATCTCCCCTCAGAGGGGTGGGAGTTGTGAGACATCCCAGAGGTGTGAGATGGGTGGAGACAGGGGCAGCCCATGATGTATAAAACTCATCTGCCCCATCTCCACCTTGTATTTCTTCTGAATGGGCATTTTTCCATCAAGGCCAGAGATTACCCAGGAACAGATTGGTGCCACGCCGCCCTTGTGGAGCCATCAGCACTAAGGTAACTGCTCACATGTGTATGTAATTCTGTGTATTCCATTCCTCCTTTTATTGGCATACCTGACTGTAATATTTGTAACATCTGAATAATAACTGTAAATATTAATATCTAGTGTACCATTAGGGTGATTAAATATATAAATTTAATCTAGAGTTGCTCTTTTTATCTTGATCACGATTCCCCACGTCCGTGTGCTCATTTAACGCTACCTGGGTTGGTTTCTGACCCAATATAAGCCCGACCACGGACCGGACTTATATTAAACCAGAAGCTGGTGGCAACATTTGTGCTTGGGGTTATTCAGGGCCTCTGGCAGTGACGGGGTGGAGGAGATTATATGTGCTTCTAGCTGCGGGCTAGAAGGCATATACCACACTCACTGAGAGGTGCCTTAATAAACCAGCACAGGCAAGGCAGCTGCGGCCCTTCTTTATCCTCAGGCAGTTCTCTGACTGACCTGGGTCTAACAGGAGGCGCTGTGGAGCTGCCAGGTTCAGGTCACGATTCACCACACCTACGCAATAGAGAGACAACATAAACAAATGTTTTATGCTACTCTGCATCTAATATTACATTATGTGTCCAGTTCAACATGAAACAATTGGTGAAAGGTCCACTTAAAGAGAATACTAAAGAGCTAAATAAAATTGAGTTTTTATTTTTTTTATTTCTCTTGCTTTTTTTTTTTATTATCTTGAATATCGTGTGGGCATCATGGGATTGCACCAACTCCCCCTGTCTCTCCCCTCCCCATGTTTTTCCTTTTATCTTTTTTCAATTCTTGTAGGGTTCTTGGTTGGTATGTCCCCTTATTCTATTCTTCTCTTATTTCTCGCTTTCTCTCTTCCTTCTCCCCCTTCCATAACTGTTTTTAGATTTTTTTTTAGCCCTTCAGGTGTCCAGGCAGAAGTTGGTGGCAGAAGCCTGATTGGTGGCCATCTTTCTGCAGAAAGGAGAGGTGCCTTATTTGCCCTGCATTCCTAGCAGAGGAGTCAGAGCAGCCACTGAATCTGAAGAAGCAGCTGCCCGCCGACCTTTCCTTATTTTATACTGTTGTCGTGGTATTTATTAGTTGGGTACTCATCCAACCATGCTGCGTGGAGATTGGCTGGCTTTTAGTGTTTATGAAGTTAATGAATATTTGTATATATTTATTGGTTTTACATATTTAGTGTTTTAAGTAACCATTAATAAATATTGCAGCCTTTATCAGCATATATCATGTGTCGTTTGTTATTCTATTATGTAAGATAGGCGAATGTTTTGAGGGTGTTTAGTGTCTGTGGTCCCATCTTCCCTGGGCACATTTATTTTTATTTCCTTTATGACTTGCCCTATCTTAAGAAGACTGCATCATACAGGGGAAAATAGCAAATGTCCCCAAAAGAGGTCAGAACCATCCTTTTGACTTTGATCTAGAAAAGCTACATTCACATATGTGTGTAAAACATCCTAGTGCGGTTTATTTTTTCTCACACGATGACTCATAGAGTTTCATTGAGTCACATACACAACTGTTTTAAAAAAGGATCTGTGTCCCTGGTCAGTGAGACTCCCAGCATAACCTACTCTGATGAAATTTTGCAGATGACGCTCGATTATTATAGTCTGCAGGGTTCTGTGAGACACAGATAAATCTAGGAAGACATAGTTTGAGAGTCAAAGTTCCATCCCCGTTTCATCTGATTTAAATTAATACATTGTTAAGAGTCAATATATAAAAAAGTATAATAAAAAAAAGGGATCAAAAAGTGGTTTAAATCAGAAACTGATACTACGGAAAACAATGCCTTGTTACTCAAAGTACGGTAATAATCCTTCATACAGCTGAAATAACAAAAAAAAAACTTAGGGCTCTCGCAATATGGAAACACAGGTAACGATTTTTTTCAACGAGTTCATTTATTAGACAAAAGTAGAAAAACATAAATATTATATACATTTGGTATCACCATAACCATACTGATCCACAGAACAAAGACATTCTTGTACAAAGAAAAGAGAACTCTCCAGTGAACAAAGAAGACCCAGGTGTATGCAAAACTTGAATTCAATAAGTCGACAAAAAGTCTGACTCTAATGGTGGGTTTACACGTCACGATATCGGCGTCCAACTCCGACCCAACTCCGACCAAAAGTCACGTGGTTCGGGAGTTGGACCCGATATCGTTCGCGCGTTGTACGGTTTGAACGTACAATGCGATGCTGGAACGATGCCAAAACGATATCGGGGTTGAATGAGCGTGCTATTCAACCGCCCGATATCGGATGGCCGTTGTAGCCACATCGTCCCATGTGACAGCCCAACTACGATGTATACGGCCACGTCACCCATTCACTACCATGTTAACTGGTCGTTCCTGGGTTGGGGGGCGTACACATCGTCGGGACGTTGTATCCTGATATCGGGCTGTCTAAAACGGCGATGCGATGGCGGGAAAAGCGCGCTCAAAAAGCGCGCTCCCGCGTCGTTGGCTCCGATATCGGGACGTGTAAACCCACCATAACACCCAGCGCCAGGACAGCAGGGAGGGAGAGTGCCACTATGGATGCAGATTAGCAGAGCAGTATAAGGCTACGTTCACACATTGCGTATTTTTGAGCGTTTCTTGCGGGCACTTTTCAAAAATGCGCCTTGCCTTGTGTCTGCCGGCAAAGTGAATGTGAAATTCACTTTGCTGTACAGATACTGCGTATTTTTACGCAGTGCTTTTATGGGTAAAAGCGCCGGCGTAAAAAGAATTGACATGTCAATTCTTTACGCAGCAACACCGGTGCTTTATCCCATATGGTACCTTCACACGCCGCTACTGGATGGTGGCAACAACCGGGTACATGAGAGAAATGTATCTTGCACCGCCAATTGAACCCGAGGTAGCGGCGTGTGAAGACGGTTGTAGCCACCCGCCAGTGGCGGCACCTGTTTCAGAGCACTGCCCTAAAACAGGTCGTTACCCAGCCGATGGTAGCGACCTGTATCGGCGTGTAAAGAAGGAACGGAAGGGTTGTTTCGACACCAGGCTATGTACCTGGTATGTAGCTGGGGCGTGACACAGGCTCTGGGTTACCGCGCCCCATCAGCGATCATTGGAGGAAGCTCCTGCGTTACGATTGGTAGTCGATGCATAGGGAGGCATATTTAAGGAGCTGACCAGTCACACTACACAATTGCTCGAGCATCATGTATTAATCAGCCTCCTGCGCTGCCTGGCCAATCATGATGTTATTGCTTTGTCCTATCAGCGTACGGTATTCTCATAATCCACAATTGTGGCACGCCTATGTGTTGTCCCTGCTGCACCAGGTCCGTCCATATTAGCTTGTTGTAGCGGTGTGTAAATGAGGTAAGGTGCTCTGCAGAAGGTAACTTGAGACACCCGGCGGTGTATCCAGAGATAGATGTAACCTACCGTAGCGCACCTTGTAGCGGCGTGTAAAGGTGGTGCGAGTACCGTTTGCAACCGTTTGTGCGTGCTCGTGCACGTGAAGTAGCCGGTTATTGCCACCATCCAGTAGCGGCGTGTAAAGGTACCAATAGGGTCCGGTGCTGCTGGATCTGATGTCACAGAGGGGGAGGAAGAATCCTGGTTCCTCCACCCCTCTGTGACATGTGTGACCGCCCCCATTTGATTTCGCAGTGTATTAATATACACTGCAAAATCAAAATGAAAGAAAGCCAGAGGTATTAAAAATAATAAAGAATTAATTCTTACCTCTCAGCCGGCTTGTTCATGCTATCCGGAGCTGAACCAGGGCCATGTACCGATGTGACAAGACCTGGCATGATGTCATAGGGCGCTGATTGGCCGTCCATGGTCATGTGATATGTGATGCACATATCACATGACCGCAAGCAGCCAATCACAGCGCCCGATGTCATTATGGCATCATGCAACGTCCTGGCAAGTTGATGCCTGGCTCCAGGTTCCGGTACACCCAACGGAGGGTAAGTATAAAAATCTTTATTATTTTTAATACATTTGGCTTACTTTTACATTTGATTTCGCAGTGTATAATGCACTGCAAAATCAAATGGGGCTGTGACAGATGTCACAGAGGGGAGGAGTGTGAATGCACCACGTTTTTTTACGGTGCTTTTTTGCGTGGGTGCAAAACGCTGAAAAAAGCACACGTGCAAAAAAAAGTGGAAAAAAACGATATGTGTGAACATAGCCTTACTGTGTTACGGTAGGGGGACGAGGAGCCTTTCATCTATTGTCAGTGTTGGCCCTGCAAGGGTGCCCACCAGAGAATTCACTGATTCTCTGGTTGGCCAGTCTGAACCTGATTGGTACGGTTGTGAAGCCATGACGCCGAAGCACAAATCACTATTGATTATGGCTAAAATAAACCATAGTGGTGGAGTCTAAAGAATCTTATAATCCTTAACGTGAAACATCCTTTTACAGTGGTATTCTTTATGGGCACAGAACTCTCAGGTCTTTGCGCCCTCAGTGTAGTATCCAAAAGCAACCACAGACAGCTTGCAGGTAGTGTATTTGAAGAAAAGTACACAAATTTATATAAAGTTATGATAAGGGTAGGTCAAGGCCTTCAATCACAAAGAGAAGGTGCTGCAAATTTTATTTTTGTGTTAACAATTATTGATTATGTAATCAATAATTTGCAATACAATATTAAATTCACAGTTTAAAAGTTTATTTTTTATTTTTTTTTTATTCAACCACTGGGGGCTACAATTTGCTTTTGCTTGTGTGTAAAGATACTTACATACCAGCAAATACGGCAACGGCTTTAAATAGAAGCCTGTGGTCAGTGTCTGGCACCATCTCCTACATTGTAGCTGCCACCTGTAGTTATCTGGCATGCCTCCTGGGCTGTCCAGGTTACAACTGTGGAAGCCTGTACCAAATGCTGTAGGCTCCACTTTCCACTTGTAACTGCTCATTGCTCAGCGCGAGCCAAGTGGCGACAAGATCTGCTGGGACACCAGGGTGATTGGAGGGAGTGGGGAGTGCAGAGGTCCTTGATGAGGTGAGAACTGGCACCAGGGAACAGTGATCGCAACCTGACATCACCAGTGCAATACCAGGCTGCAGATCACCACTGCATAGCACAACAAATAAGTCATCATGCTGCTGTGCTCTGAACGCACTGACACAGCTCTGCTAGATTACAGTATACTGATAAAGCAGAATACAACAGAGCCATGTACTGTATGAAGCATTAGAGGGCACATTATACTATGGAGAACTATGTGGGACTCGTTATACTATGGAGCATTATATGGGGCTCATTATACTGTATGGTGCTCTATATAGGGCCACATTTTAGTGTATGGAAGCACCAGCAATACAGAAATATATCCATATAACCCCAATTAGTACAGAAGCACAGCATCAAAACCCTCATCAGTACACAAATACACACAAGAACCATCAGTACATGGTGTATCAATTGTAATTGACCAGGCTATATATATATTTTTGTCCCATGAACCTACAACTTCTAGTATGTAGAAGATACTGGGAGTTGTTGTTACAAGTCATCATCAGATGAGACAGGAACCACAGTACTGATGAGAATTAGTCAGTCTCATTTACATCCTGGTTCCTTATAGATGACTTTGTTTCTGATCAGAGTCGTTCTTTTTATTTCCTTCATTTTGTCCAGATGCCAAGATAACTTTTAACGGCCCAGCTCAACTCTGCAAACATCCATCTTCTCCAATTTTCTGCAGCACATCCCGACATGGTGGCCTTAAAAATTAGAGTGTCATTATAATGTCCCAGAATAAAAATATCTGCCCTACACTGCACTCCTGAATAAATAATAGGTTCTTGCTGTGTTCCTAGTGGAAAGTATGACACACACTGTCCCTCTTCTGGTACATGCCCTCCATACAACCCCCTCTTCAAACTATCCTCAACACTGTGTGCCCCTATAATGTCCTGTCTTTATACCATACCCTCTCAGCACACTGTCCCTCGTCGCCATACCCTCCCATTCTTGCTGTGGCCTCACACTGCCCCCCCAAGCAGCTCCCTCTCCATACCGCCCCCACACACACTATCCAGTTCTGTCTGCATCCATCTCACCCCCACACTACCTAGACTCATGTGCTACCTCACATTTTCTCATCCAATACTGTACCATACTCATCACCCCCTTGCTCCCCATACTATGTCCACACCCATCCCCCACACCCATCCCCCTCAATCCTCACACTGTGTCTGCACCCACGCTGTCCTTTTGCTCCCAATACTGTGTAATCAAATTGAACAAAAAACAAAGCGGATCCACAACAGGTTCTTCTTAGTTGCATGTTATTATGCCAGACAGTAAGTTTTTAGTGGTGTCGCTAATGTGCTTCATTTAGCAGCGGTGCTCAAACCTCAGTGCAGCAGAAACAATATATTAAAGTCCAAAGAAATAAATGAGGGGGCACTTACCACTTGGTAAAATGTTTCTTTATTTCTCTAACATAAGATCACAGAACAGACAGGCAGGTGTACAGGGAGAAGAGGGCTACATCTGGACGACGGTTGTTTTGCGCCCCACAGTGCTTCAACGGGTCCTGACCTGTTAGCAGCACATGTCAACTCATCAGCCAACATGTGCAGGGAATGATGTGAGCTCAGCGTGAGGTTGCATCAAAAGGAAGGACACGACCGAAAATGTACCTATTCGTCCTTGTTCATGAAGGCGTTAAAGTGAATAGTGATCCAATGTGTTCTTCATCCACATTTTTCTTATATCTAAATGGGTTGTACCAGGCTATAGGTGTGGCGCCCCGCAACGAGTGCGTCACAAGAGGGTATTGCAGCCATAAATGCAGCCGCAATATTCTCTGACTCAGCAATGATCTGGTTAACTTAGAAATCCAACCCTGCATGCATCACCTAGGACAGAGGGCCAATCCTAGGTCCTGGTGGGTGGAGTGTTAGGGAAGTGCAGTAGAACACACACAATAGTCTAGAACAGAACAGTAAGAGTCTGGAATCTAGAGCAGAGCCTAGACCACAGAACTTGGAGAGGAGCGGGGGCTCCGCACTCCGTGCGGGCCCCTGGGCCGTCACCGGTCGGGTGTCAGCACCTGAGGCCTTAACTACCGGGATTGGGCATCATTCACACGGGTTCCCAAAAGACTCCCGTGCCCACAACTCACAGCCGGTTCACTGGTACCGAAGCTGGCAGCAGTTCACCTCTGCTACGCGAACCAGAAGCGTGGAGGAGCAGCTTCACAGGAGCACCCCACCACCAGCCAACTTCCAGTCGTCTAACCAGCGGTGTACCCACTGAGGGATCCAAGGCTCCCCAAAACATCCAGAATGTACATCATGGATAGGGCATTGAAGCAGCCTCCCCGTACCCGACCTGGTACTCCTGGGCGACACTGGCAACCAATTAGTTAGAATGGAGGAACAATGCAGATTTCTAAGGGACACCATCACTGCTGAGTCCACCTGGTCTACTACCCAACCACTGTATGCCATGTACTGCCTGCTGGTTACAGTAAAGACCCGTTGCAGAGACTTTCTGTGTCCGTGCTTCCTTATGAACTGTCTGTCCGCACTACAAGGTAACCGCAGCTGCCGCACAACATCTTGAGCAGCTCCATCCTCCGGGGATCACCGCTCAGCCTGTGGGGAGCGTAACATCTTGCTGCTGTCCATCCCCCGGAGGTTCCGCAGCGTCGGTAGTCCTTACCGAAACTACTCATAGGTGGCGTCACGAATAAATTAAAAACCCCTTTAATCTGTTCCACCAAGACGTCTTCAACCCTTTTGATCTGCACTACACCGGGCCCCACTACCGGCAGGCGCGGTCCACCCGTGACAAGGAGGAAGGAAGCATCGCCTGTCTAAACCGGAGTCCCGGCCGCGGTGAGTCATAGGCAACACACTGATTTCCCTGGGAATCTGCTTCAGGAGCTTATTTTTAATAGAAGGAGGTATCACTGACTCACCCAGGGCAGGGTACTCAGCTCTCAGGCTCGGTCTGGGATGTCTCGGGTGGCTGCCCGAGGCTGTGGCCCTGGTAGTCAATGGTTAAAGTAAAGAAAATTAAAGTATATAAGTTTGTGACGCCACCTGCAGTACCTGGTGATGCTCACCAGCGCTGCTACAGTCCTCAGGTGGTCGATGGTATGGCGGCAATGGTGTTATAGTCCTCCGCAGGCAGGACTGGACCACCAGGGCAGCAATTCTGTAAGGAAACAGTTCATGCAAGAAAGGATGCAGCGGAGTCGACAAAGTCACTTCACCGGGTACTTTACTGGAACGTTTGCAAAGTCATCACAGTTCACAGTTCAGTAAGATGTCACAGCGACAAATGCTACGGGTGCTGCAAGCGGATGTTATGGTTGGTAGATGGATCCCTCACTGTGTGCCGTTCTGGTTCCTTTCTTTCCCTTGCCTCCCAGTGGCTGTGAAGTCTGACCTCATGAAGACTAATCTGACCTCCTGCTGTTCCTTGTTCTCCTCTCCTTTGTACCCCTCGGGTGAACCTTCCTAGCGACCACCGCGGAAGCCTACCGCAGGTCTGATTCCCCCATTTCTGGGCTTTTCTTGGGAGTCGGGGCTGTATCTGGAGACCTCCCCGGTCATCGGGTTTCTGTGAGCCTTGCAGGTTCTCACAGGTGCGGGCCCCGGTACCCAGTTTCCTTCCTGGGGCAAACTCTTTAGTTACTGCGCTACCCACATGGAGTGAACTCCCGTTCGAGCTTCTTTCTCCCTTGTCTCCTTTCTGGGATCTCTTCTGCTTGTCCTGGGTCCCTCAGCTGAGGAGACCCTCATTGCTCCCTCCAGGCCGGCTCTCACTGGTCTACTCTCCACTCCTAGACCTACACCACTCTCCTAACCACCTTCTAGTTCCCCCTGGAGGTCACTATATACCCTCCCGGGGTCCCTCCCACCTGCTGACTAGTGTGGGGTGTGAGTTCTATGGTTCCATCTACTGGCCATAGTTCCACTTGCAGTGGGGTGACTACACTGCTTTTGTGTGTGTAGTACCCTTTCTGTGGCACCTACATAGTGGGGCGCCACATTACCAGTGTGATAGGTGATGGCCGCTTTCTGCTCTTTTGATCTCACTGCAAATCTGTATGTTATTATCACTGAAGCATCCATATGTTCCTCCCAGCTTCAACATCTGTCTCACAAGCAGACAGGGTTGCAATAGAGCAACAGTTCAGACTGCATGCTCCTCCAGGGGCTTAAGGGGAGGACCTCATGACTTGGAAGGTATGCTGACCCTGTTTGGTCATTAAGGGGTCAAGTAACTGGCAGTACTTTTGCAGGAAGATCTTGGGAGAGGAGAATAGGTAGTACAGGATCTAAGACTTTTTGATTGGTGGATGGTAAGGACTGATGTAGGGGATATATATTATTATGTTCATTGGGGGGTTAGCTATTCTGCAGCCAGACCTGTTACTGACAACATACATTTCCTATGACCCACGTGCCCATAATGACGGCCTAGGAATCTTGATCCTAATGACAGATTCACTTTAAATTTTGTAACACCTATAGCATCCTAGCAACAATATAAACCACTATTAACCAAAGTTTACATTCGCTCTAGCAATGCACATGTAAACACATGCATGCATTTTCTTTTAGCTGCTTCTCTCAGTTAATTAGAAAGAAAGGGTTGTGTTATTAGCAAACAAAATCGATAGAGAATGGATTAAGAGTCTTTAAAGTAATCATTGGCTGCTTAAAAGCGGAGCAGCAGAGGTGGCATTTACTGCAATCTAATACACATTAGAGAACAATCAATGTTGGCTTCTGTTGGGAGGTCTTGTAGAAATTCCTATAATTAGACTTTACAGCAGTGGTGTTGAATCTAAACAAGTAGATAAATTAAAAATAATCTAGCTTCTTAATAGAACTAGAAGAACAGAAAGCTCAAACTGCAGCCAAAGTGTATTTTATGGAGCTCCACATGTGTCAGAAACAATAGAGCTCTTTAATTCGTAATAATGTGGATACAGTTAAAACTGATGCAGAACCAAGCAGCCCACTGCTAGGCCGGCCTGATTGTTATCTGCTAGAATCACCAAAAGAACAGTCCAGGATAATATAAAGAGATGTCTCCGGACAAATATTGCATTAGTAATGCAGCCTTCATTTTCATAAACCTCTATACATACCGTACATAAACACAAACACCATGTAAAGTGTCATGTGTAAAGACATGAAAAAGATCCATGAGGGTTAATACATTGCTTTATATGCTGTATGTGTCCAAGCAACTAAAGAAGATACTTGTCATACTGTTGTACTGTGTTCCTTTCCAGCAGTACCGAAGTCAGTATGGATGTCGTGGCGTTATTACCTTGGAAGGTATTGCTTTCAAGACAAAAGCAGGACTCATCTATAAAGAGGATAGACCTCCATTGCTGCATTCCAATCTACTGTCTTCATCTGGCCACCACGTGGGCAATGCCATGTATAGGCCTTCATGAGGGAATGCCTCCCTAGTGAGGTATATGCTCCCAGACTCTTTTGTGATGTCTATGGCTCAAGCAAACCTGGAAAAGCAGTTGAGAAGCAACTGGAAAATATATCATTGGAAAAAGATTTTGTTGCATGTATACATTACAAGACATAATATAAACTAATAACAACCCAAAACATCCGCTATTACCTACAAGGGTCCATAACATCATATTTTGGCAAAATGTATAGACTAGAGTTCAAATAAAATCTATGTATAATCTAAGTTTATTGAAAACAAACCAGTATATAACATTGCAAGTATTATACCTCTGAAGGTACCTTTACACGCCGCTACAACAAGGTGGAAACAACCGGGTGCTTCACGTGCACGAGCATGCGCCAACGGATACAAACGGTACCCGATACCGCCTTTACACGCCGCTACAAGGTGCTTTACAGAAGGTTGAATCTATCTCTGGATGCACCGCCGGGTGCCTAAAGTTACCTTCTGTAGAGCACCGTCCCTCATTTACACGCCTCGACAGAAGGTAATATGGGAGGACCTGGTGCAGCAGGGACAAAACATAGGCGTGCCAGAATTGTGGATTACGAGACGTTCGTACGCTGATAGGACAAAGCAATAGCATCATGATTGGCCAGCCAGCGCACGAGGCTGACTAATACATGACGCTTGAGCAATTGTGTAGTGTGACTGGTCAGCTCCTTAAATATGCCGCCCTATGCAGCGACAACCAATCGCAACGCAGGGGCTTCCACCAATGATCGCTGAAGGGGGGTGGTTTCCCGGAGGCTGTGTCACGCCCGGGGAGTTATCTAGGTGACGAATAAACCTTACCCTACCGTATTTACACGCCGTTACCATCGGGTTGAAATCAACCTGTTTTAGAGCACTGCTCTGAAACAGGTGCCGCAAGTGACGGGTGGCAACAACCGCCTTTACACGCCGCTACCTCGGGTTGATTTGACGGTGCAAGATACATTTGTCTCATAAACCCGGTTGTTTCCACCCGGCTGTAGCGGCGTATAAAGGTACCATGAGAAATACAATTGTATGTAAGGTATTTTGAGTACCGTATATACTCGCGTATAAGCCGAGTTTTTCAGCCCAAAATTTGGGCTGAAAAGTCCCCCCTTGGCTTATACGCGAGTATATAAAAAAAAAAAAAAAAAAAAAAATACCGCAGCAGCCCCGGAGGTATACAGGCCCCCCATCAAGTTCCAGGGCCCCCCCCACCTTGCGCGCAGCCTGTAAAGGAAAATCATACTTACCAGTGTCCAGTCGCGCCGTCCGCAGCTGCCGACATGACGATCCCGGGCTCCATTCAGCGTCTTCCGCATTTCCTGTAGTCACGGGCAATGACGTCATTGCCCACGCGCACAGGAAGTCGGAAGCCGGAAGACGCTGAATGGAGCCCGGGATCGTCATGTCGGCAGCTGCGGACGGCGCGACTGGACACTGGTAAGTATGATTTTCCTTTACAGGCTGGCGCGCAAGGTGGGGGGGGCCCTGGAACTTGATGGGGGGCCTGTATACCTCCGGGGCTGCGGCTGTATACAGCCCTGGGGCTGCGGCTGTATACAGCCCTGGGGCTGCGGCTGTATACAGCCCTGGGGCTGCGGCTGTATACAGCCCTGGGCCTGCTGCTGCTGTATATACCTCTGGGGCTGCATATGGGGCTGCATATGGGGCTGCATATACCTCTGGGGCTGCATATACCTCTGGGGCTGTATATACCTCTGGGGCTGCATATACCTCTGGGGCTGTATATACCTCTGGGGCTGCATATACCTCTGGGGATGCTGTATACTACCACTGGGGCTGCTGATGTATATACCACTGGGGCTGCTGCTGCTGTATGTACCTCTGGGGCTGCATATGGGGCTGCATATGGGGCTGCATATACCTCTGGGGCTGTATATACCTCTGGGGCTGCATATACCTCTGGGGCTGCTGTATACTACCACTGGGGCTGCTGATGTATATACCACTGGGGCTGCTGCTGCTGTATATACCTCTGGGGCTGCATCTGGGGCTGCATATGGGGCTGCATATGGGGCTGTATATGGGGCTGTATATGGGGCTGTATATGGGGCTGCATATACCTCTGGGGCTGCATATACCTTTGGGGCTGCATATACCTATGGGGCTGCATATACCTATGGGGCTGCATATACCTCTGGGGCTGCATATGGGGCTGCATATACCTCTGGGGCTGCATATACCTCTGGGGCTGCTGTATACTACCACTGGGGCTGCTGATGTATATACCACTGGGGCTGCTGCTGCTGTATATACCTCTGGGGCTGCATCTGGGGCTGCATATGGGGCTGCATATACCTCTGGGGCTGCATATACCTCTGGGGCTGCATATACCTATGGGGCTGCATATACCTCTGGGGCTGCATATACCTCTGGGGCTGTATATACCTCTGGGGCTGTATATACCTCTGGGGCTGCTGTATACTACCACTGGGGCTGCTGCTGTATACTACCACTGGGGAGGCTGCTGTATACCTCACTGCTGGGGGTTGTATACCTGTGCTGGAGTCCACCCTCGGCTTATACGCGAGTCAATAAGTTTTCCCAGTTTTTGGGGGCAAAAGTAGGGGGGTCGGCTTATACACGGGTCGGCTTATACACGAGTATATACGGTAAATCTTGCAACTCCTGAGAAAACAGTCCAATACCTTAAAACATTTGCAAAAATGAAAAATAAAAAATGTCAAATAAAACAAAGCTTTACAATGTTATCCTATTAGGTTATTACGGCATGTAACAATCTTCTCCTATAACAAAGGGGAAGACATAACATGCTTGTATTAATACCATTTCGAAAAAAAAAAGAAAGAAGGAAAAGTTTCCCTGGGCCAGTTTACGTGCCCAAGGCAATCTAGGTTTTGTGGACCAGAATCTGATATAGTGGCCCCAAGCAAGGCCATGAACATTTTTCCAATTGCACAAAGAAAATTCAAGGACAGGAAAAGATAAAGATGAGATAAAAAATAAAGAATGTGTGTGTACAAAGTCAGGAAGAAAACGCAATCTAGGATGGGGGGTGGGGGGAGAAAGAAGAAAGAGAAACAAAAAAAAAAACGGGAGGGGGGGGCATCCTGAGTCACATATCTACCATCTCTCACTGCAATGCCTCCATTTCAAGTATCATCCATCTCAAATTGAATCTAAACCAAAAAGCAAAAAAGCTTCAAAGTCCAAAATAACTCTTTATTACAAAATGGCATCATATAAAATCAAATGTTCTCATTTTGGAACCTTTGATCTTGATTTTATATGATTCTATTTTCTAATAAAGAGTTATTTTGGACTTTGGAGTTTTTTTGGTATATATTACAAGACATGCAGTAATAACCTGACTTAAGGTACCATCACACAGGGCGATGTTGCCTGCAAATTCGCGGAAAAGTCCCAGGTTCAGTGATGTTGCAGCGACAATGCAGGTGTGTTGTGCCGTGTAACAGCACGATGCAGCTGCGATAAATCGCTGGATCGCAGTTGACAGGTTTACCAACATGTTGGTAAATCTGGCGATGTTGATCCAGCGATCTGCTAACATTGCCCCATGTGACACGGCGATAACAATGTTGGAAGCAATGTCGCCTATTCACAACATTGATGTGCCCAACCTAGTGAGCGATAGCTGCTGCAACATCGCGGCTGCGTCGCTTCCAACATCTCTCCGTGTGACACCCAAGGAAGCGATGTCGGAAGCGAGCGCGCACCCGCGGAATCGCTGCCGACTTCGCTTCAAAGTTGTACTAGTGACGGTACCTTAACGGTTATGTGTCTCCTAACTTGACTGTCATTATTTCAGCTATTAGTCTAATTAATGAGCAAATGAGCTCACTCTATACTAATGGCCACTTTACACGTCCCGATATCGGCGTCCAACTCCAATAAAAAGTTACGTGGTTCGTGCGTTGGCCCCGATATTGTTTGTGCGTTGTATGGTGTAAAAGTCCAATTCGATGCACGAACGATGCCAAAACGATATCGGGGAAGAAATGAGCAGGCTCTCCAACTGCCAGATATTGGATGGAAGATGTGGCCGGATCGTGCTGTGTGAAAGCCCAACAACGACTTGGAGTACACCTTCCCCTATTCACTCCCATGTTAAATGGTCGTTCCTGGGTCGGCCGTATAAGAGGGCGTACACATTGCAGTTGCTTTGCCTGCCGATATCGCACTGTGTAACATCTCCTATGCGATCTTGGTATTCTGCCCAGAAAAAGCGCACTCCCGCGTCGTTGTATCCAACATCGGACCGATGTTGGGACGTGTAAAGTGCCCATAAGATTTATAGAACCTGAAACTAAAGCAAATCAATTTATTTCTGTTTCTTTTTTGCAAATGGGTGCCTAAATAATAACCATCCATTATATGTTTATCCTGGCTCATGGTAAGAAAACTTATCAGAGCACAAATCATCTACAGATTATCATAAAAACACAGGTGAGCAATGAGAGTCTTGAAAATGATAGTTATAGTGGAGACTAATTTTTTATGGAGTTTACAGATTTAATGTATTTTACCACTTGAAGAATTGACACTAGAAATCCAGGCATACATTTTACTACAACAAAAAACCTCACTGAAAGCACTCAAAACCTTAGGGGTTTCAAATGTAGATTTCTTATTAACCCCTTCATCACCCAGCGATTTTCCATTTCTGCACTTTCATTTTTTCCTCCCCTTCTTCCAAGACCATGACATTTTTATTTTCCCGTCAATATAGACATATGAGAGCTTGTTTTTGGCACCACAAGTTGTACTTTTCAATGCTCCATTTATTTTACCATATAGTGTACTGGAAGGAAAATAGGAAGAAATATTCCAATGCAGTGAAATCGCAGAAAAAGTGGTTTTCTATGATGCTAAATAAAAATCCCAAAAAACTTTGTTCACTATATGGCAAAACTGACCAGTATGGCAGTATGATTCTCCAGGTCAGTATGATACCAGTATAGATACCAAAATGTATAGTTTTCTTTGAATTTAAGAAGTAAATAAAATTCAGACGTTTGTTAAAAAAAAATGATGCTGTTCCGAGAAACATAACATTTTCATTTTTCGGGAAAGTGATAGCTTACTTTTTTTCCCCGAGCTGACGCTTTTAGTGATACCATTTTGGGGTAAATACAATATTTTGATCATCTCTTAAAGTATTTTATTGCAATATTACGATGGCCAAAAAATCTAATTCTGGTGTTTTTAATTTTATTTTTGGTTACGCTATTTAACAATTTGATTCATCTATTTTATATTTGGATAAATCAGATATTTCTGAACTCAGCGATCCCATATATGTGTATTTTTTTTTGTTTTGTTTTTTCAATAGGTTAAAAGGGGGGTGATTTGAACTTATGTGTTTTAATTTTTTATACATATTTTTACAACTTTTTTTTCACTTTTTTATTGTATTTCCTATTCCCTTTAGGGGACTTGAAATTACAATCATCCGGTTACTTGTGCTGTACAGAGTAGTGCATCAGTACTGACCGGAGCTGGCAGCTGGTTCATTCAGTGACTGGAGGCTATGATGAGGATGCTGTGTTCTTCATTGCAGCCTCCATTCAACAAGACATCGCAGAGGATCATGGAGGGGTATGAGTATGGAGGGGTTAATAGAGATGGAGTTACTCAATTTTTTTGTGTTTTTTTAATAATATTTTTTCCTGTATGTTGTGTCTTCTTTACTCTTTACTTGAAATTCTTAATGGCCGGGTCTTATTACACAGCCTGCCACTGCCACCAGGCCACCAGGGCCGCTGGATGAGCAAGGTAAAGTGCCTGGAAATGGTGCCACGATAAACGCGCTTTTTTCAGAGGCAGCTGTGAGTTGCTATTCTTTAGCGTGAGGAGGTCTTAACATGATGGACCCTCATCAAGCTGATAATACCAACCCTCAGCTGCCTAGTTTTACCTTGGCTGGCAATTAAAAATAGGGCATATCCCTATGCTTTTTTTGCCAGCCAAGGTAAAAATAGGCAGCTGAGGTCCAGCACAGCACTGCTACTTATCCACATGGCTAATTTGCATGTGATGCAAATTAGCCATATGGAGTTGCAAGCAAGACAGTGGTCTCAGGGGTGCCTCACCAGGGTTGGATGTAGCCGGGTGGGGGGGTGCAGCAGCAGTGTCCAAGTACCCAGCATCCATTGAATACTGGGACACTGCATTGATTGCGCTGTCACTTCCGGGTTCCGTGAAGCTCAACTTAGAGCTCAGAGCAGCTGAGCTCTCCTTGACCCGGAAGTGGCAGCGCTGATGCTGCAGACTGCAGAGTGCACTGAGACAGATAGAGGGATGGATTCTCCTGCTCCAGGTAAGTGCAGAAGGGCTGAAGAGAGCAGCATGAATTGAGGGGGTAACATGTGGGTGAAGCAGCATGAATCATAGGGGCCACATGGGGGAAGAAGCAGCATGAATTGGGGGGTGCTGCATGGGGGAAAAGCAGCATGAATTGGGGGGGCCACTTCTGGGAGATGCAGCATGAATCAAAGGGGGCTACATGGAGGGATAAGCAGCATGAATTGGGGAGCCCACATAGAGGGACAAGCAGCATGAATTGGGGGGGCCACATGGGGGAGAAGCAGCATTAAATGGAGGGCCACATGGGGGAGAAGCAGCATCATTCGGGAGGGCACATGGGGGAGAAGCACCATGAAATGGTGGCCACATCAGGGAGAAGCAGTATGAAATGGAGACCACATGGGGGAGAAGCAGTATGATTCGGTGACCACATGGGAGTGAAGCAGTATGAAACTGGGAGGCCACATGGGGGAGAAGCAGTATAAAACAGGGGGCCCACATGGGGGAGAAGCAGTATGGAGAAGGAGGACAGCATATGGGGTAAAACAATATTAAATGGGGGGTGGCTATATATATTACTTGTAGGCTATGCTGGGCTGTACATGTTATTTGGAGGTTGTGCTGGGCTGTGTATGTTAATTGGAGGCTGTGCTTGGCTGTATATATATTACCTGGAGGCTGTACTGGGCTATATATGTTATTTGGAGGCTATGCTGAGCTGTATATATTACCCGGAGGGTGTTCTGGGCTGTATATATTACCCAGAGGGTGGTCTGGGATGTATATATTACCTGGAGGCTGCGCTGGACTGTATATATTTCCTGGAGGCTGTGCTTGGCTATATATGTAATTTGGAAGCTGTGCTGGGCTATATATGTTATTTGGTGGCTGTTCTGGGCTATATATGTTATTTGGAGGCTGTGCTGATCTGTATATAGTATTTGGGGGCTGCAACTGGCCTTCAAATAATGTATACAGCCCAGCAGCAGCCACCAGATAATATATACAGCCCTGCAACAGCCTCTAGATAATATATACAACAATGCACCGCCTTAATATTATATATACAGCCCATTTAGTGTGGGAAAACCCGCAGCAAGAATTGACAGATTTTCCCGCACTAAAATACGCAGCATATCTGCTGCATATTTTAGTGGCACCATTTGGACAGGAATTAGCAAAACCCATAAACTTTGCAGGGAAAACACGCTGCTGCATCGTTGGTGCAGATCTGCTGCGTATATGCAGCAGATAAGCACCAAATAAGTGGCAAAATATGCATCGTAAGAACGGGTCCTAACGGAACCGGTATATGGATAGGGTATAATACTAGTACAGTGTCATCTGGTTTGATTTTCACCTGATCTCGCCGGATATGAAAGGCCGCCCTTACATGTTTCATGTTTACACATTTTAGCACTAAAATGTTTGCTACTAAAGTGCTGCTCATTTTTGTGTCATCTGCTTCATCACAGATTATGTCATCTTTATGTGAATAATAGTGCTGTATGAATTTATTTTTCCCCATCAAACTTATTGATATCTCAGCGGAGTCTGACAGACAGCAATGGAGGTAAGTATGCCCATTAGTGTCCAACATGTGATAAATATATCTCTGTATTGTGCTTTCTGCTTATGTCCTCCATCTTCCCCTACCAATATTATTTTGGTAAATTGACAGCTTTCTGGCAGCTTTTTGGAGAGTTATAGTATGGTACATTCAGGTAAGGCTACATTCAGATGTTTTATTTTTTTATGTTCATATGCTGTGTTTTTAGCTGAAAACAGGAGCTGTTCTCCAGAAGGCAGAAAAAAATGGATCATCCGTTTTTTGCTGTGTTTTTGGGTGGTGCGTTTTTTTTGCTCCCAGTGTATGGGTGTGATGAATACATCGCACACCATACACAGAGCAATGGGACCGTGATTTCCATGCAGTAACATATAAGAAAAGATAGACAGATAGATTGCATAGAAAGATAGATAGACTGACAGACAGACAGATAGATAGACAGATAAATATACAATGTGGTATGACCAGCACAGAGCTTACATGAGGGTGCCAGCAACCAAACCTCTTCCTGCCAAGGTTTCCAATATAAATTACCAATAACGTTGCAGCACTCCAGTCCTTTCTTTGGTGCAAAAAAGGTTTATTTACATCACAGCATGGACAACAGTGACGTTTCAGGTATGCAAACCCTTCATCCAGCTGAGCTGGAAGAAGGGTTTGCATACCCGAAACGTCGCTGTTGCTCATGCTGTGATGTAAATAAACCTTTTTTGCACCAAAGAAAGGGCTGGAGTGCTGCAACGTTATTGGTAAGATAGATAGATAGATAGATAGATAGATAGATCAGAATAGCTAGATTGGGTTTTCCAGACTCCCACTGCTGCTTCCAGAGCCGCCTATTAAGCTTCATGCATATTCACTACACTGACCAGCAAACAGCCAATCTGTCACGTATTGACTGCCTTGCTGTATGGAAGTGCTGCTGCTGTGGTTTAAATGAAGCCTTTATTTTCCTCTGCTTTGCAGTGTGCGGCTCTACAGGTGAGGTTGCTGCAGGTGTGTGTGATGGATATGACTCATGCTTAGGTGGCTGCTCCCTGTCCCTCAGGCCTTAAATGGGTCAGCTGACATCCACCTGCTGTCGCTGATTCAGTTCATTTCTGGACTGTGACCTGTTGTGAGCGGATGCTGATCCAGAGCTGCTGCCTTACTCTCCATTGGAAGATGTTGGGTTCCGTGGTCCGTGGGTGGAGGTAGGGGCTTATACCTAGGGCTTCTCATTAGTTAGGGACTTAGGCTGATTGCTCGGCCCTCCTCACCTTTACAGGTACCTCTGAGATCAGGGCAAGTCAGGGACCCCAGTATCAGGGCCAGAGCAGGCTCCCCTGACTCCCTACACCCAGTTCCCTCCTACTTTTGGGCACCCCAGCCCCCCCCCCCAGCGTGACACAATCACGGACGCTCACACTCTGTGAGAGTCTCTGTGTTTGGCTCTTGCAGTCAGACTGGATTTCCTCAATCTGGACGGTGATTGTGCTTGGTTGCCATACACATTAGTGTATGGCAGCCAACCTACCATCATATGGTGCTACATACAGTTGTGGCCAAAAGTATTGACACCCCTGCAATTCTGTCAGATAATACTCAGTTTCTTCCTGAAAATGATTGCAATCACAAATTCTTTGGTATTATTATCTTCATTTAGTTTGTCTTCAATGAAAAAACACAAAAAGTATTGTCCTAAAGCCAAATTGGATATAATTCCACACCAAACAGAAAAAAGGGGGTGGACAAAAGTATTGGCACTCTTAGAAAAATCATGTGATGCTTTTCTAATTTGTGTAATTAACAGCACCTGTAACTTACCTGTGGCACCTAACAGGTGTTGGCAATAACTAAATCACACTTGCAGCCAGTTGACATGAATTAAAGTTGACTCAACCTCTGTCCTGTGGCCTTGTGTGTACCACATTGAGCATGGAAAAAAGAAAGAAGACCAAAGAACTGTCTGAGGACTTCAGAAACCAAATTGTGAGGAAGCATGAGCAATCTCAAGGCTACAAGTCCATCTCCAAAGACCTGAATGTTCCTGTATCTACCAGGCACAGTGTCGTCAAGAAGTTTAAAGCACTGTGGATAACCTTCCTAGATGTGGACAGAAAAGAAAAATTGACGAGAGATTTCAACGCAAGATTGTGCGGATGGTGGATAAAGAACTCGACTAACATCCAAACAAGTTCAAGCTGCCCTGCAGTCTGAGAGTACAACAGTGTCAACCCGTACTATCCGTCGGCATCTGAATGAAAAGGGACTGTGTGGTAGGATACCCAGGAAGACCCCACTTCTTACCCCGATACATAAAAAAGCCAGGCTGGAGTTTGCCAAAACTTACCTGAGAAAGCCTACAACGTTTTGGAAGAATGTTCTCTGGTCAGATGAGACAAAAGTAGAGCTTTTTGGGTAAGGGCATCAACACAGAGTTTACAGGTGAAAAAAAGAGGCATTCAAAGAAAAGAACACGGTCCCTACAGTCAAACATGTCGGAGGTTCCCTGATGTTTTGGGGTTGCTTTGGTGCCTCTGGCACTGGACTGCTTGACCGTGTGCATGGCATTATGAAGTCTGAAGACTACCAACAAATTTTGCAGCATAATGTAGGGCCCAGTGTGAGAAAGCTGGGTCTCCCTCAGAGGTTATGGGTCTTCCAGCAGGACAATGACCCAAAACACACTTCAAAAAGCACTAGAAAATGGTTTGAGAGAAAGCACTGGAGACTTCTAAGGTGGCCAGCAATGAGTCCAGACCTGAATCCCATAGAACACCTGTGAAGAGATCTAAAAATGGCAGTTTGGAGAAGGCACCTTTCAAATATCAGGGACCTGGAGTAGTTTGCCAAAGAAGAATAGACTAAAATTCCAGCAGAGCATTGTAAGAAACTCATTGATGGTTACCGGAAGCGGTTGATCGCAGTTATTTTGGCTAAAGGTTGTGCAACCAAGTATTAGGCTGAGGGTGCCAATACTTTTGTCTGGCCCATTTTTGGAGTTTTGTGTGAAATGATCAAGGTTTTGCTTTTTGCTTCATTCTCTTTTGTGTTTTTTCATTGAAGACAAATTAAATGAAGATAATAATACCAAAGAATTTGTGATTGCAATAATTTTCAGGAAGAAACTGAGTATTATCTGACAGAATTCCAAGGGTGTCAATACTTTTGGCCACAATTGTAAATAATTAAAAAAACATGTGGGGCTTCACAGTATTTTTCAGTTTAGCCCAGTGAAAATGGACAGCTGCGAGCTGCCATCCTCAGCTGCCTAATTTTACGTTGGCTGGCAAAATATAATGGGTAGGGCTCTGCTCTATGTTTAATCTACAGCCAAGGTGAAACTATGGAGCTCAGATTTGGTATTTTCAGCAGGGTGAGAGCCCATTGTTTTAGGCCCCCCCCACGCTAAAGAATAGCAGCCTGCAGCCACCCCTGAAAATGGCACATTCATATGAAGTACCATTTCCAGGCCCTTTACCAAGCTCTTCCAATGGCCCTGGTGGGGGGTTGGTACGCTGGGTAATTAGAGGTTAATACCAGCTTTGTTTTACCAGCTGGTATTAAGCCCTGAGGTTGTTAATGTCAGGCCAAGTTAGACCTGGCCATTAAGAATCTCAAATAAATGGTTAAAAAAGATGCAACACAAAGAAAAATAAATGCATTAGAATTAAAAACACAGACACACTTGGAGACGCGATCCTCATCTTCTCTGTCTTCTCTCTTCAAGGACAGATGTAGCTCTGCTACATCAGAGACCACAGGTAGGAAGAACGCTTCTGTTCTCCGTAGTCTCTGATCACTGAATGAGTGAGCAGAGACCTGTGGTGTGGTAAGCAGTGATATCACCGAGGACACCGTTGCCATAGTAACCGAGTGAGCGGTTACTATGGCAATGGTGTCCTGGAGGGAACTCAGTTACTCCCTGCTTATCAGCACCAACCCCGCAGCTCATTAATGGAGGTTTGTGACTGCCATATGCCAGGGGTAGGTACAACAGGTAGGTAGTTAACAACTACCTGCCTATTAGTTTTTATGCTCATATTAAAAAAATGAAACAGCTTTATTATTTGGATTTGATATTTGTGTTCTAAATAAATATTACAGTATATATGTTTACTTAAAGGGATCCTGTCACCCCCCAAAATACCTCAAAAGCTATTAAAAGCTGTCCCTAGAGCATATTCACACTTACCCTACACTCCTTTTAGCTCCTAAATGCAGCAAGTGAAAATGAAGATAAATGTTATTACACTACCTCATTAGGGATGATAATTCGTGACTATGGTATTCATAGTCACCCTGGCAGGCTGTCCCTCTTCATGATATCACGCCTCAATAGGCGTGATCTTCAAATCACATTAAAATGCGCGCCTCCACTCTCTCCTATGGCAGCCGGACCGCTGCATTGTGCGGCTGTATGACGCGAAACGCGTCATTTCCGGCGCCGGGTGACGTATGTACACCCGCGCCGCTGTTAGCTTCAAGACCCGCACTGCGCATGCGCATGCGCAGTGCGCGTTTTGAAGCTAACAGAGCGGCACGGGTGTACATACCGTCACCCGGCGCCGGAAATGACGCGATTCGCGTCACCCAGCCCCACTACAGGCCGGCCGACACAGGACACAGCGGGGAGGCGGCACATTTGAATCTGATTTGAAGATCACGCCTATTGAGGCGTGATATCATGAAGAGGGAGAGCCTGCCAGGGTGACTATGAATACCATAGTCACTAATTATCATCACTAATGAGGTACTGTAATAACATTTATCTTCATTTTCACTTGCTGCATTTAGGAGCTAAAAGGAGTGTAGGGTAAGTGTGAATATGCTCTAGGGACAGCTTTTAATAGATTTAGAGGTGTTTTGGGGGTGACAGGATCCCTTTAACTTTGTTGCACTATGAAGTGGAGAGGAGGCCCCAGAAAAATTTCTTGCACAGGGGCCCACTACAGTCAGTGTCCGCCCCTGATGTGTATGACCACTAAGCACAGACACCATCCAGATTGTGAAAATGCAGTCTAATAACAACAACCAATCACAGATGCGCTCACAGAGCATGAGCGTCTGTGATTGGCTGTTGATAGTCAGTGAAGTGAATATGCAGAAAGTGTAGTGGGCGGGACCGTAAGTAAGTGAGAGGGAGCGTGGGAGAGTGGACTACAAAGCAAGCAAAGCAGCAGGGGACAGGTAATATGATCTGTGGGTGTGTCTGTGTTTGGCAGCTTTTGGACAGTTTTGAAGTTGTTTTCTATGCGTTTGATGTTGCCTGCGATTATTTCAATGGTGTTCGGGGTGTTCAGTGAATTGTTTGTCGATCGGCGAACGGAGCCGAATTCTAACACTCAGGTGTTCGATCATCTCTAGTCGTGAAGGAGTTAAATCTCTTGACTACTGTGCAAAAATTCTACATTGGTTTAAGTGTCATTTGCACTTATTTACAGTGAATATCTCTAATAGTGAATCTGTTGGGACAATTTTACTGCTAAAACATGTGGTATAGCTAAAAAGGTACCAGTAAAATAATAAAAATGCCAAGGACATTCTGTATGTCACGAAATAGCCCTCTAGTGCCCCCTTATGGTGAGGACAATTATGGAATTGACTGAAGGTAGGTAAATGAGGCTGCGGTTGTTTTTCTATAATGCTGATTATTGAGGATGTTGTATGTATCACCTGTTCCAGTGCATGGAATATACACTGCTCACACAAATAAAGGGAATGCTAAAATTTCACATCCTAGATCTGAATTAATGCAATGTTCCAGTTGCAAATCTTTATTACGGTAATTACATAGAAAAATGCAATGAGAACAATAAAACATAAAATAATAAATGTAAATCAAAATTAATATCCCACGGAGGTCTGGATCTGGAATGAGACTGAAAATTCAAATGGAATATCACATTACAGGCTGATTGAACTTCAGTGGAATTGCTTCAAGATAAGGAAAAGAGGCTCAGTAGTCTGTGTGGCCTCCACGTGCCTGTATGACCTCCCTAAAATACCTGAGCATGCTTCTGATGAGGTGGTGTATGTTCTCCTGAAGGATCTCCTCCCAGACCTAGTTTAAAGCATCAGTCAACTCCTTGGATAGTCTGGTGCAAAGTGGCATTGGTGGATGGAATGAGACATGATGTCCCAGATGTACTCAATTCAGGTCTGGGAGTGGGCAGGCCAGTCCATGGCATCAATGACTTCATCATGCAAGAACTACTGACACACTTCAGCCACATGAGGCCTAGCAATGTCATGCATCAGAAAGAATCCAGGGCCTACCGCAACTGCATATCATCTCACAATGGGTCTAAGGATCTGATCCTGATACCTAATGGCTGTCTGGATACCTCTGGTTTGCACATGGAGGGCTATGCGGCCCTCCAAAGAAATGCCTCCCAGCACCATTACTGACCCACTGCCAAACCGGTCATGCTGGAGGATGGTTCAAGCAGCAGAACATTTGCCATGACGTCTCCAGACTCAAATCGGTCACATCTGTCACGTGTGAACCTGCTCTAATCCGTGAAGAGCACAGGGTGCCAATGTTGAATCTGCCAATCTTGGTGTTCTCTGGAGTCCATCTGCCGCAGATGTAATCGCACCGGTCATCTCGCCAGACGCTGTCCTTTAAAGGGGCAGTTCCTGGGGGCCGGGGCCAAACCTCAGGACTAGAGCAACAGGGCCCAGCCACCTGGTGCAAGACCTTCATCGGACAGAGGCCGTTTCTGTCCATTGTACTAGATGGCATCCCGGTACCTGCTCTACTGGACACCGGATCGCAGGTGACCCTCGTCCCCTATATCCTTTATAAAAAGTTTTGGGCTGATGCAGAACTGAAACAGCCTGAGATAGACATTATCCTTCATGCAGCAAATGGGGAACCAATTACTGTAATGGGGGTTAGAGAAGTGCCCATAAAGGTGGGGAGGGTAGAATTACAAAATCAAGGGGTCCTTGTAGTAGCAGAAGCCAGTAATGCAAATTATCCTTATGTCATACTGGGTACCAATGTTGTTAGCAATTGCATGGAGGAGGTTTTGTCTTTGCTTCAACAGATTGCTGAAACTGCCAGGCCTGGTCAGAGGAAGATTATCCAACATGAGATCAGAGCCATCTTATACCAACAACAGGTAACAATTACAGGTGGTAAAATTGGTACAGCACGGGTGACAGACCAGATACCTATTGTGATATCCCCCAATGAGTGAAATGATGGTTTGGTGTCGAGCAGCTATAGGTCTGAGAGGACAGGACTTTCAAGCGTTAGTGGAGCCCGTCAGCACAGAGCACAGACCTACACAGGGGGTGGTTAATGTACACAATGGGAGAGTACCAGTTTGCATCTTAAACTGTGGCAGTGAAGAGATTAAATTACCCAGGTATACCACCGTTGCCAAATTATACACAGTCAGTAACAACGAGATCCACACAGCGCAACCTGAACCCCACGAAAAAGGGGCAATACCTGATCATACAACTGAGCCGCTGGAAGACTGGTGCCAGCAGCTCCATGTCGGAACTGACACCACTACTGTGTATGAAAAGCAAGGTGTGTACCGGGTAGCCCAAGAATTTGAACAAGTTTTCAGTAAGCATCCACTTGACTTTGGTAGGATAAAAGGGGTACAACACCACATCCCCATAGGTACACATCCACCAATCAAAGAACGGTATAAGCCAATTCCACCTGCACATTATCAAAAAGCCAAAGAAATGTTACAGGACATGAAAGACGCAGGGGTTATACGAGATAGCTGTAGTCCCTGGGCAGCCCCATTAGTCCTAGTCATAAAAAAGGATGGCAGTATGAGGATGTGGGTAGACTATAGGCAAATAAACCGCATAACACACAAAGATGCTTACCCATTACCACAAATAGAGGAATCTTTAGCTGCGTTGAAGTCTGCCAACTACTTCTCCACCTTAGATCTCACTAGTGGGTATTGGCAGGTGTCCGTAGCCGAAGAAGACCGAGAGAAGACGGCATTCGCAACACCTATGGGCCTATGTGAGTTCAACAGCATGCCCTTCAGACTATGTCATTCACCCAGAACCTTCTAGAGGTTGATGGAGAGTTGCTTGGGGCATAAGAACTTCAAGACGGTACTGCTCTACCTGGATGACGTGATCGTGTATTCCAAGACCTACGAGGAACATGTCGCCCATCTAGGAGAAGTGTTCGAAGCTCTGGTTAAATACGGGATGAAGCTGAAACCATCCAAATGCCACCTGTTAAAGCCAAGAGTGCAGTACCTGGGACACATAGTCAGTGCTGAAGGCGTGGCCCCTGATCCAGACAAGGTAACAGCAATCAAAGAATGGCCAGAACCCAAAACCATCAAAGAAGTATGTCAATTCCTGGGTTTGGTTGGCTACTACTGAAGGAGTATACCAAAAAGGCTGCTCTATTGCAAGACCTGCTAGTAGGCCAACCCATGAAGGGCAAGTCTAAGGATTCTCCGTGGAGATGGGGTAAAGAACAAGAAGAATCATTCCAGATGATGAAAGAAGCCCTGACAGGAGAAGAAATCCTAGCTTACCCGGACTACAGCCTGCCATTCCTGCTGTATACAGACGCCAGCAATGTGGGACTCGGAGCCTTCCTTTCCCAAAAGCAAGACGGTAAGGAGAGGGTATTCGCCTACGCAAGCCAAAAGTTGCGACCCACAGAGAGGAACACAGAAAATTACAGTTCCTTCAAGCTGGAATTCCTGACCTTGGTCTGGGCCATCACCGAGAGGTTTAAACACTGTCTCGCCTCTAGCAATTTCACCGCCTACACGGATAGCAATTTGCTCACCCACCTGGAGACTGCAAAGTTGGGAGCCATGGAGCCGAGATGGATGGCCAGGCTCTCCAACTACCAATTCACCATCAAGTACCGGGCTGGACATCAGAATGGAAACGCAGATGCTTTATCCAGGATGCCCCATTTATCTGAAGAGGGAGTAGATGAAGACGAGCTGGAAGAAGTGGAGTTACCTGCCTTACATCATGTGAGAGAAACCCAATCTCAGCAGACTCGTCAGAACCTCTGTACCGAAGCAGTAAACCTCTTATCTCGCTTCAACTGGGGGAATGCACAGGACAAAGACCCAGCCGTTGGTCTAATCAAACAAATGATAGCTCAGGAGTCAGCAAAGCTGCCCGCAAACCCTTCGGCTGATGCCAAACATCTATGGAACGAACGAGGTAAACTGTTCCAGTATCAAGATGAATTGTGCCGGCGGTACATAAATCCAAGGACCCATGAAATGGCGTGGCAAATAATCGTGCCAAGATCAGATGTCGCCATGGTCCTACATGCCTACCACAACAAAACTAGTCATTTCGGATGGAAGAAGCTCGAAGTGCTGCTCAAAAACAGATTCTTCTGGCCAGGTATGCGGTCATCCATAGAAAAGTGGTGTAGAAAGTGTCAAGCCTGTACCCTGAGAAGAAAAGATGTACAGAGCCAGAAAGCTAAGCTTGAGCCAATTATAACCACGCAGCCTTTGGAATTAGTCACCTTGGACCATGTAAAACTAACTCCAAGTAGATCGGGCTATACATATGCCTTGACAATGGTAGACCATTACTCAAGATTTTTAATGGTAGCCCCTGTAAAAGACTTGACAGCTGCAACTGCTGTAAAAACCTTCCAAAAAGTCTTCTGCAGACTGTTAGGATACCCAGAACATATTCTCACTGATCAAGGACCAGCATTCAAAGCAGAGATCTTTCAAGAATTTTGCCAGATGTATGGGTGCAAAAAGATCAGAACGACCCCGTATCATCCTCAAACTAATGGACTCTGTGAAAAGATGAACAACATTGTCATCGACATGCTGAAAATTCTACCTTTGGAAGAAAGAAATCAATGGCCTGAAAAGTTGCCTGATTTAATCGACATGTACAATCATATTCCAGTCAGTTCCACCAATTGTACACCAGCCTATCTGATGATCTGATGAGAGCTCGTACAGGAAAATTATCTGTGGACTTAGAACTCGGTGTAGTGGATCCTGAAGCAGATCAGACTATCTCAAACTGGAAAATCCATCGACAAGAACACTCTGCAAAAGTCCAACAAAGTGTCGAACATAACCTTGAGAATTCCCGTGCAAAACAAGAAAAAGATTACAACAAGCATGCTCCAGCAGAAATCATACCACCTGGAAGTTTGGTTTAAAGAAAAAAAAGAACCCGCCATAAATTAGATGATAAATGGGAAAGCGAACCCTATGTCCTGTTATACTATGTTCATGACAATAATAAAATCTGTGTCGTTAGTAAAGATGGAGGAAAAATGAGACAAACAGTATCCAGAAATCACCTAAAGAGATGTTCTCCAAATTGGGAAAGTCAAGAGACATACGATCAAACCATTCTAGAGTTCGAACCAATCCCAGAGCCAGTTTCAATCCCAGATCCAGTTCCAGAACAAAAGGAAAGAGTTATCAAAACTGACCTAGAAGAATTTCCCAAAGATTGGCCTCAACTAGATGGAGCAATCATCATTCCAGTAGTAAACTTCTACCAACCCCATGAAGAGATGCCCAGAAATCAGGAAGAAATACCCGTTGCAAGAGAATCTGAGGATGCTGCAATAAGTACACCTGCTAGCCCAGTAGTGAGACTAAGGCAACGCAGAAACTCACCTGCACCACCAACACCATTAGACACCTCACCTGAGACAGTGACACCTGTAGTGCAGAGATCACATAGAAGCACTTGATGTCAGCCCCCGTCTGGGTTTGGAGAATGGGTATAAGGTTGAGCACACCTGAGAACCGTGTAAATAAGGAACTGTACAAATAGAAATGTAAATAGTAGTGTACAGAAGGGTGGAGGAACTGGGCCCAGTCCCAAGCACATTAAGTTAGGAACAGAAAGTGCCTGGGGCAGGGAAGGACCAGGTCTCCTAAGCCGAGACAGCCATAGGGACCCCTGTTTGTCGTTAAAATGTGAATATTTGAAAGGACTTTTCCCCTTTATTACGCGGAGCGTACAGAGACATTACTGTATAGACTCTTAATGAACCTTCCCCCTTTGAACTTTGAACTCTTTAAAATTTCAATGGACTACGGTTAATGGACAACATAGCCACAAACTTTAAAAAAAGAAAAAAAGCCTACGGTGGATGGACTAGCACCTTATGGACTTACCCATTTTTTCTATTTTTCGATATTTTTCTTAGTGTCTTTTTGTAATTTTTCTCTTTTAAGACTATGTAAATATGTTATTATTGTTATTCTCTTGTTACACAAAAAAATTGATCAGTCCCGGAGTACTGATGTTACCTGGAGGGGGGGGTGGCGCCCTGCCCACGCAGGTAACCACATATCTCTCTGCTGCACAGCTGGGTTTCCACAGCAGGTACTTTCTACAAACAACACCTTCCACCCCAGCACAGTAGGGGGAGCTCAACTTGCTGCTCTTAGGCAAGATCTCCATATATATACTGCAGCTGGGGAGGAGCTAGTCAGAGTGTGGCAGATGCTAGAAGAGCTGCAGGAGAGTTCTGGTGCCTGGTGCCGCGTGTAGGCCCAAGCCAGAGATCCATAGTAGCCCTTCCGTGTCCCACCACCCTAAGTGGGACTGAAGGCAAGGAGCCTAGAGAAAGCAACAGAAGCAGGGAACAGGAGGCTCAGTCGTGAGTTAGTTCCAAGAGAGAAACCGGATATTGGGGATCCGCACCCGTGGGAGAACTCCAGGTCCCACAGAAAACCCCTTGGCACCGAGGAAGCTACAGCTACCCGGTCTCCTGAGAGAGTCAAAGTGAGGGAGCCAAGAACAGCAGGGCACTGCAGTGCCAGAGAAAGGTCGTCCCGGAGACCGCACAGGAGGAGAGAGAAGAAAGTACAGACAGGAGAAGACAGTGGAGGCAAGTCAGGATTTAACAGTATTCAGCAAATACACCATGGAGGAGGCCTTATACCCACTTGCTGTGGGAGCCCACTGTGCAGCCCAGCTACTCGTCAGTGCTCTGGACAATTTACCTAAAAGTCATCAGTAAAAAGGTAAAGAGACTTCTGCTGTGTGCTTGCATCCTTTCTTCTCCCTCACCGTGCCCCTCCATAGACTATTCCTATACTCCCAAACCATCTCAGCTCTGCTGCAACCTGTCCATCCTCACCACTCTGCCCCGGATGTCTCAGTCCTGCCTGCGGGGACCTTACCATCACTGCCACAATTCTACCGACCTCCGGAGGACTGTAGCGTCGCTGGTGATCCCTCACCAGATACTGCAGGTGGCGTCAGGACATTGTACAGTCATATGAAAAAGTTTGGGCACCCCTCTTAATCTTACTCTTTTTTTTTTTTTTAAATTGCTTTTTTCCAACAGCTATTTCAGTGTGATATATGTAATATCCAGAAAAAAGAAAATTCAGGGCACTAAGCGGTATCAACAATCATGTTCCGGGATATCATCCCTGGCGGGTTCCCCTCCGGCGGTGCACATCCAAAGCACCAGGACGTTATACAGCGATTTGAAGAAAGAGACAGCACTCACTGGTATGTGCAGGGTGGTCTTTTAATCCAGATTTTCAAGGATAGACAGGGTGCAGGGAGGTGACCTCGGAGGGCCGGTGGACAACGACGCCGTTTCGCAAACGATGTTTGCGAAACGGCGTCGTTGTCCACCGGCCCACCGGGGTCACCTCCCTGCACCCTGTCTATCCTTGAAAATCTGGATTAAAAGACGACCCTGCACATACCGGTGAGTGCTGTCTCTTTCTTCAAATCGCTGATATATGTAATAACTGATGAACACAGTAATATTTCAGGATTGAAATGAGGTTTATTGTACTAACCGAAAATGTGAAATATACATTATTTCAAATATTGACAGGTGCAAAAGTATGGGCACCTCAACAGAAAAGTGACATTAATATTTAGTAGATTCACTTTGCAAAAATAACAGCCTCTAGTCGCTTCCTGTAGCTGTTAATGAGTTCCTGGATCCTGGATGAAGGTATTTTTGACCATTCCTCTCTACAAAACAATTCCAGTTCAGTTAAGTTTGATGGTCACCGAGCATGGACAGCCCGCTTCAAAACATCCCACAGATGTTCAATGATATTCAGGTCTGGGAACTGGGATGGCCATTCCAGAACATTGTAATTGTTACTCTGCATGAATGCCTGAGTAGATTTGGAGCGGTGTTTTGGATCATTGTTTTGCTGAAAGATCCATCCCCGGCGTAACTACAACTTTGACACTGATTCTTGAACATTATTCTCAAGAATCTGCTGATACTGAGTGGAATCCATGCGACCCTCAACTTTAACAAGATTCCCGGTGCCGTCATTGGCCACAAAGCCCCAAAGCATGATGGACCCTCCCCCAAATTAGACAGTGGGTAGCAAGTGTTTTTCTTGTAATGCTGTGTTTTTGTGGCGCCATGCATAACGCCTTGTTGTATGACCAAACAACTCAATCTTTGTTTCATCAGTCCACAGGACCTTCTTCCAAAATGAAACTGGCTTGTCCAAATGTGCTTTTGCATACCTCAGGCGACTCTGTTCGTGGCGTGCATGCAGAAACGGCTTCTTTCGCATCACTCTCCCATACAGCTTCTCCTTGTGCAGTGTGCGCTGTATTGTTGACTGATGCACAGTGACACCATCTGCAGCAAGATGATGCTGCAGGTCTTTGGAGGTGGTCTGTGGATTGTTCTTGACTGTTCTCACCATTCTTCTTCTCTGCCTTTCTGATATTTTTGTTGGCCTGCCACTTCTGGCCTTTACAAGAACTGTCCCTGTGGTCTTCCATTTCCTTACTATGTTCCTCACAGTGGAAACTGACAGGTTAAATTTCTGAGACAACTTTTTGTATCCTTCCCCTGAACAACTATGTTGAACAATCTTTTTTTTTCAGATAATTTGAGAGCTGTTTTGAGGAGCCCATGATGCCACTCCTCAGAGAAGATGCAACTAGGAGAACAACTTGCAAGTGGACACCTGAAATAGCTTTTCTCATGATTGGATACACCAGGCTATGAAGTACAAAGCTCAATGAGGTTACCAAACCAATTTAGTGCTTCACTAAGTCAGTAAAAAGTAGTTAGGAGTATTCAAATCATGAAAATCAGAAGGGTGCCCATACTTTGGCACCTGTCAAATTTTGAAATAATGCATATTTCACATTTTTGGTTAGTGCAATAAACCTCATTTCAAACCTGAAATATTACTGTGTCCATCAGTTATTACATATATCACACTGAAATAGCTGTTGCAAAAAAACAATTTTAAACAAAAAAAAAAAAAGAGTAAGATTAAGAGGGGTGCCCAAACTTTTTCATATGACTGTATATACTTTATTTCAACAAACCCCCGTTATCTTTTATTTGACCACCAGGGCCACGGCCTCGGGCTGCCACCCGTGACATCCCAGACCGAGAGCCCGAGAGCCGAGTACCCGAGCCCTGGGTGTGCGTCAAATGCATTATATAAATACAATTTCTTCGAGGGGGAGTGTGGGCCACTTTTGCGTCCTTTTACATGTTTCACATGGTACAGGTCATATTTAACAATGTATTACATTGTTTTACAGTAATGTCAAGTTCCTACTGAAATACACTTATCTCAACTACTACAAAGGAACAGCATAAGATAATTTAAATTCATCAGGTTACAACACATCCCCTCCTGAACAAATTATCTGGAGCACAAGAATAGCAGTAACATCTCATCACATAAGACCAGGCAGTCCCTATAAAGCCTTCAGTGTAGGAAGCAGTCAAGTTGATTAAATGGCTAATCTTCCACCATGACCTTTCCTGTCAATATTCATTCTTGACATAATGTGTTCTCTACTGTTGCCTCTTTAACCCTGACTCACTGCTAACTACTTTAGCGTGCAGAGAATAAAAATGAGCACAACTATTGGAAGATGTAGGTCATTCTGATGATCAAAAAACATATTTCATCAATATTCTACATTTATATATATATATATATATATATATATATACAGTACATACTTACATTCTGTATGTATATGTATAGTCATGGCTAAAATTTCAGAAAATTAAGTATTTCTAACATATCATTATTACAATTTCACATGTTTATTTCCTTAATCTACAAGTTTACAACCCATGACATCACCCTGGATGTGGACTCAGAGAAAAATTGATACAAGGTTGTAACACAGGATCATCCAGATGGTGGACAAGCAGCCCCAAAAAAATTAAAGCTATTCTGCAGGCTCAGGGTGCCTCAGTGTCAGCACAAAATATCTGTCGACATTTGAATGAAATGAAACGCTATGGCAAGAGACCCAGGAGGACCACATTGCTGATGCAGAGACATAATAATAGATTTAAATCTAAAGTAAAGTGCCAATATATTCTGCAGTACTTTACAATTAAACAGGGACATGTACAAACAATAACAAATAACAAAGTAACACATAGTTAAACAGTTATAGTAGCTTGCAAGCTTACAATCTATAAAACATAAAAAAGCTAGACTGCAGTTTGCCAAAATGTGCATTAGTGAGCAAAAATCCTTCTGGTAAAGCATCTTGCGGACATATGATACCAAGATAGACATCTATACTCACCTCTGGTGCAGCCACCGTTCCAGCAATGTCAGTAGCTAACATCATGTGACATTGTTATGTCACACATGCCCTACAGCCAAGAAGTGCTGCTGTTCTCTGACTTCTTCCAGGCATCAAATTTGTCTGTGGAAAGTGGAAGGGAAAACAGCTGTTGACTGGCTGCAGTGCTTACATGACAACAATTTCATGTGAGCCCAGGGAAAGCAGGTGCTAACATTGCTGGAATGGTGAACACACCTGAGGTGAGTATAATTGCTATTACTCTACATAGTGAACAATGGTGATTGAGAAAGTATTGTCCAAGTAGTGGACAACCCCTTTAATGATTTAAAGAAGTAGTAAGCAATTTGGAATACTAATCCAATATTTAAAGTAAAAAAAATGGGTTCAGAAATCCCTTGCATTGGCCAAATGCAGAAACCTGTAGGCAAATAAAGCAAAGACATTTTTACACAACCCAACAATGGAAAATTCTAATTAATATATGGTAATGTGTTTGTCACAATATTTTTTTGTGCCAAAACATATTAGGAATAAATCCTTTCACACTTTTGGTCCTACTATAAATATGCTCCTCAAAGGGTTTGTCTAGTGTAAAATAAAAACTCCAGTCACCCTGACAGTAGACATGCAAACCCTCACATCGTGTGCATTGTGCACTGAGGATTCTCCAGTGTCAGTGGTGTCTCCAGCAGTTACATGACTGCAAGTAGGCGACATGCATACTGCTGCCCAGAATCCAACTAGTCTATTTCATCCTTGAAAATTCCACTTGCATTGAGTGCAACAGAAACACTCTAGTTGAATTCTTGCCAGCAGTATCTTACAGACTGAAGGGCCCAGCAGCTGCGTATGCTGCCCTTGACTGCTGAGCACTGTTTCTAAGCAACCCCTGCTCCTCCCTGCTGAGTAATGAGTAATGGGCCCTCCTCGGCACTCTCCAGCCGTTCCCCTGGTCCTTATAAGCTTTGTCCCTTGACATCCTCTTCCTCTTTACCATACTACTCACAGGGTGAGCATCGCCCGTCCTCCCTCCCTAATTTTGGCTACTCTGAAATATTAAGTCGCAACTGGTGGATGAGTGCACTGGTGAGAGTCAACCTGCTACGGACTTCCACGGCATCGGGCCTCTACCCCTCTGGTTTTATAAGGCGGATTTGTGCCTACGGTGGACCTGCAGCCAAAACAATCCAACCCCCTGTTTTAAAATACATGAGTGTTGTTACGTTTATACCCTCAATAAAGCTTTAAAAGATATCCCATGTGTCTTCATTGATCATTGTGCGACGGGGAGAACCGGTGGGTCTCGGCAGTCTTGTGGTTACATGACTGGTGCTCCTCCTACTATTGATTCTGGAGAATTCTCTCAGCATTCAGTGTGTGCTATATGAGAATTCACAAGCCTGTCGATTGTTGTCATTTTAGACAGTACTGCAACTTTAAGACAATGGACTCCTGGGTTACCTTATAAAGAAATTTTTAGGGTATGTGCACACTGGCCGGGTTAGGGTCGGTTTAGATGTGTAAACCGCCGGTCGGTTTACATAAATTTCATGTAAATTTATGTTAATCCAAACCAGCGTTTGGATTAACATTAAAACCTATGTAAACCGACACCCGGTGTCCACACACCGGCAGTTTACACATGCTCATCCGTTGCTAAGCCGCTGGGTTCCCAGCGGGTTAGCAACGAATGAGCATGTTCTATAAACCGGCCGGTTCTGCAGCGGCTGCAAGCAGAATCATGTACTGCTTCCAGCCGCCGCAACACCGCCGGCGCTAACCCGCTGGCCACCCGCCCGGCACCCGCCCGTCACCTGCCGCACATACCCGCCAGGATGCCGGTGGACGGCTCCGGAGCTTCCTGGCGGGTCCGCGCAGCCGCCGCCGACCAACCCGCCGGCCAGTGTGCACATACCCTTAAAGCTCTGGCTTAAATCATGGTGACATACAGCCACCAAATAATACCATACTAGTTTATCCAAAAAAGACTATAGCATACTATACAATATAATAGAATACAGTATTATACAATAATACTATCCAAGACTGCTGTGTGTCTTTGATAAATCATAATTCACCCTTTAAATGTACTACATAATACAGTATGTGATGCAGCACCTTGCTGCATTGCAAATAAACAGATAAATTTTGCAGAGGCAGGTTGTTCTCTGCAATATAAACTAAGAAATGTGTATGCTGAGACTTGTACTTCAGCAAGTTTAAGTAATCCATTATGCTGGGACTTGTAGTTCCACAGATTGAGGCAATGCATTACAAGTGCAGGGTTGCAGGTTAGCCTTAAGACAGGGGCATGTCTGGTAACCTGCTTCAATTCAATCTGTGTGTTAATGGATTACATGTCTCTGTGCGTTTGGGAGCAGGAGCTGCACTGGAAGGTTTATGGCCAGGAAGCCAGGTCTGATGCTTAGGAGAACGTGTCCTTGGAAGGCAACTATGGCACCTCACTTGCTTGGGACCAGTTGGTGCTCTGGAAGGCATGAAGTCTGGAGATCATGTGCAAAGCCTGGGAAAAGTACCAGGGAAGGCCCTGTCTGGCTGAGCTTGGACAAGGTCCTGGAAGCCAAAGACCAGGTCTTACTCTCAGTGCTTGGGCGGCTATTGTCCTGGAATGCACCTGGGATGGTATATGTAGAATTGGCCGGCGTCCTGGAAGGTACACAGTGAGGAGACCATGGGAGCTGGAATTAACCCATGTCAAGGGACTGTGTAAATAATGCCAGGCAGTCATATCCACCAGTGGGATAGAGTGTATGTCACAAATATTCTGTTGATGTACATATGTTATAATGGACTTTATATGTTGTAAGGTTTATAGTGCTTCTGCCTCATTCCCGCTTCCCTTTGAGTATCCCCCAACATACTCAGTGAGCAAATCACTACAATTAGTATGCTTCATTATTGAGACAAGGCCTATTACTGAAAATCACTGTATATTACATCAGTGGACCTGTTTGAAGCCACTGAAAGATAACATATTTATCTAAAGTGCTGAGTCTTTATCATGATCAAGGAAATTATTATTATCAAGATGTCCCAAAAGGTTTAGCAGGTGGGGGTGACCAAAGACCATTACTCTCTACTTATGCTTCCAAACTGATTCTTCTCTAGTTTTTCATTTTGCTAGGGAAAGCACTGCCAGAGTCATAACTCATGACCTTGAGAAGGTTACTAGTGTATATATTTTATGATCAGTCAGACACAGGCTCAATCAGGGTGACATGAAGGCCCAACTTCTTGTGTTCATAGACTACCAGTGTATGCATGATTGTAATGTGACAAAAAACATTGGTGACTATGACATTGGTGTCTTGTTCTCTTCACATATGAGAGCAGTTACATGCTAAGAACATGCCTGCTATGAGGTACCAAATACACAAAGCTGGCTTTATAATTGATATTTTCACACAAACCTCTACATGATAGTTAAGTCTACCCTGGCAACTGCTGGATAACAAAATGAAATCCTTAGAACCATTGTCAAACCTTATGCTGGTACAGTGGCCTATGACTACCTCATGTTGCAGTTCCTGGGTGGCGAAGAAACTGATGCTATTTAATGCCTTCACGGATCTAAATATACCGTAATTGAGAAACACTGGGACATTATGAATTAGTGTATCTGATGACAAATAGCAGCACAGATGATCCAGTAGCTCACTGATGCCATTATCTATGGCTGAGAGAAGATAGCTCTGGATAATATCTGCCATTATCAGATGCCATTAAGAAATCCATATAAATTGGATTACTCTGTGATTTCAATTTTTTTTCTTTGATTTTCAAGGTGATTTAGAATCCGGACCAAAGTCAATTAAAGAAAAAGTTTCCTACAGTGGGGGAAATACTTATTTGATCCCTTGCTGATTTGGTAAGTTTGCTCACTGACAAAGACATGAACAGTCTATAATTTTAAGGGTAGGTTAATTTTAACAGTGAGTGATAGAATATCAAAAAGAAAATCCAGAAAATCACATTGTCTAAATTACCGTACTTTTACTTTACAAGACGCACCTAATTATAAGAAGCACCCCCAAATTTGGTGAAGGAAAAGAGATAAAAATAATTTTTAATGTTAAATGGGGTCCATCTTATAATGCCAGTGTCCATCTTACAAATCATATAGGGTGTCCCTCATAGCCCCCTCATCCTGGTACATAGTCCCTCATCCTGGGATATAGCCCCCCATCCTAGAATTAGCCCCCTTAATTTGGATATGGCCCGTTTATATTGGATATAGCTCTCTTGTGCTGGCACACATTTCCCAGTGATGGCACAAGGCACCCAGTGATGGCACACAGCCCCCAGTGATGGCACACAGCCCCCATTCATGGCACACAGCCCCCAGTCATGGCACATGGCCCCCAGTGGTGGCATACATCCCCCAATCCCCCAGTGCTGAATATGGCCCCCCATGCTGCTGCCCATACTAAAATAAAAAAACACTTTACTTACCCTCGCCAGTGCTGTCCTCCATGTCTCCCTTCTTGTTGCTGCGCTCTACTTCCTGATTCTCGGTAAAGCCGGTCATGTAATCGGCAAAGCAGAGTGACATCATCTCTGCACACCCGATCATATGACTGGTTTTACAGAGAAGCAGGAAGCGCAGCGGCAAGCAGGGAGACATTGAGGACAGCGCTGGAGAGGGTAAGTAAAGTGTTTTTTATTTTAGTATGGGCAGCAACAGGCCCGGCGTCAGCACCCGGCACACCCGGGCAAGTGCCGGGGCCCGACTGCTTGGAGGGGGTCCACCAGGCCCCTGAGGCTAGGGTCACACTTGCGTTGTGACCCTAGCCTGATGCAAGTATTGTCTGCTGCAGCGCAGAGCGTTAAATGCTATGTGTTGCCAGCAACGGAGCCCATAGAAACCCGCTGTTTACATTGGTGACGGGGCATGCTCAGCCACCAAGATGCTTTTATTTTAATGTTGTGAATTACATAATAAAGTAAAAACTTTTTCATCGGATGAAGGTGCCAGCATATCTTCATTATATTCCTTGACTTGGGCGGTGGCCGGCCGTCAGCTGCAGCACCTGACTGGATCTTCTGAGAAGGAGGGGTGAGCTTATTCCTATTCCCTGTTCCCTGTGAGTTTGAGTGTGTACTAGGTGTATGGAATGGAGCCGAGTGGGTACTAGGTGTACGAAGTGGAGACGTGTGTGTACGGGGGTATGGAGCGGAGTTGAGTGGGTATTAGGTGTAGGGAGCGGAGCCATGTGTGTACAAGGTGTACGGAGCAGAGCCGTATGTGTATGAGGTGTACAGAGCGGAGCCGCCTGTGTACGAAGTGTATGGAGCGGAGCCGCGTGTGTACGAGGTGTATGGAGCGGAGCCGCGTGTGTACGAGGTGTACTGAGCGGAGCCGCGTGTGTATGAGGTGTATGGAGTGAAGCCGTGTATGTACGAGGTGTATGGAGCGGAGCCGCGTGTGTACGAGGTGTACGAAGCGGAGCCGAATGTATGAGGTGTACGGAGCACAGTGTATATACGAGGTGTACGGAGCGGAGCTGTGTGTGTATGAGGTGTACAAAGCGGAGCCGCGTGTGTACGAGGTGTATGGAGCGGAGCCGCGTGTGTACGAGGTGTATGGAGCGGGGCCGCGTGTGTACGAGGTGTACAGAGGGGAGCCAAGTGTGTACAAGGTGTACGGAGCGGAGCCAAGTGTATGAGGTGTACGGAGCAGAGTGTGTACGAGGTGTACGGAGCGGAGCCGTGTGTATGAGGTGTATGGAGCAGAGCCCAGTGTGTACGAGGTGTACGGAGCGGAGCTGAGAGTGTACAAGGTGAATGGAGGGGAGCTCAGAGTGTACCAGGTGTACGGAGCTAAGCCGTGTGTACGAAGCGTACAGAGTGGAGCTGAGAGTGTACAAGGATAACAGAGCGAAGCTCAGAGTGTACGAGGTGTACGGAGCGGAGCCGTGGGTGTACGAGGTGTACAGAGCGCAGCCGAGTGTGTACGAGGTATACAGAGCGGAGCCGTGTGTGTACGAGGTGTATGGAGCAGAGCAGTGTGTGTATGAGGTGTATGGAGCGGAGCAGTGTGTGTACAAGGTGTACGGAGCGGAACCGAGTGCTTACAAGGTGTCCGAAGCGGAACTGCTTGTGTACGAGGTGTACGGAGCGGAGCTGTATTTGTATGAGGTGTATGGAGCAGAGCCACATGCGTACGAGGTGTACGGAGCAGAGTCGCGTGCATACGAGGTATGTGTACCAGTGGTAGTCCCCCGCGGATTCCGATCCTGCTCCTATAGTCCCAGCCGCCTTTGCCAGCAGCATTCTTCTCCAGAGTCTCTTCTGCCATTCTGCAGCTCAGCATGGTGGGGCACGATGTTGTCATCAATGTGCTGATATGTGCAGAGCGGCAGAGCAAATGTTGAGGAGACCAAAGCAGCAAGAAGAGCGGCGAGGAGAGAGATCCGGATCGCCAGATACTCCGCTTGGCTGCGGTGCCACCCATATGGCAGTGCGGCTCCATTGAGCTGCTTGCATTATTTATGCGCTTCAGGATGCTTGCGTATATACCAATCATCCTCAGACGCACAAAAATGCAACATGTTGCATTTTAAGGGTACTTTTAAAAAGCGCAAGGGAACGCAAACGCATTTTAGCCTGCTCCTAACAACGTGTAATATACTCACTGTAGAAACAGCTCTTGCTGGTTTCAGTAGTCACTGTTCCTGTAAGGCTGCCTTCACATAGGCGTTTTTTTTTAAAAATTCGGCAGTTGCAGTAAAAAAAACGCATCTGCCGCATTTTACGCGTAGAGGCCGCACTTGCTACTCATTTGCCCCATGCATTGTCTATGGGGCTTGCGGTAAGTGTTCAGCAAGTGCGGTTCCGGACGCAAAAAAGAACGTCGCTAACCACACTTTTTTCCACGGCCGCAACTTCCGGAACCGCACTTGCCGCATCTCCCGCACACTTACTGCAAGCCCCAAAGACAATGCATGGGGCTTGCCGCAAGCGTGATGCAAGTGCGGCCGGTAGGCGGCAGATGCGGGTTTGTTGCCGCAACTGTTGCCTTTTTCAAAAAACGCCTATGTGAAAAGGCCCTAAGTGTAAAAATTGCATATGGATGATTGGTCACTTGGTCACATGACATCTACTCAGAATGCCAAACTGAACTCTTGCCCCGGGTGCCAGAAAACCTAGATACACCTCTGCCCACAGCGGCAGCCGCTGATCTCAGACAGCCTGTCAAGTAGTGAGATCTGCAGCTGCTCTATTTCCTGTATCTCCGCACACACAGGAAATAGCAGCAGCAGCTGCAGCTCACGCTACATTACAGGCTGAGAGTCTGAGAGATCCGCGGCCGGTGTGGGAGCAGTGCTCAGGGGCCCCCTGGTGTTAGAGGCAGTGCCCAGGGGCCCCCTGGTGTGGGGGCAGTGCCAAGGGGCCCCCCGGTGTTGGGGGAAGCGCTCAGTGGCCCCCCGGTGTAGGGACAGTGCTCAGGGGCCCCCGAGGGTGAGGTGTGGGGGCAGCGCAGAAGGGCCCCCGAGGTGCTGCCCTCACACCCACCCTGGGGGCCCTGTCAGGGTCAAGTTACATCAGGGGGGAGACAGCGTGCAGGGGGGGGAGACAGGCACAGGGAGGAGACACAGCGTACAGGGCAGTGGTCAGGCATAGGGGGAAGATAGCGTGCAGGTGGAGACAGGTGCACAGGGGGGAAACAGCGCACAGGAAGGGGACAGACACAGGGGGAGACAGGTGTAGGGGAGAGACACAGCGCACAGGGAGGGGAACAAGCACAGGTAAGAGACAAACTCAAGGGAGAGAAAGAGACAGCACACAGGGGAGAGAGACTGCACAGAGAGAGTAGAGACTGCACAAGGGGAGAGATTTGCACAGAGGGGGGAGAGACAGTGCACAGGATGGGAAAGACAGCATTTGGGGGGGAGAGACAGCATGGTAGGGATTAAATTTGTGAGGGATATATACAGTGCTTACAAGTAGTATTCAACCCCCTGCAGATTTAGGTGGTTTGATAAGATGCAAATAAGTTAGAGCCTTCAAACTGCAAACGAGAGTAGGATTTATTAACAGAAGTATAAATCTTACAAACCAAAAAGTTATGTTGCTCAGTTGAATTTTAATACATTTTAAACATAAAAGTGCGGGTCAATTATTATTCAACCCCTAGGTTTAATATTTTGTGAAATAACCCTTGTTTGCAATTACAGCTAATAATCGTCTTTTATAAGGCCTGATCAGGCCGGCACAGGTCTCTGGAGTTATCTTGGCCCACTCCTCCATGCAGATCTTCTCCAAGTTATCTAGGTTCTTTGGATGTCTCATGTGAACTTTAATCTTGAGCTCCTTCCACAAGTTTTCAATTGGGTTAAGGTCAGGAGACTGACGAGGCCACTCCATCACCTTTATTTTTTCCTCTTGAACCAGGCCTTGGTTTTCTTGGCTGTGTGCTTTGGGTTGTTGTCTTGTTGGAAGATGAAATTACGACCCATCTTAAGATCCTTGATGGAGGAGCGGAGGTTCTTGGCCAAAATCTCCAGGTAGGCCGTGCTATTCCATCTTCCCATGGATGCGGACCAGATGGCCAGGCCCCTTGGCTGAGAAACAGCCCCACAGCATGATGCTGCCACCACCATGCTTGACTGTAGGGATGGTATTCTTGGGGTCATATGCAGCGCCATCCAGTCTCCAAACGTCACGTGTGTGGTTGGCACCAAAGATCTCGATCTTGGTCTCATCAGACCATAGAACCTTAAACCAGTCTGTCTCAGAGTCCTCCAAGTGATCATGAGCAAACTGTAGACGAGCCTTGACATGACGCTTTGAAAGTAAAGGTACCTTACGGGCTCGTCTGGAACGGAGACCATTGCGGTGGAGTACGTTACTTATGGTATTGACTGAAACCAATGTCCCCACTGCCATGAGATCTTCCCGGAGCTCCTTCCTTGTTGTCCTTGGGTTAGCCTTGACTCTTCGGACAAGCCTGGCCTCGGCACGTGAGGAAACTTTCAAAGGCTGTCCAGGCCGTGGAAGGCTAACAGTAGTTCCATAAGCCTTCCACTTCCGGATGATGCTCCCAACAGTGGAGACAGGTAGGCCCAACTCCTTGGAAAGGGTTTGGTACCCCTTGCCAGCCTTGTGACCCTCCACGATCTTGTCTCTGATGGCCTTGGAATGCTCCTTTGTCTTTCCCATGTTGACCATGTATGAGTGCTGTTCACAAGTTTGGGGAGGGTCTTAAATAGTCAGAAAAGGCTGGCAAAAGAGATAATTAATCCACACATGTGAAGCTCATTGTTCTTTGTGCCTGAACTACTTCTTAGTACTTTAGGGGGACCAAACAGAATGCTGGTGGTTTGAGGGGTTGAATAATAAATGACCCTCTGAATTAACTTTTAACGCTTTAAAAAAAAAAAAAATTAAAATTTCTTTTTGGCTGCAGTGCATTTCCCACTTCCAGGCTGATCTACAGTCCAAATGTCACAATGCCAAGTTAATTCCGCATGTGTCAACCAGCTAAATCTGCAGGGGGTTGAAGACTACTTGTAGGCACTGTATATATATATAGATACGCATGCATATATATATATTATAGTTCGCAACCGATATGTGTATATACTGTATATATATATAATATATACACACACACCTAAATGCAGCAATATGTACTAAAGGGGGCCCACAGAAACCTGGAGCCAGCCCTGCCTGCAAGCCAGCAGCCCTCATGCAGGCTGGGGCTGCTGATAACTTACATGGATCTCCAACTGCAGAGCCGCACATTGAACTATTTATGTGGGATGTTGGACCTCACACTCTTCCTTCAGCTGAAGGAAGCTGCCAGTATGCAAACATTGCATTTATGAGGGGAAAAGAGTAAAGAGTTGTCTTATTTTATGCAAATAGTTACCTTAATTAGGTTTACCTGGCTAGGTACTAGAAACTATGTGAAGTTGATGTATATCGCACAATGTAAATAACACCTTAAGTGTTCTTGTTAGCCTGGCTAGGCCCTAGAAAACAAAATATAAATAATATTGTGTAAGAATTATGTGGCGCCCCTGTGGCTAGGCGCCACGGAGAGACTCCGGGTGGCAGTTTTATCCTGCCAGCCTTAGGTGAGGAGCGGGGGGGGGGAGGGGTTGCCATCAGAGATTTTGTGGAGCGGGATGGGGGTGCTATCAGAGATTCTGTGGAGGGGGGTGGGGTGCTATTCAGACTAT